>JASTWQ010000061.1:0-600000 GCA_035220615.1 Leptothorax acervorum
GGCGCATATCCTTGACACCTTGGCAACATCACCGTCGCCATCGTATAGGAAAGCCCGGAGCTCGTCGAGTGTCCTGGAGTGAAGATAATTTTTTACAAACGTTTAAACAGTTTTCGTTATCGAGAAAATATGTACAGGATCATATTTTCTAGAAAAGTATTCAACAGTCCAAAGATATGGAAATTCAGAAATCTATCAAATCTACTATAGATTATTGCGACTGTAGATTACAATTATATAATCACAGTATTTCAAATCCAGGGTCGCTGCCTGGTCTGCCGAGACCAGGAGATCTTTTTCGGCAATCCTCAAAAATTCCAAGAAAATTAGCGTGTCGCTATAATAATGAGGAATGTTCGAAGATTGCCACCGCGTGAGAAATTAACAGTAATACAATATAAAATTCTTATATGTCGTTACATCTGTATGTTTTATAGTTATTAATTCATCAATTATTATAAACCGATCAGAATAATTTAATATAACACAACATTTTTTATTCAATACCGATCTATTGCTTTAGTAAGTACTGCCTGGACTCCGCTTCTCTGAGCCAAGAAACGCACCGCGTCTTCTTGCTGAGGTAGCATTGATTTACCAACGTTTCGAGATGCCTCAGTCCCGGTAGCACTACTTCCGGAAGCGCATTGACTACTTAACGGACAGTAAACCAGCATGGAATACGCCTCCACCAGGGCGTTTACTAATTCGATCTGCGGCTCTGTTGAAGCGCAAATAAAGCAATCGTCGATAAGTGCGTCGCTATTACTGCAATTAACAATAATTCATATGGCAATACATGTAGCAAAAAATGCAGATATAAAAGCAATTTCTTATTTAAAGTTGAGATTGAGTTTGTATTTCGTTCTTTATATGTTCAAGAGTTTATCTTTCAAGTTACATGAAGAAAACCGTATCTTAGATAGGATAACGTACTGTGTTCTATGTAGTTTTGTGGACAGGTGGAGCGATGACCGCGAAACGTGATACAACGAAGTTGCTAAAAATTGGAGAGAGTTTCCAGAGGATCCTTCACGATCATTTTCAACGGTTAAACGTGCTTTGTCACGTGCTTCCCTCACCTTGCACTCTATTATACGGCCTAGGGTGGAGATTGCAGCGCAACGCACGCCACTAAAAGATATTTATTCGATTATTGCCTAATGTAAAATAAGAGATATCAATATCGCGCGAAATACTGACTCATCATATATATTTTAAAGTAAATAATTTTATACGAGTCGTGCGTCTATGGGTCTTGGAATCTACATTGTCCGGCAGGGCAGACAGAAGTTTGTACCTTCAGTTTATAGTTATATAAGCATTTAAGGAATTTGGAACAATTAAGGTTTTATAAAAAAAAACTAGTGACGTTGTAGGGAGCCATTAATTTCAGATACATGCATGTATAAGTAGAGAAGGGTCTCTCACACTTCAGGATCGCTGACAAATATTACAATGGCTGATGCGATCTTGGCGTTTGCTAGTCAGTGCCGAGATGTGTGCGATAATGGAGCCGAATAATGTTTCTGTTGCGCATCTTACAGAGGATCTCTGATGCATTACCACCCTATAAAGAAGAACAACTTCAAACTTGTTGCTGTAAGTAAAAATATTTTACAGAACGTTATAATAAAAATATGTATATCGATCATACGAAAATATAAATATTTGCTGCTTCTTTTGATACGTATGTACATTTTTAATTCAAGAAAGAAATTCTTTTTCGTAAAACCATTGTAATTTAACGAGAAATAATATTTTTCTATACCTCTTACAATATTTTTATATATGACTAGGTAACTATTTCTTCCATAAACTATTAATAATAATAATACGAAAAAAAGAGATGTGACACGAACCATCCCATAAACTAGCAAGAACGTATTTTGCATTTGTTCACGAGTGCATAATTAACTGGAAGCGATTTGCAACCAAGATAGATACTAGTCCTCTTCATCGACAAAACCACGAGGAACCTGTTTGAAATAGTTTGCGAGCTCCGTGGAGTCGAGAGTACTTCAGAATCACTAATGGTAAGTAAACTCGGGATCAACGGAAGAATCTAATAACTCCACACAGGTCTGGCGACGTATCATCTTTGATGCAAGCACGAACTGCATCAACATTGGCGACACACAAGACTATATAAGGTAAGATGCGCTGCAGAATACTGATCGATCGCGTCGATATCTCCTCATCGACGTAGTCTTTATTGGCGAAGTCCTGAGAGTGCGCCAGCTTTAGCTGATTCTTAACTTTCGAGGTTATGCGCGGTAGCAGGTTTAGATGCAGCCTCCTCAGGGATGATGCCTGTGCCAAACCGGTAACAATATCGACGATGCCGTTTCAACGACCATCAACGATGTGTCATCAACGATGTGTCATCAACGAGTGTCATCAACGAAGTGCCGTTAACACCAGTCTTCACACTGAAATTTATACATATAACGATATATCATACGTATAAAAATATAAGATTATAAAAATGACAAAGAAAGAAATAAAATAAAAAAAGATATGAAAAATATGTTAAAAATATTAAGATATTTACCTTGAAGTATTTATCATGATCGTCCATCAAAGCTATGAGTACGAGTAGCGCGAGGCTTGTAAACTAACTAGTTCGTACAACAGGGTTCTTATCCTCCAATAAAATCTGCTGCAACATTGACAGCATCAGCGAGTTTTCTAACGGCAGCTGATATTGATATGTAGGAGCAACATTCAAACAGCTAGTAATCTTCTCTCTGGGTACTTGTGTTGGACCTCTGCTCCGTTAAATCGTAGAATTTCTTCCGTTTCCAGCAGCTCTTCGGCGAGCTTCGCCATTACGACTAAACCTGATAAAAAAAAAAAAAGTGACATTTAGTAACAGTACATTCAGTAAGCAAAACACATTTTTTAATTACAAAATAATAAATATCCAATTCTTTATAGCTTATATCTGTAATATATATTAACTAAAAATAATTACTAGCTTACCTTATATTTTATTACTTATTAGGTCATAATCCTGCCTCTAGAATCCGTTTTAATGTGCTATCTGTATCAAGATCATCGGCCTGGTTTCATACTGGCTCCAGATTGGCTACCACCAACCCGCCCTGTGTTCATCGTCACTCATTTCACCCATGTAATCAGAACTACTCTCTGTATCCTCTTCTATGTTTACGTCCTATAAATTACAAATGTAATTCTTATAAACTTTTTGTTACTTTCGCAGTCCTCGATCTGCAATGTCATACGGAGTTTTAAACCTTTCATAGCGCGGCAACGTTAAGAAAATACGCACTCACAACATAATAGTCAATCAGCGTTGTTACACATATTTTTCAAGCTATTGCTACTATCTCTTTCTATTATTGAATTATAAAAGTTCTTAAACGTCCAAACTCAAATTTGTAACTTAAAAATGAAACTTACTTCTGTATCATAATCAGCGTGTTGGGCCTGAACTGTCATCTTCGGAAATTCCGGTCGTAGCTGGTGCAGCTCGACTGCCACCGCTTCTCGCTGTACGACGAGATCCTTGATGCTCTGTTTCGATTGAGCGCTTTGACATCTTATGGCTTCTCTTTTTGCGTTTGTCCCAAGACAGATTCCAACCCTTACAAAATAATAAAATATATTTATATTCCCTTAATGTGTACGTTAATATGATTTGTACAAGATTAAGTAGCTTCGCTAAAGCTTCACTAACTTACTTGGAAGTGCATGAGGTATTCCACTGCTTTTCTACCTCTTTGATCTGTAGGTATTCACAATGACATCAAGCATCTGCAAACAATTTTATAGTTAGTTTGAACTGCGAGTTTCCGTACGATAACAAAATTACTTATATCTACTTGTACACACAATATAAGTTCATTTCTATATTTCATAAATTTGTAATTGATGTAATTGTTCAAATACAACTTTAGGTTACCTCTACTTTTGTAATCTATATCTCTTTTATTGCAAGAATACTTTTTACTAAGTTTAGAATTAAATTTGCATTTTACACTTACCTATATTTTTGCACGTGAAATGTAGCCGACAAGTAAAGCTGATAAATGGGTAATAGTTTAAGTAGCACGTAGCACGTTTCGTTTTGATGAACTTTTATTTATACGTATCAGGACAATTCGGACAAATGCGTTCCGAAACCACCACATATTTTACGTCTCACCCCCACTTTCCGGCTGCTAAACGATATACAGTTTTTCGCCTTTTTAAGCGAAACCGTGATCCAACAAACGATTTCATTAGTTTATTCGAGACCAACAAACGATTCCGCATCGATTGACCCCCTTTTGAAACGAAAACTGTAAAGAATTATATATTTACCGGCTAACTTCACACTCAAAATTATTTTCGTGATTACGTAAAAACTATTAACCAACAAACGTTTTCATTAGTCCAACAATCAACAACAAACGACCAACAAACGATTCGTAATAAAAAAAATGTAAAAAGTCGAAGTTGTCCGGCTAATTTCAGTGAGCTCTGGTGTAACACTGGTAACTCTGGTAAGGGCGTCACGAAGTATATAAATGAAGTAGATGCAACATCCAATGGCTGCGTTCAGCGGAAAAAGTAGAGACCTATAATAATATATATCATATATTTTGTAGTCACGAGTCACGAGTCGAGCGAGGAGCGAGGAGCGAGGAGTTCAAAGAAGAGGAAGGAGAAGAACTCTGCCACTACTTTTACATCATGCTTGTGCACATTCTTAACCACTCCGTACTCCGTTCAGAGAATAATATTACGAATAAGTCTGATACCGATTGTAGTAATCGATTCTGGAAAGCAACCTTTGGCACACGAACAATTCAGAAACTATTAAAATATTATGGACGACGAGCTTGAAGATCGAATTTTGTATCAGGTAAAGAAATAATACTCCGGAAAAAGAGATTTAAAAACGTCAAATTATGCACAGTGTTGTATTTTAAGATAACAGCGCACATATCTTACAATTAGTTCAATTGAAATCTTTTCTACAAGTAGTATATGTGCAATGTATTGCAGTTTGCAGTGAAAGCGTAAAAATATATAATATCAATTATTTAATATGGCGTTTTCTTTCCAGTGGAAGAAAGAATGATTGCAAGAATCGTACTTTCCTACACTCTTATTTTTTAATCTTTAATAAGTATATAAACATCAATTAGTATGTGTATAGAATAAATCGATTTTTCTTTCAACCAATGACATAAATAGAAATAATTTCTTCAAATGACATAAGTATAAATCTTAATTTGAGATATAAAAATATTAGATATTAAAGATTTGTTAGTTGTTGGAGAAAAAGTAAGATTACCTTTATCTAAATTTTTGTTAGAAAGAAGCCTTTTATATTTGTAAAGAAATACTTTATCGTTATATAATTCCTACCTTTTTAGGTACACCATATGTATATGTATAAATAAAACCTTATGTATGTTTTCTAAATTGTCCTCTCGTATAAAATTTTTTATTTTAAAATATAAACTGTTTGTAATCTTTGTATACAGACATACATATCACACATGAAGCTTGTGTCCAAGTTTGCCGTGAGTATCCCTACTGGATTAAGTGCTGGGATTAACGCTCCATTCAGCTATCTCTGTAGAATTATGCGAATTTATGCTCTAAAACCAGAGGTGCTAGTCTGCGGCATGATTCTGGCAATTATTCTGTTTTACATACAAGCTGTGGATGTCTGGAGCAGAGCGCTTCTAGGAAAAATTCAATATACTCTAGGACGTACTACATCTAAGGTGCAAATATATTTTAAGGACGCCTTATATTAATTTATATACACAACGTCACTTTGATGATGCATTAAAAATTGTTTCAATTAAAATCAAGTCTTTTTTTCGATATTTAATTGCAACACTTGGTAATTAAGTGTTTAAACTTTTGATACTCTTAATATCCTTTTTTTATGTAGTCAGCACTTGAAGTTTCGTCTAAAGTCATGTTAAGATAAAATAGTTTTCGTGTAGAGATATCTTGTATCTTTTCTTTTTTTCCTACGTTTTAGATTTTTTTGTCTTTTGCAGGTGTCTACACTGAAATTTTTAGTTAATGATTCAGTGAATACTGGAGTAAAACTTAGTTGGGAGTTAAAACAAGATCACATTGCGGCATATGCTGTACAGGGACATAGAGCTCGGATGGAAGACCGTTTTGTGGTGAACGACGACATGAATAATACTGGAGTTTCCTTATTTGCGGTATTTGATGGCCATGGTGGTGAGGTATCAATTAAATTATTTATTTGTTGCATTGTTTTTGATCTTCATAATGTCGCAAAGGCTATTGATATTAAGCGCAAGGTCAGATAAATAATTTATGCGCTTATTCACAATTTTGTTAACTTGGGATTTAAGCACATAGTGTATTTTATTTCGTGTATATAACTTTAGTTGCAGTAACAATAGTTTTTAGAAAAAACCAAGATAGTATAACTGAAAATAATTATTTCTCTTACTGTAGAGTGTAGAGTAATCGATGATAAATTCAATAATCTTTGAGAAAAAGTGAGATAATACAACTGATTCTAACACAATAAATTTTCTTTTGTTATCTCTTTTTAGTTTGCAGCCAACTATGCTCGCGATAAACTTATCTCCAATATTAATGAAAAAGTTATTGAATTGAAAAACCTACTGGCTGGCAAAGCACCCGCTTATCAGAATGAATTGATCTTAAAGGAGCCAGAGAAAAAGAAAAACGACAATAAAAGAGACGACAAATTTCTAGATCGAAAAAAATCTTTTCGAAAAGTCGCAAGTACATCCTTGACGGATGATTGTATGAAGAAAGCTATTGAAGTGACTGATCCAGAATTACTCGATAAACTGGAGAGCATAACGCCGATTACAAGAGAGGTAGGAATATAGTACAAACAATTGAAATAATACACTGACATACATAAAAGTATCATATTAGTAGCATCCATAATCTGTGATAAATGCATGTAATACTATGCTATGAATTAGTTATTTTATTGCACGTATATTTGCACAAAATATTTTAAACATTAGTTGTGATTAATTGTTCAAGTTATTTCTCTTATAAACGAGATTTTACGCGCGGAATTTTTTAAATATTTTGTGTATGTGCAAATTATTGTATATAATTGTATTTGCAAGGTAGCGAATTAGCAACATTGCTTAAATACAACAAGAATTCGTCATCCCTAATGTAATTTTTTTTTTCATAAAAGAAAATAATTATTTTATCCATGTCAACAAAATACTGCAGATATTAGTTTATAAGTTAATTGTCGGTTAAGTTAATCAGAAGTTTGGCCGGAGTCGCTTAAAAGACTGAGAAATTATTGTCTAAAATATAAAAAAAAATTTTTATTCTCAATATACTTTGGATTGTCAACTTTTTCTACGTAAGTTTATAAATGTCTATTTATGTTTAAAGTAGCGTGACATTAAAAAATTCATTTTTGAAGAATCTATATATTTTTTTCTACTTCTCTCGTAATAAATAGAATATATTATATGCCATATATATTATTTTCCAATGATTGTTTCATATCTTTTAACATAGCTGAGATGTACACATTCTTTTTATAAACTATCGTTTAGAAAGTGTTGTCTTTTTTTGCTGCTATTCCTGTTTGTTAATAGGTCAGACCATGTAGACCGGGTGAGAAGCAAGTACCCAAAGTGGACATGATAAATTACATTGAAGGGAATAAAATCAATTATGGCAGGCTTCTAACGGATGAAGTTCTAGCAGCGGACAGATTATTGGTGGAAACTGCTAAGAAGAATATGGATGTAGCTGGTATTTATCTTTGTTTTACTAAAAAATAACGATCTTTACATCTTACTCAGGATATTAAACAATCCATCAAATACGGTCTTCATGGGAAAGAATAGAAAATATTGCAGAACAGATCTCTTAACATTAGAAAATATTAAATCACTTTCTTGTAGTAAAATATAAACCAGTTACCGTGAATGCGAATAAAATATTAGTTACTTATATACAATGTGTCTAATCAAAAATAAAGGAATCATATATTTTAGAAACTGAATTAGACATAATATTTTTGTCTTTACAATATTTTTTACTTTGGAAGAAAAGAGTGCGAAAGGTAATATCAAGATCATTTAAATATTTTCCTAGTGACAACAATTTATGACTGAAAGTCATTCAAAATCAAATAATGCAAATTAGAATAAAATTGCTAGTTTTGTATTCATGTCAAAGGAAATAGCAGATTTCGTGTTTCTTTTAACAAGTAAGAAACGAACAACACTTTTACGTGAAATATAAAATATATAAAGAAAATTCTGAAATATCAACTTCCAAAGATGTAAAATATTTTGAAATAAAAAAAGAAGACATCTCATTGTTTATGATTACATATTTATTTTATTTATTATAGTTGATATTATTTTTTAATTCTTCTTCCTCGTATTATTTTCTCGTTTTAGGTACAACTGCTTTAATTGCTCTTTTGGAAGATAATAAGTTGATCGTAGCGAATGTTGGAGACTCCAGAGGAGTAATGTGTGATGAAAAGGGCAATGCTATTCCTTTGTCTTTTGATCACAAACCTCAACAAGTATTTACCCCTTTTCATATTTATTTAATATTATTTTAACATAAGTCAATAATAATACAACGTAATCGCATTAATATTCATTATATTATTAATCCGCAAGTAATGACTTCAGGTCTCAAGTCCGCGTATTCGAGGCTATTAATCAACATTGGTGATTATACATGATATTTCTAGTAATAGTAACAGTAGTAGTAGTAGTAATAGTAGAATTTATGCCAAACCCTGATGTTATTGCAAAACATCATGGACATTTTATTTTTGATAGGAGAAAATCTATTTCAAATTTAAAAAAGAATTTATAGTTGCAAAGATTATGATAGATTCAAATATTGATGATCATATAGCCGGTAGCGGAATTATATCGCTAGGTGAATCGGCGAATAAATTTATCGGATAATTCGGATAGAAATATAGAGAATGCCTTGCATGCGTGCATAAATCTCCTTCCCTCTCTCTCACATATATTACATACTTGATACTATATATTAATCGTTATAATAATCCATATTAATCATCATATTGAACCAATCTGTTTCCAGGAAAGAGAAAAGAGAAGAATAAATAAAGCCGGTGGTTTGGTAACTTTTGACGGCGTATGGAGAGTCGCTGGCATATTAGCAACTTCTCGCGCTTTGGGAGATTATCCTCTAAAAGATAAAAAGCTAGTAATTGCTGATCCGGATATTTTAACATTCGATTTGAATGATCACAACCCTATGTTTATAATATTGGCATCTGATGGCCTATGGGATACGTTTTCGAATGAAGAGGCTGTAGCTTTCATCAAAGAACGTATCAATGAACCACATTTTGGTGCAAAAAGCATTACGTTACAAAGTTTTTACAGGTAAGATGTAGATTTAATATTATACAAAATTTATGCATATGTGTAATGCATATAAAAACAGGGAGACTTATTGTTAGAAGATGCGCGTAGAGTATCTCGTATAAAAAGTATTTTGTGTTTTCTCCGCAACTATTCTGAAAGATAGCGAGTACATTCTTTTTTTACTGTTTATGGTTTGTTGTTGCGTTGATGTTTTTCAAATAATAGGGCATTTTTAGAAAAAGGGGTAAAAAGATATGCTATTTTTTTATGGAATAATATCACTCTCACTGTATAATATTTGATAAATAGAGTGAAGAATGTTTATAATGTGAGCATAGATCGAAAAAAAATCTTATAAATAAAGGAGACTAGCATCAATGTTGCTTTTGGTATTTTTTTTAGAGGATCTGCCGATAATATCACGGTCGTTGTGATTAATTTGAAGGATCGAAAATTCAGCGTATCGGAGGCCAAGAAGAACCAGTTATGATCTTGACAGCGAATTTCAGAATTTGTTTTTTCACTTTAAAGTTCCAAAAGTTTAGTCATAAAATTAATATAACTTGTTGCAGTTTAAGCTAATTTATTGCCAAACTGCATGTATGTAGAAGATGTTTCTTCGCGTTTGTAATGTGTTCGTCGACATTGCAAATAATATTGAAATAATTTCAATAGAATATTGTGAAAATAATTCTACAAGTTTAAGAACTAATTCTATTATAAATAATATAATTACTTATTTATTAGGTATATTTACGAGCAATAATTTTAGGTATGTACATTGATTTATAAAATTTTGTTTTACTTTCTTTTGATTATTGGAATAACAAATTTAACACAATTAGAAACCTAGGTATTTCCATCCATACAACTTGTAATTTACAGTTAGAAAGATGTAAAAGCTGTTCCGAAATTACAAATTATATTGCTCAGTAAGTATAATGAGAATTGGCAAATCAATAACAGTGTTATGAGTATTTAACAATACAATATTTGTGTTCTATTTTTGCATTGACAATTATTCAAAGAACATCAGGTCAAACTGGCTTTTTTCCAGGAGAGACATTTTATTATTAGCATAACTTTGTTACAGCAGAGTTGTGTTTCTTAAACATATAAATTATCTCTACTTTTTACATAAAATTATATAAATTTTTTTTACACAGATCTATTCTTTTGCGTCATTGTGTATAAAAGAATTGAGATAACTGCTAAATAGACTTGGTATGAGAGATTTCATAATTTGATCTTATTTCCATGTAGGTACAGAGCAGTGTGGAGTAAAATATAATCAAGGATCTATTTTTATAAATATTTTATTTAAAAAATTTTATTAATTTTTATCTGTATCAAAGCACACATATCATACATACATACGCGTGTTTTTTGCATGTATGGTTGTAGACGCGTACACCCTTTCCTCTTTCCTCCATGCATACATATAAATATATCGAAAATCTGACGTATACATGTGTGTATGTAGGTACACATACAAACACACATTCTCGATTATATTTCTAGTGTTTTTAGGTTGTAATAAAAATGTTTGTTGTTAGAGAGAGAGAGATTACAATCAAATTTACAGTTATTTAAATATAGATGAAAATTATTTAAGCAAATTTTTTATTTTTTTCTACTCAGTTTTTAACATTAATATTCACTGATTCATTATCATCGCTCTTCTCTTGCTCACTATCATCTTCATTTTCATTCTCTTCTGAACTTTCCGAAGAATCGAACCACGTTTGCGATGACAAATCGTCCGCTATTAAAGTTTTCCATTCATCTAGCCTTCGACAATCTGAATTATATACACATACACATATTATATATTTATACACACACACACACATTTAACAGAAAAAATACGATAATATTAAAAAATTCTTTCTGAAGAACTCTTTTAAAAGTAACTTTAAAATTATTTTGTGAATGGAATCACATAATTTTTAATCACTTTAGATCACTTTTAATTCAATGATAATCAAAATCTCTCTACAATGACTTTCAATACGAAAAATTACATGTATGCATATGCGTTTATTTGCATGTAATTGCGTTGATAATTTGAATAATTTTGATAAAATAAAATCAAATAAAATATAAATAAGAGAATCAACGAGGACACTATTAAAAAATAAGAAAAAATGCACAATAATAATATATTAATGAGAGTATCTATATACCTAAGGTGTAGAAATCGGAAAAAGTATATTGCCGATCACCCTCTTCCATCATGCCGCCATACAAATACAAGATGTTATGCTTCACCGCCATTCCAGCATTTATTCGCGGTAATGGCAACGTCTCTGCGTCGACTGTCACTGTCGAGATGGGTTGAAGTGACGATGAGGTAGATGTAAGTGGCTCCGTCGAACCTAACGTTACCTATATATACATACATACATGCATATAGACAAACCTAATCCAAATTAAAAACTGAATTCGTGGGCATTATAATAAATATGAAAAATTTCCAAAAAATGTATGTAAAATATATTGTTGAAAAAACAACTAGAGCAACTTACTTCTCCCTCTCTATGCCATTATTTATAGTCATTCAGTAATAGTTAAGAACAAAAAGATGGAACCGTACCGTGAATATTCCATCCTCATCTACAATAACTGTGGATTGCACGAAATTCGAAAGGTCTTCTATCACTTCCTCATCTGAACCATTACTCTGCTCTGCTTTCTCATCGCTTCCTTCTCTCTGTTTTCTTCTTCTTCTTCGTCGTCCTTCGGCGCCACTAGTAACAGCCGTTTCTCTTTTCCCAGTTAATGTTACAACGCGCCAATGTAATTTCTCCAAGTCTAACACAAACAGATCATTGTAAAATGTTCCACATAGCTCTTCTTCCTCATCATCATCGTCATTATCGTAAACACCGCCGAACATGAGGGCTTGATTGGCGGCGGGCTGAATTAACGTGGCGGAAGCGCCACATCTTGGGCTTATTCGGATCCCAGTTTGCTTCACGCTGACCCATTTATATTTGGTTACATCATTTTTGTCCGTTTGCGTTAAGAGAAACATATCATTATGAATGCAACCCCGGTCTATGTTCTTCTTTATTTTTTCCTTGCTGTAGCCGCCATATAGGACGACCTTATTGTCCGGAGTTGGCAGTAATATACAGCCCGATCGAGGAGTAGGTGCAACACCTTTCGAATAAAGAAGAGAAATTCTTCACTCATCATATATATTATATAATATATAATATCTATATACTGTCACATTATTAACAAATAGTTACTTACATATATATAATTACGATAATTACTAATAAAATATCTTTTTTAATTCTTGATAAAAACTACTTAAATGTGTCTGTATGTTATACACACGTGATAAAACATTGATAAAATAATGGATAAATATTCTTAATTAAATAATTTACAAGTTCTTGCATAAAAATTCGATATAATATTATAATTTTCCAAATTTAAAAAGATTTTACAAATTTTTGATAAAAATATGGAAACAAATATTCAATAAAATCGGGAACAAAATTGTTCAGATATGAAGTTAGCTAAAAAAATATTGATGTTAATATATGTGATCAAAGTCATGACTTTAAGTAACTCTTATTGTTAGTCTTCATCATTATTCATCGAGGGATATCATTATCAATAAAAATGGTATTTCAATAAACATAAATTTTGCATTACATGTAACATGTATATTGATTGCAATGTTGATGTACGGGGGGAGGGGGAGGAGAAATGGAGTCCCTGTCTTTGATTTCATTTATTCTCTTACCAGCAGGTTCGACTTTCCGCCACATATAAGTCTCCAGATCAAAAATGTGAACGTCGTTGAAATATTTATAATCATGTCGCAGATTGTCGTGAAATCCGCCAAACACTATTAGCTGTTTCTTCACGTGCACCATTCTGTGCCCGCTTCTGGCTGATGGGCCGTTTAGAGCTCTATAAGAATCATATATGAATAAACATATATAAATATAATATACATGTGTACACAAGTGTATTTTTTATATACGCATGTATAATTTGTACTGTGTATATAAATATACACATATATGCAATAATCATATATATTTACATGTAAAGTGTAAATATGTATAATTAAATATGCACGTTAATACCTACGCGATCTTTTCCCATTTCTTGTCAACAAATCGAAACACCCACAAGTCCCGGTAGTGATAAAACTGTGACTCGCTCGGACTGGTGAACTCGCCGCCAAACACCCACAATTCACCACCGTGATTCGCTGTGGCTACGGCCTGATGGCCGCATCGCGGCGGCGGTGCTCCTGGCGTCTTCACCAACGTCCATTCTTGCTTATTTATATTGTAAATAAACATGTCGCCGTATACGATTGTCTAAATGGAAAAATTAAGTAAACGTGACCACATTCTTTTTATATTGCTAAATTATGTCTTTCTGTATTTATATTTGTATGTATATTTGTATGTGTGTGTGTGTGTGTGTGCGTGTGTGTATTATTTCTCATTATCAAGCTTGTTGGTTGATGAAAAAACCCAAAGAGAACATACTTGGTTACTTTTTATGATATAATATAATATATATGTATATTACTTGTCGACCATCATGAAACTCGCCGCCAAGCATGATAAGTTCATCCTTAAAAGGATGCGCCGTCAAAGTAAAATTGACTCGTCTAAACGGTGCATCCACCACCACTTCTTTAATGCATTGTCTGCGAGCCTCTTCTTTTTCAATTTCAGCAACAATCTTTTCTATGTCATCCTGCACAAGCAAGCATGAAATGCAATATAGTAACGAGCTAACTTTTAAATACACACACAAATGATAAAATATAGGTAAATCAAATCTCTAACTGATAACTGATCACATAATCTTACAATTAGATGAAAATGATTTCCCGTTTTTTCTAAAACATTTACATCGTTCTTCTTCCATACAAGACGAAAAATAAGAGAAAAAGAAATAAATCTAACCTCACCAAGGGCCGCTAATTCCTTCTTCTGCTTAGCATTAAGTTTCTTTTCAGTTTTTAACGCAGTCTTCACCTGACCGCTTATCTTGTTCTTGTTTTTCTTCTTATCTTTTTTCCCCATTGTTTTTTGTATCGCAAAATCAAATCACACTTGAAAAAGGAACGTTCATAACCTATCCCGTAGCCGCCAGCCCACAGAACACAGAACATATGCAAGCCGGACTCCGGACTCCGGAGTAGCCAGGTAGCCACTAGCCAGTAGCAACTAGCAGCCAGTAGGGGGCAGTCCGCAGTAAATTGGGTGGAGCTGTCACCTTATTTTGAAGCGCCTCTATGTCCACAAAATGTGGACATTGAATTACGTAGCCAATATTTATGAATCCTGTAGAGCATGGTATAAAGAAAATATACCATGCTGTAGAGTGTAGGTAATGTCCAGTCCAGAGGCGCTTCAAAATAGGCAATAAAGTGACAGCAGTGACAGTGACAGCGACAGCTAAAATGCGATGCGCCCATGGGCCATGAGTGCCATGACCGTCATGAATTCATGACGGCCATAACATATGACCAGTATGACTAATGACCGCTCTCATATCCTTCTCTAGTTCTCTCTGCTTTTACGATTACATTGCACTTGATTGCACTGTTGTGTGTCATATGTTTTAATTACGTTAATTACGTTTTGTGCGTTGATTTTTCCCCTGTATTTTGCAACCGCAAAACTCTGTATCGAAGAGAAGGAGGGAAATGATGCAAAACGAGCTATTAGTTTAACGTATCACGTATGTACAACATACATAGGTACACTTAATACAACGCGCTCTTATAAAGGAACAATTATGTCGAAACAGACAAGAGTGATGGAATTGAACAAATGCATTTTCTCTCGATTATGGTATACATCGCTAAATATTTTCCACGTAAACAATGACAGCAAGAGTTTCTTGAAAGAGTTCTATCACACGTGCCGTGTCGACTTGTCAGAATTGGAAACTGTAATTGAGAACTTGATGTGAGTAAGCGTTACTCAGCGTTACTTTTACTTATCCAATTATACTCTATCTCTATGTGTCACTGCTTACTTTTATATTTTGCAATATACATATGTTAGACACATGTTATAGACATTCTCCAAATGAGGAGCAGTACCAGTGGATTGCCTATGTATTGCTGTGGAAACTTATAGATAGCAAATCGTCCAATGTTGGTTGCGATATACTGCAGTGTAATATTCAAATGCAATTTGATTGCATACAAATAAGAAATGCAATAGAGCTGTGCGATAATGTACCAGACTGTTTATATAAGGTATTTTTCTTAGCAAAACTAGTTTTTTACGACTTCACGTTACTTACTCTCGTTTCTAAAAACAAAAATTTCACTTTCTAGGAATTATTAGTATTTCTTCAAGAAGTAAACGCGGAATGTAGTATAAAACATACTTCAAGTATTATATTAGAACAGGTCTTTACATTTCTAAAAGATAACGTGTATGTCAATGTGGAAACTGTGTGTTGGATTATAAACAAATTAATATCTATAGTTCCAAACAACGCATGCAATGTTGTTAGCAATTTACGAGATATTTATTTTTCTACCTTGAAGTCATGCCTAGAACATATTCCAGCCAGAAGAAACTGGTACTTGAATCATACAGCAGTCGATTCTTCTTCTGAAGCTGCTTCAGTCACTCATGGCGATTCTTTAAAAATGGTTCTGCGGCTTTTGTCAAAAATAGATTTAGTTGCGGATGTACAAGTCGAATTTCTAAAAATATTCTCTCCTACACTTTCAAAATCACACCATATTAAAGATATTGAACTTGCGTTATATTCAAGAAAAAATGAGAAACTGTTGAGCGAATGGCTTTTACTTTGGAATAAGACACACGCGTGTCTCGAGAGCGCTACTACTTTACTCACAGCATATAAAATAAGCGAAGGTATATTTAAATTAGCCGAAAGCTCTGAAATTTCTTTGTGCAAACAAGAATTACTTAAAAGAACATGTACGAGAAAATTGCATTGGTTGAATGATATTTTGGTAAGTTTTTGGTATTTTAAGCCTCCTTATAGCTTTAATTGTTAAAACAATTTGACAACTAACGAATATAAACATATTTACACTTGTGACTATTAAAATAAATTTTTATATGTTGCAGGATATATGTTATATCTTGACTATGAAAAGAAAATATAGCCAAGTCGAATTATTGTTATCGTGTGATTTATTAAGAAGATTATATCCAGTGTTATTGGTTAAAGCATTAAATGATTGTCCGCAGGAAATAATCAATACTAGAGAAGGCTACGACAATGGTATTTTTGTCTGTGAGTCCATCAGCTTCCTCTTAGAGAAGTGTTACCCTGATTTACACAACGACTGTGATTTAAACACATTATATACGCTCTTAAAAAGCCACATTAGAATTGTAGTATATATTTTACAGTGGAAGAAAAGACATTTTGTAGATACGAAATTAGATAGCAAAGGATTGAAAAATGTGCAATCTGATGTGATTGAACAGACAGTATCTGTAGAACAGATTTTGTCTCTTTTGCAAAAACACAATAATATACTTTTCGTCTTGAAACTCACAACAAATATACACGATCAAGATCACAGTGATATCCAAGATTTGCTGAAGGAGACTTCTCCGAACCAATCTGCGAGCTTCCAAGCATATTGTTGCATAATAAGCGCCTTAAAAGCTATTTTCTTATGTGAATTTTATAACACGGAATATAAACAAGTTGCTAAATACTTGATTGACATGACATCACACTTGTCCTCTTTGTTCCCTTTATTATCAAGGGTAGAGACAATGGAGAGTATATTTTCCTTATTATTTTTACGTTATGAAGATTTCAACGTTACAAATGCCAGTTGCAAGGATGATGATTGCACTATTCGTAAGTCGGTAGAATACGACAAGTCAGGCTTCATAGCTAATAAATATGCTGTAAGAGACATGCTATATTATTTATGGAGAAATACTTTGATTACGACAGAAGAGATCGATGAATTACAAGTGCTCGGATTGCACGAAGAAATACAACAACTTCGTGAAAATATATTTACCTTTACGTCAACATTGACGGACACTCGTTGGAGATTGAAATTCCATATGGGATCTGATTTTATTGAAAATGTTGGTATTCCACAGGATGAATCGGATAGTCCCTCGGTTACAAATAAATCAGAATCTGTAATCTCTCAGAAATCAAATTTCCAACATCGCATTAAGGGAGACACTTTTTTTTATAAAAGAGACAGCGCTTCGGATGAAACCAAAGTTAAGTCTGACAGTAGTTCGGAATCCGGATTATTGGGCGGCAATAAACGCAGAAAGCGTTCGAAGATCACTACAGCAACGGCAGATTATTTGTCAACGAAAGACAAACTGTCCTTGATCAATTTGATGCTGGCTTCCAAAGAAAGTTTGATTTTGCATTGTTTATGGAAAGGCAATTTTCAGAAAGCACAAGAGGTAGTTGAGGTAATGTTTATGCAAATAATTCATAATATCGTAGAGCTTTTATGCCTTTTTTTCTGTGTAGATTAGAATGATTAGATCTAGGTTGAACAAACATTTCACTAGTTGATACGTCTACGGTCTACATGAACAAATCATATTAAAATATTAATACAATACCATGACGTTGAATATAATTGAATTGTAATTAACGAATATTAGCACAATCGGAGATATAAACATATTTCTCATTCGTACACCCAAGGAAATATTTCTACTTTGGTATATCGAAAGAGTTCTGACCAACATACAAGTCAACGGACATCTGAATTTGATTTGTACTAACAATTACATTCGCGGTTAGCAAATAGCGAACGCGCTAATATTCATATATTTCTTATCGCAGCTTCAAAAATCTTGTACGCGTTGTATTCGTATTCAGTAGCCTCATATTTAACAGGCTCTTTCATATCTTTCTCTTTTTTTAAGTCCTTCACGAAAATGCCAGGTGGATTCGTTGCGTAATATTGTTTGACAAGTATAATCCTTTTTCGCGGAAAACAAAACTTACAACGGAAACAGCAGCAGCACCAGCCTGAATTGAAAGTTTAATTTTCATATAATATAATATTTCTATTTTCATATAATAACAATAATAATCCTTTTAAGAAAAAATATAGGAACTGCAGGAATAGCTGATGAAATCACCTCTTTGACACCAACAGGGAATTGCCAAGCAAATATAGATTAACAGCCAAACTCTGAAAACCAGCCATGTCCTCGAAAGGACCATCTTCGCAGTCGTTATGTCTTTTGCGCGCTGATAATCTTGTAAAAGGCATTCTATAGCTTTAATTCCAATCTGAATTAATTCCTCCTTCGTACAATTCTTGGGTCGTTTCAAGTTCATTATTCCTTTCCATGCTCCTTTCAGCGTATTCTTCGATTCTTTCTTCTCATTGTCAGCTGTATAATTCAGTACTTTCCCTTCCTTTATGTCGTATTCGAGCTGCTGTTCGTATTCCATTTTGAATCTCTCGTAATCATATGATTCCTCGTAAGAATTACTTTCGTTATCTGCGAGCGTAGATCTTTCCGAGATCGAAGACTGTTCTAGAATACTTTTCGTCGCGTCACTCATAGTTTCTTGGCCATATTCGTATAAGTTATATTGTATGTATGTCTCTGGCGTTTTCGCCAAGTATTCTGTCATTTCTGTCTCTCCTGTTGTAACATTTCTATTTCTTATCACTTGAAAGAAATCCATCTCTTCGTTCAACGTTGTTTCATAATGGTTCGTTGTCTCTTCGCTTCGTTTCACTCTAACGCTTCTTACACCTTTGTCTGTTTGTTTGGCAATGGAAGATTATCTACTCTTTATTTCTTCTCTCTTCATTTATTAATGTAGATATACTGTGATGTGATTGATTTATCATATAATTAATGATTTATCGTATTAATTAGTACCTGTGGCAACATTTGTCGTGCCCTTTCTGTAATTCTTAATCTTCTGTAATCTTTCGAAATTCTGCGCACTTCTCTTGTTATTTTCAGAGTCAATATGATTAATTGCCCTAATTGATGTTACATCAACAGTCTGCTTCGTGATTTTGAAGAAATACTGGTTCAAAAACATTATATAACTATCTTATTTATGAGTATATGTAAACTTGTGACCTTTCCTTTCTTCCTTCCTTCCTTATTTCTAGTAATAAGATATTTACCTTATCCAAATTATGCTTAAAACCAGCAACAAATGGTTTATTTTCTTGCTCCAAATCGAATATCTCTTTCGTGGGTGATTGCAAGGAGAAAAATATATCTGAATACTGTTTTTTGCCTTCGGCGTTACGTTCATTGTAATATTTTACATGAGAATGTAATGGTCCGTATCTGCCTTCGTCTTCTGCGAGAGGTTTCAAATCCGCAAGATCTTCTGGTTGAATCATTTCATTTTCACTCTCCTCATCGTAATTCGCATCATTCAGCGCAATTTCAAAGACTTTCGTGTCCCGCATATCAATCTATAATTATGGATAACTATTGTAATTTTTTAAATTAAGATATTATATAATTTAAATTGTAGAATACGAACGGCTTGCTTTAGGTACTTAACTGCATGAGAAATTGTTTGTAAAACACGAATCTGAATCATTAGAAACGCAGCCGCTTTTTGATATAACATTTTAAGCTTTTTCTAACGTCATTTAGATATATATATTCTGTTCCTTAGATGTTCCACATGGAAAACACACAATTAGACGGCGAGATTCGATTTTCAGAAGCACTTCACAAATTTAAGCAGAATATATGCAAACACATTTATACTTCAGATACAATCGATTCTTCTAAAGAAAACTCAAGAACTTCTACGCTAGAGGTAAATATATATACATATATATATATATATACACATTCTATATATGGCATATTATACAATAAATCTTACTGAAATATAAGTATTGTATCTAATTGTAAGTGTTACAATATGTTTGTAGAATATAAAATTCGCTGCACAAGAAGGTGTACAGTCCTCTAGGTACATCAACCAACTTGAAACATTTCTAGCGTCTCAACAAGTACATTTACGAATGTTGGATACAAATATCCTACGTAGTGACGAAATGTTAACTCTTAGCGTGCTGGATCTAAGTTTGACTATAGGCGAAACATATCAGATCTCGAATAATCTATGTGATGTAGCCATGAAGTATTTGAAGCTCTGTGAAACGTTTGACAGCACAGGACACGCAAGTTTCTTCTCGAGAATCCATCAATTGTTTTATGAAAATAAAAATAATATGCCTGTGACAGCTATACTGTGTGACGCTAGAATTCCATTGTATGTAAAAGAATGGAAAGAGAACGATGCCGTCTGGTGCGAATTTGAGAATTATTATCGCACGTTGTACGATCTCGAGAGAGCGGAGATTACAGAGACGCGACCTTGCGACAATAATTTTGTCCTAGGGTTAAAAACGGTAGAAAAAATATCTGATATTTTTAATAGCGAAAAATATCTTTGCAACATCTACTCTTACCTGCAGCTTGTATCCACTATTATTCCAGGTATTAGTAAGTTTATTTGTTTATTTACCTTAACTCACTCATTAAACTAATTAGACTTGTACTAATTTGTTATTATTTCGTTTTTAGACGACACTAACGTACAGACAGTGTCTGATTTATTGAAGACGCCATTACATCATTATTTTGGATATCAGATATTCGACTTGATTACGGAGCCAGATAAGCTCGAAAAGGTCGCTTTTAGTTTGCAAGTGAACTTGATATACAGCATTCTTGTAAATGCATGTCCGAGTATTTCTTGTTATAATGAAAGAAATTGCAGCAATATCAAGGATTCTGAATGCATCATACTGAATCAATACCAAGAGAAATTGGTACGAATCTATTAAATATTCAATTTTTACTGTCAATTAACAACACTTTTGGTAGTTGGTAGTATAGTATAGTATAGCATAATACGGATATTAGTATTTCGTGTCTTTACAGAGTGTGAAAAATGACCCAGTTAAAGGACCGAATCAATGTGTCTCGGAAATATTGGCAGAGCTCCTACAGGTTCTGCGCAACGTAAGTTCGGGACAATCTCGTCTGGATAATTCGTACTTGAGAAGTATCTCTGATCATACGGACATACGGATGATTCTAAATAAGACATCGAGCCTCGCCAGTCTTGATCTCGGTGAATTATCCGTAGGAGACGAGACGTTGACATTCTTCTTGAACGTTTGGAACATCATGTTCCTACATGCGAATTTGGATGTGTGGTCCAAGGATCCGCCTCTCCAAAGTTTGAGGCATACAATCTCCTTGACATCGATCGGTTACATGATTGGTGATCTCGGCTTGGTGACACTCGCCGCTCTTCGATCCAAGTTATTGGGTAGCCTCGCGAACGACCTTAAATTCTTCACACGTGTGGAGGAGCTCAACGAATTGGCATGGCAGGACTTGGATCTCGTGCAGAATCCAAAAATTATCTTCGCCATGGCTAATGAATTTTATGGCACGCCTGAAATTCGTGTAAGCTATATATAACGCTCGATTAATTATTCATCAATGCAGGTAAACGGATAAATATGATCAATGTATAATATTTAACATAACATTGTAGGTGTACGAGGCGCAGGCGTTGAACGACGCATTGAATGACGTGGCTCACGATTATATCGCATATTATTCATCGGTGTCGACTGATGATAAGTCTATAGACAGACCAAGGCGAAAAATCAACTTGCCCGATCTTGTGAGGCGGTATCAAAACACGTTTGCACGAAATACTGATATCGATGCGACAAACGCTAGTAGGAGTTTGCTTTTAGAGGATGGTTTTGAAAAATTAAACGGAGATGTAGATGTAGAATACACGACGTCTAATTATACGTACGAAGTGATACTAAAATATTCCGAACATAGTATATCTAGCGTTACAACTACAACCACAAATATCATACAAACATCACTTTGGCAGACTCGGAAACTAAGACCTAGCTTATTGCAATATCTGGAAAGACATTGTTGGCTCCTCTCTTATCTTATACAGAGGATGCATAACGAGAATCCGACTATTTTGGAGAACAATTACGATAATATAAAACGTACCGCGTGTCTTGAGAATCTCTTGAATTCTTCGTGGGTTGACAAGCTGAAACTCTTATTTAACAATAATCAAACTCTTGCCGCTATTCACGATAGTGTATCTGTGCATGACGTATGGCATTATTTCGAGCTTAGGAAAGATCATGATTGGCAAAGTTCTTTGGAAATATTAAACACCTTAGCTGACAGCATTATGAAATATAATACAGAGCTGCAGCGCTTCAAGGATCTGATTCTAAGTCACATGCTGTCCAATTTGGGTATTCTATCTATCACAAGAATGCTGCAGTATCTGTACCAAATCAAAGATATACATTTACTGGCGCAAATAATATTGCACAACATTAACAAGTGGCCTATGATTTTGTGCGAGCACGCGTTAAGCCATGCGTTGCAGCACGAGCACAGTCATAAATTGCCAGCGCACTGCAAGCATCGGATGAACGGCATATTGTGTAGAATAACGATCTTCCATAAAATGATTCCGTACTGCATGAGTAGGTCAAACAGCACATGGTACGATATCGTATATTGTTCAGAGAAGATCGATCCGTTTGAAATCATCAAGTCCCTGATCGATGCGGATCAGTTTGAGTTATGTTTGGAGTGGCTGGAATGTCAAGCATTTTCTCTGGAGATGCAAACTCCTGTGATCCAAGATTTTCTGATAGGCCTTTTGAAAAGTGAACAGCAAGATTTCAAGCAAGCTTTAAAGGTACACAAGATTTCTATTATATAAAAATTATATAATTATATAACTATTATACAACTATCCTTGTGTAAATACTTGTCAATGATTCGATAATAAATATTTTAGTTTCTTCAAGCGTTACCATTGAATCAGTCAGTAAAGATATGTAAAGGGGTTCTCAAGAAATTAGAATCTATTGGCGCATTGCAGTTTATCGCCAACAATTTATTGGACCACTGCAGAATAGTAGAGCAACCAAAGTATCGGAAAACTTTGGTGGGACTAGAAATTCTGAAAATGTTGGAAAATAAAGACAGAGCATTATACATCCATTTGATAAGAGAGCCATTATTGATGCTGGAGCAATTATTAATGAATAGTAAATTTGAAAATATTCAAAAGATTTTGAATATGCTGCATGAGACTTTGCAACATCCCGATATAGGCATCAGTAATTTTGACAAAATTGTAAGGTTTTACGCTAAAAAGTCGTTGGACTTTCGCGTATCGCTCCAACGTGACGGTACCGAAAATAAAGCCAGAAACATTTCACAATCTAATCTTGAAGCGGAGAATAACGAATTTATTATGCCCGTTAACGTGCCCACTAAGGAGGAATGGGTTCCAAATGATAGGGTAACTCGAAAACATTCACAACAATGTTACAACTAATATATATATACACACACACACACACACACACACACACACATATTATATATATTTATTAGTTGACAATAAATTGTTTGTTTAATAGGCGAGAGAATGCGATTGCTGCAAGGCTGTGATATTTTCGATGTTTAACAGACGACATCATTGTCGGCGATGCGGCCGTGTTGTTTGTGCCATGTGTTCTCAGAATCGCATGCAAGTTGCTGGTTACCCAAGTTCTGTGCTGGTACGCGTGTGTGACGATTGCAAGCATCAAACGGTATTGCAAATGCGTGCGGTGCAAAGTGTCCCGTCGACCTCCAGCAGCGAGCTGTTTGATTATTGGCGATTGACAAGAGACGAAAGACACAATCGCACCATAAGAGAAGAGTTCTCGTTCGAGTACGCCCCAAATATTTCGCTGTGTCTTGCTATTCTTAATTTGCACTTTGATCCAAAGATATATACTAGGTAATAATTTGAAAGTTTTTTAAGGAAGAGGATGATGTATTTAAAAATGTTAAAAAATATCACTTTATATACCTATATGTACTCGTATGTTTAAATTTGTAAGAAATAAGTAAAACAATCTTGTTATACCGCATTGCACAGTTTCCTCTTGGACCGTTGCGATGAAATGAAGCGATTGCTCCAACCCGTTAACGGCGGCAGGATAAATCCCGAGATTGATCACGCGGTGATCATCAAGATGATACGTTCTCTGTTGGTCGCGGCTAAGATGAAATGCGCGAAATTTGGTTTCAATACCGGCCTCGCACACTGCGATCGGTTTCTATCGCAGGTGGATCTAATTGCGACTCTGGTCCAATCCGATTGTGTGGCTCTTATACCGACCGATGACCTCGACGAGCACACGCTGAGAAAATTGCGCGATCTCCTCACCGAGAAGGAACGTTGGACGTTGGCATTGGACGTCAGCACGAAGGCAGGATTGGACACGCAGGGCGTGTGGGCCGCCTGGGGAAAGGCCTGTCTGAAGGTGGGATACTTGGAACAGGCGAAAGAAAAGTTTCACCATTGCCTCGACAAAATTGTGCACGAAGATCTCGACGATTGGGTCGTGCTGTCTTATTCCAAAGAGTATTCGATCGAAAACCCCGAAACAGAGTTAACGGAAAAGACAACGTTTGCGCTGAAGAGAGACGAAATATTGGACGAGGGAAAAAGAAAAAGGGCGTACAAAGGCGGTAACTTAAAGAAGAATGAATATTCCAAGTGCCGGCCGCTGAAAGATCCGCCATTGTTGACGGAGATTCTGCAAATATTAGATAACTTGAGCATATACCGATCCCGAACACAGCATTCGAGTCCGCAACCCAAGCCCGATACAGCGCAAGAAATCTTACAGACGCTCAACAGCTTGAAAGCTGTTGGCCAAAATCAGTTTAACGTTAAATATCTAATACCTGCAAATAAGACAGTTTACTATCAAGAAAGTCTGTACTATCTGTTGGCGTATGGAAGTCACACCTCCATCTTACAGTTCTTTTTGAAGCATAAAGAGTTTGACAAGTGCCTGGCGTATATCTTAGACAACGACATAGAGCGTGATTTGTTTCTTAACGGGGTTTACTTGTACTGTTTGAGGAACGGCCACGTCGAGAAACTTCACGATGCGATTAGGGCAAAAGATCCCACTTTGGTCATTTGGAGGAAGTACCTGATATCCGTCTGTCATTTCATGGAAAGGAAGCAATATTGGCATATTTTATACCAGATACAGCTCTTCATGAGGGACTGCGTGAGAGCATCGATGACGTGCATCCGTTTCTATACTAACGAAGCGAACACCTATTCAGAGTTGCACAACAGGGCGCATTTGTTACAAGACGCTCAAAAGCACTTGGAGTCGGAATTGCAGATGGATCAGAGCTTGACTAAAAGAAGAAAGAACATATGCTCGGGTCACAGCGGCGAAAGTACTTTAGCGATGGAGATGGAACCCTCGGAGATAGACAGGCATATAAACACTATATGCAGACAGACGGAAATTGTCAAGTTTCTAGCAAACTGTGAAAAAGAAGAAAGAGTATCGACTGAATTTTTAAATCTCTTTCCAGATATTGACAGTGATAACTCCCCGACACTTGAGTTGCCTACGTTATTTGGCAACCAACAGCAGAAGATACATTTAGCCGTTTTAGCTATATTGTGCGGTCGTGATATTGGGGAAGGATTTGGCATAGCTTTCCGGATAATACAAGGTTGGTAGCAGTATTAACAGAAATCAGTATAATTCATCATTGATGTATGTACAATGTACATACATACGTATGCGATTACTTTTAGATAAATAAAATGATTAGACACACGTAATGCAATAAATTTATAAATAATATATGTTGCTATATGTATAGGCCAACTAACGTTTTGTCAATGTATCATTTTTATAGATTACAATCTTCCACAACAAAAGGTGTATTCTTTAGCTGGCCATGTGTTGGCTTTAAAAAGCAACATAGCCGCAATCGAGCAATTGATCAAGTGCTGCCGTAGCTCTGGAGCACCTAACGCCCACGTCATTTCTGATCACGTCTTGGCACATTGTGTGAAATTATTGTTGGCTCATTCGTACAGCGAACAGAATCCGACACTCAAAAATCACACAGATACTTTAATCAGACTAATAATCGACACAGAACTTAGAGTAAGATTTACTTCAATTACGTCAATATGTATCAATACACGCGTACATACATATATATAAATGTGCCAAAAGAGATTTCTAATGTATTAGTTATATATTTCGCATTACTATTCTTTTCCAGATAAACGCATACATTGAAAGTAAACAACTGAAGGCTGCGTATTTGCTTGCGGTTAAGCATTCTAGGGCACAAGATATAAGGAGAATCTTAAAAGAATCGGACAGGCTCGGTCAAAGTGCAATTAAAGTGATATGCTTAAAGTGGCTACAACAAGAACCAAAAGGATAAGTATCCAGAAGAAAAAGGAAAATAAAGAAGATAAGATTCTTATCACTGACATATATTATAAACAATATTTAAGGAAAGTATTTATTGTAATACAATAAAGTTTTTTATATCCATTGCAAAAGTTTCTGTGTGATGCGTGTGTATATACATATACTTTTTTTCTACACAGGTAGATTATAAGGGAATACAAGTTTAAATTTTCTTATAATGTAGAATTAATCTAAAAAAATTTTGTTTTTATCATCTCAGAATTAAAGTTTAATTCTGAGATGATGAAAAATACAATAAAAAATACAATGGATCTGAGATTTTGTACAAACCAGATTTCCTGTTGAAGAATCGACTCATTCTTGTTTTATTAAAAATTATCATAAAAAAATTCTTGAAACTACATATATAATTATTATTAATATAGTAACATTCACTGAATATCATAGAATATTCCCTAATTTTTCTTAAAAAATTAATTTACATGTACCTTTCTTAAATCTAAAATAATCCTTAATTTATATAATCTTATTTTTACAGCCGTTTATGTTATATCTGTATATGCGTAGAAAATCTATAACTGTAACTAATATAGATGAAACTCTTGGCTATAATGACAATGTTTAAGTATGAAGAATATGAAATGCAAAGACAGAGGAATGTATAGAATAAGAAATACTTCTCTAACACCAGAAGAGAGACGAAAAAAATTTACAATTTTGTAAATATTTATACAATTACCTTACTTACTTTGTCTTAAGCAATTTTTATTAAGTTGATATATCAACTACAACATGAATCCATCTCACAATGATATATTTTTATAAATAGCGGCATAAACTAAATTTTGATTCATGAAGAATGTAATTATGCTATGCAGACAATTTGATATATGATTAATATCGCGATTTTATTTATGACACTTTATAATATTAAATTGTATATATATATATAAGGAAATAAATATATAAATATAAAAAGACAAACTTTCCCCGAAGTTATATTAAATAAGAAAAAGCTAGAAATGCTATATCTCTATGTGGAATTTGTAAGTTGTAAAGCGTAAGATGTTTGCTTGTGTGTGTTACTGTTTATCTTCCGTCAATGACGATAATCTTTCTTCATACTTTTCAGCAAACTTACTATCTGTATTCTTAATAGCTGCCAACAAAGAATCTTTCTCGCATTGTGACCAATTGCTACTCCACTCTCTGAAGAGCTTGACACGACACTGAAACAAGCTTGGAGGCCTGTCAGATCCTTCGCAACCCAACTTCTCCATTCCAGCCACCAGTCCATTCACAAGCCCTGATGGACCGCAATTCTCCAGCAACACGCCCAGAAAATCGTTCCGCTGCATCTCGGACCATTCTTGAAACCATTCTATCATGTAACGCAGTTGAGCCTCGTTTGACAACATAGTAGACATGTTCCCGCTAAAAAAAAACAAAAACAAAACAAAGATTCCAATAGTAAACTGTGGACTTTGACGCAGGAACAAGACGCACAAGTTTTATCGATTGCGCGTTTTACAGTTATTAATTTTAAAAAGAGGAGTAATAGAAAAGATGTATAAAATAGCTTTTAGACATAGAAGTTCAAGTGTGAGAGTTTTTGGAGAAATTATATCGCTACACACACACACACACACATGGGGATAGCCAAATTTGTTGAAGATATACATTCTGCTGTAAATTTTGTCGGCAAAATGTCAGCAGAGGTACAGTAGAATTGCTAATATGATCGCAGATTGAGTGTGGAAAGTGAACAAAATCCGCTGATTCGTATAACCGGTTAAAATAGTTAAAAGTTAAATGTTAAATGATTACGAGAAATGACAGGTTCTGTTTTGTTTCCACTAGCTGTCAGGTTAAATTGGCAGATATGGTAGAACATGACATGAGCCTAAAATGCAAAGAAAATAACAGTCTACCGCAATATTCTGCTAGCAAACAAACGTTAATATACGCGTATATGTATATATAATTATATATTATGTATACAATTATACATAATGCGTAGATACTTATTGCAATTAAATTGCCAAGTATGACTGCCAGCTGCCAACTTTTTGTTTACATTATGTCCTTGCAGTTAGGCGAGTCAGAATGACAGCAGCATATACCGAAAAGAGCATTTACCAAGTACAGAAGGACTGAAGGAGCGCGGCAAAATATTGGCTGGCAAAGGGTTGCGCGTAGCGAATGCAGCTCTCCTTAGGTTATGAACGCCATTCTCGATTCTCGTCTTGGTGCAAATGCAAACTAAGTACAATGCTGCAAACGCGGCTGGAACCGAGAAACGAGAACTGAGAAGTGAGAAGCCTAGCTGTCTGGGCAGTCCGGGTACTCCGGGCCCCGGGGCCCGCCCGGTGCGATGTGGGAGATAATTGACCTGACGCTGGTGCAAGTGCAACAGCGAATTACCAAGTAGGGTCGCGTCACGGCCTCTCGGCGGTCGGCGGGGTCGGCGTTCCGCGTTGGCCTCGGCACTCTCGGCAGTCGGCGTCAGCTTCGGTTACTTCGCAAGTTCGCTCTTCGCTTCGGCGTGTGTGCTACTGCTCACTGCTGTGTGTCCGCACTCCGCGCCGCGACGCGCCACGTCCGTCCGTGATCCGTCCGCGGTCCGCCGTCGGACGTCGACTCAAAACTCAATGCTCAATGCATTCGCAATAATCGCAATCATCAATGCCTCAACCCTCGATCAACTAGCTTCAACCACACCACTCAACGACTCAACAGCTGTCAATGACTATGACTGTGCTATATCATCGTATACATATCGTTATATTATCGTTATTATCGTTCTCACCTTGAATCACGCAGGGAACAGGGAACTGAGGGAACGCGTGTTATCGGTGTTATCGCGTTCTATAGTCATTTGTCATTGCGAGCATCCCATCTGCGAGCAGCAAATCCGTGAAAAATGTACGCTCTGGAAATAACGCAAGTTATTTCCAGAAACGGAAACATATATTCACGAAACAGGATTCGTATGTATACACGCTTCATCAGAGTGTCAACGGTATAATATTTATTAACGGAATACACAATTTAGGTCGACAACTTGCATTTTTTGGGGTTAGCCCGAGTCTCGCCTTCCTCCTCCTCCTGCTCCTCCTCCTCCTCCTCGACGACCTCGACGGAGGAGGAAGATTCGATGTCCGAAGAGATCGAATGACTCGCCATTTCTACGCAAATTACGAAAATTGAGCTATAGACAGTGTAGACTGTAAATTATATATTACAGGGGGGAAGAAAACAATAACTTAATAACTTACAGCCGATTATTTGCAGCGTAAGTATACAAAGTTATGAAGTTAAGTAAAGTAAGTAGTAAGTACCTTGCGCCCTGCCGAGCCCGAGCGCGTCTTTCTGTTGAATTAGCGCGGTTAAGAAATCGTTGACTTCCGACCGCGTCTCCCGTAGATTACGTATCAACGTATTCAGGTCGGTCCCATCACTCCCATCAGATCGGACAGCCTCGTTGGCCTCGTGATCGTGGATACATTTTCCTTTGTCGTATATCCTCACTCGCACGGGCACGCTAGTAACGTTCATCGCGCTCTGGCTCCGGCCCGGCCCGGCCCGGCCCGGCTCCGACCAAGTTTGAACTTTGAATTTCACTTTCGTGAACGCGCCTCCACGCGCCTCTCACACACTCTCACAGTCGCAAGTCGCAAGTGTCGCAACTTGCAGTTTGCAGTTTGCACGCATCCAAGTATTCCAAGTCGGCCTTTATCATTGGCAGTACTTCGTACTGGACGTAGTCGTCGTCGTCGTCGTCGTCGATGTCAATGGAAATCGGACATACACATACATATGATATACATATGTATATCGTACGACGTACGTATATCGCGCATTTTGGTACTTCAAATTTAACCTGCAGTCTGCACTCGATGCACGAGTATATTGTATATATAATAACAATTTGAATGCTCTTTATTTTAATTAATGCTTACTTAAAAAATATATATATAATACTATTTTTACTAAACTTTTTGCAGTCCTAAGCGATAAAGCAAAAATAAGTTGTGTCAATGTTACCTTTGCTTTGGTATTATCATGGATTTATATATGTATATAGTTATTTAATAAATATATAACTATACTGGTGTAGAAATTATTAAAAGTATTACTGGAACTCCACACTAAAAAAGAGACGATAAGGGCTCAGACACACACAATGCGAGGAATAAGGAACAAGGAATAGGAATTCATAGTCGCATCCTTTTTCAACACACACGTGTATTGAAAAAGGATGCGACTATGAATTCCTATTCCTTGTTCCTTATTCCTCGCATTGTGTCTGAGCCCTAACTTACCATGCAGTGATTCATGCTACAATCTACATGTAAGTACGTGTCCCTGAGTTCAGAAATCAGAGGTGCTAGTGTCAATTCTCAATATGGCACAGATCATACACAACGATGAACGACACCTCATCAGAAAGGAAAATATAAAAGGAAGGCTGTGTGTATGTGTATCCAATTATACCTATATATCTACAACTGGGAATATCGTTGGAGAGAGTTGGAGAGAATTGGGGATTCCCAATTTCCCATTAACGTTAACTTACGTTCAGTATAAATAAATGAACTTTTGCGATGCCATTTTATTCTAATCTCTCGATTCTCAGGCAGTAAAGATTGTTATTAGCTGTATGTATGCACTTGTTAACAAATGAAACATAACGTTTGTTGTTACGTACGTGTATGGACGTTTTACTAGTAATAATACTGCGTAACGCGAGTTCATGTCATAAGTTGGACAATCAAAGTAAAAGGTATGTATTATATTGTATTCACTGTTATGTTATTACTACTACATAATAAGATAGGATCATACTTTGTTTGCAAATTTTAGATCTGTTTTTAGTACGGCGTATTCTCAACTATTGCTTTCTAACTATGCTCTGTTGTGTTGTGATTTCTACATTTCAAATGGATAAGAGAATAGTGAAATTTATGAAAATTTTAATAGGACAGGAACGAATAAACTATTAACTGTGCAACTAATTGTAAGGCTAAGATAAGATTTGAATCTAAAAACGCGCGTCTTCAATTTTGTCAATAGCAAATCAAAGACATGGCCAACGGACAAGAGGATACGAGCATCAAGGAAAAGCTTTCAAAATTACATTGCCCATTTACTTGGGAAATTTTGGATAGTATGATAAAACAGTCCACAATAAGTAATAAAAATGATGAAGATGATCGAATGGTAGATGATGAAACATCTTATCCTTTAGAACGTTTATTAATGTCTTTGTTCAAGTGCTATAAGGCTGTGTCGAGTGCGGATAATGATGAAGCCATTAAAAAAATTGAAAAAGCTGGAGAGATTTTAATGGAGATACAGCAAGAGTATGATACACAATACTTGATTATATATGTTATGTTTTTAAAGTTTTTCATGTTTCTCGTTTAATCGTATGTTATTATTGCATAATTACAGAAAAGAATTTCATCAAATGATAAGAGCGGTTGAACATGTATTTTTCGCTACAAAATGCTTTTCCTTGTATGATGCGAATGATATGGATGGAGTAGAAGAGATTTTACCGAATATTATCGATATTGGAGATTTCAGCAACGTAGAGTCAGGTGCTTTGTACGGTTGTCAAAGTGTCGTATGGTCTTGTTTAAAAGATTTTGGTATGGATAAAGCGGTTGACACTGCTAGGAAAGCAGTGGAGATGAATCAAGATTGTGCATTATGGCACTTTATCCTTGCAAAGAATCTTAGACGTCAAAGACGTTTAATAAATGTTTCATCTAACGTATCAGATATAGAAAGAGAACATTTTGAAATAGCATATGCAATGTCTAAGAATCACGTATTTGGAATATATTATTTACAAATGCGTATAGAAAGCTTTTACACGTATAATAGAGATAGAGATTATGTGATGAGGAAATACGATAATGAAAAAGAAGTAATAAAAATAGCAAAAGACATTTTAAAAGAAAAACCTAAAAACTATAAAGTACTATTACAACTAGCTCTTATGTTCCTGCGTGCAAGCTCAGATGAGCGACTATCGGCAAAAGAATGTCTTGATGCTGTAAACAAAATAGTGCCAAACAGTTCTACGTATCTGCATTATACTGCAATGTTATATGAGCAGAGCGGAGATTATAAAGTTAGTATAATAACAAGATTATTTAATATAATAATTTTATTGTACTGTTTAAAAGAGATAACATAAAATATAATTTTAATTCTAAATTTTATAAAAGAATTCTGATTAATAATGAATAGACAAGTCTGAGTTGCTAATGTAGCTATCGCGATTGATGCAAAATCTTATTTTTGATATTTAAGCAAATTTTTATTTCGTTGGAAAAATATATTCCTCTACCAACATCTGTGCGTGTTTTATCGTTTATAGTTTTATATTTACATTTATTAATATATCTCAGTACTTTAATGTTTCTAATATTATATCATCTCTCTTAATTGTTACTTTCAAAAATTATACATGTTGCATTTTTTAGGAAGCCTTAAAGTATTACAAAAAGGCTGCCGAATGTAATAACTTTGTGGCAGAACTTTGCTATATACAATATGGTTGGGAAGTAGGAGAGCTTGAACCACTACCACATTTATTACGAATGTTGAAGAAGTATGAGCAATCACTTAAAGAACGACAAATCGCTATATTGCTAGCGATTGCAGTAACTTATTATTCTCTGCATAAAGACATACCAAGTGCAGCAGAATATTTTTTGAAAGCTCTTACTGTAGATCCACTGAACAAAAAGTTCAAGGTATTTACAATTAGATATAAAAATTGAAACACGTGCGCGTGTACATACACACATATATATATATAGATATATCAATAATTGTTATATGCATTATTAATATATATTTATATATATATATATATATATATATACATATATACATATTAAAAGGTAGAGTTGTGTGCATGTTTTATACACGCACACGCACACACATGCTTTCCTTTGTATGATGCAAATGATATGGATGGAGTAGAAGAGATTTTACCGAATATTATCGATATTGAAGTTTTCAGCGACATAGAGTCAGGTGTTTTGTATACACAACTCTACCTTTTAATATATATGATATATACACAGGGTGCCCCATTTTATTTTTGACAGTCAAATATCTCGATATCACGTAGCTTTAGAAAAGAATGTTTCAGGGCACCCTTGGCATGGGGCACCCTGTATATGTATATATTAATAATGCATAGCAGTTTATATATAACTAATTTAAATGCTTAATGACAGGCTATAAACTGTTTTTTAAGTTATTGAAATTATTAATCTTTTTTTCATTTTCTAGACGTTTTACAAGTGTGTTGATTTTAGTACCTCGAGTATTTCATCTTTTTTAAATGATAAGTTTTGTCCTCTTCTCGAGAAAAAATACTCAAGGACACATCAAGAAACGTGTGAAAAAATAAGAAAGTTCTTGAGTGTAAAAGATATGAATGATCTAATGGAAGAATTGTGTGCCTTATCTGTAGATAAGGCACACAAAGAAAGCACTGTGATTTAAATATTATTTAAATATTTTATAAATTAACGTTATTTTAAATATCTTAATTTAATATTTTGGTATAAACTACTATAATTTTTTTTCTTCTCTAAATGTTTTATAAGTTTATTCTTGACTTTAGTACTTTGAGAGTATTACATCTTTTTCTAATTATTAGTTTTGTTTTTAGACTAAATACCTAAGAAACGCACGTATTAAGAAACATATAGAGAAAAAAGCTCTTGTGAAGGGCATAAATGATTTAATGAAAGAATTGTATGCCTTATCGTCAGTAAGAACAAAATAAAAACAAAATAGACGATCAATAATTGCTGTGATACCAAATTGGCGTATATCCCTTCCTAGAACATTATATTCTTATTTGTTGGAATGTCGGGAAGATATCGTATCGTTTTCAGGATGTCTTGTGTTCAGATTTACAATATTATTGAGGCATTGTTCTAAAATAGTTTTTAGATATCTTATTTTGAACCATTTTTAGACATTTTATGATCAAGTTAAGCGAAGAAATGCGCAACTAACAAGAACAAAACACAAGAAAGCAGCTGGAATTGCTTGTCGATGATTTAATATTACATATAATTTTATAAATGATCTATTTTTTATTTTCTGTATACGTATACACGTGCACGTGCAGAGTGAGTCAATTAAGCAAATTCTCCATCTTTTTCGATCGTTGACCGCGATTTATATATAATATACATTATACATATCATTGATAAAGAACTTGAGCGCATATTAGGAAAAGGATCATCGAGAATGTTATATGGATCCTGGATTAGGAAACCAAATAGAACAGTCTCTTCCCTCCTCCATGCGTTCTCATCATCCTTTCCCATATATATGTAAGAAAATTTATGTAGTACCATTTAAAGAAGATAGATGATCTTATTAGTATGACTTTGAGAATGTTAGTCAAGATTCAAGGTCAAACTAAAATCACAATTTTCATTGCCTCTGTTAAAACTAAAAGACTTTTGTCCAAAATATTTTTTAATAAGGACCATAATATACAAATGTTTAAGAGATAATCAAAGGAATATAAGTTTAAGAGATAAATTTTTTTTTTTTTAAATTTCCTCCTGCATATACAAATTATTATAAATTATATGTGTGCATATGTGTCATAAATTTAAACTTACAGAAAGCAGTTAAAATAGATGATCGTATAATTAAAATGGGCAGAGATATGAGATTTTAGCTTTGTAATAAAAAATTGCTCTTTCTGTACATAGGTGGGATTACATGTAATATTGAACAACAATCGTCAACCTTGCACTTCACAGCTGAAGGAAAATTTTCAAAAAATAATGCAGTTTATATTTATACAAACGCGATATTCCGTTGAGTGGCATGAGATTAAGAAGATGTACTCCTCGTCAATTAATTCTCAAGACAAATAGTGTAGTCCATTTCGTTTTTCGTTTCAAAAATTATTATGGATGACAGTTATACGAATAAGGACATTTGTATTGACGTAGTTGTGAGAACACTTGACTCGACTCGGAACTTGTGATGAAGCCTTCTCTGTCGTTTTGACATTATAGATGTATTTTTCATAATGTTTATCTCTTTTTGTACAAATTAAACAAAAAATATATAAACTTTACGTTTTATATATTTTTAAACTCTTATTTTTTATCTATCTACTGACATTTAAAAAATAATAATTATTTATCTTAATTGTTATATTGAAACTTATCAAGTGAAACTTGGACACTAAAAGACACTTTTGTGTTAAAAATATTTAAAACACATTATGTATACGTATGCGTATATAGTTTTTATTAAATATTTTAAATATAGGTAGATATATACAGACATATTACAATATGTAATAAATATTTCGTATATTTTTTTCATGAAAATTAATTTCCTCATAGTTAAACGGAATCTCTAGTCGATGAAAAATACATCTCAAATTTGTGCTTTTAATTTGGAAAAAAAATTATAATTGTTTGGAAATTTTTTTTAATGATAAAGAGATGTAGACGTTAATCTTTATGGATGGATATACGTTAGCGGTTCATCTCTCGAAACCACTTTCTCCTCATGCGTCACATGTTTCAACAGCTTGCGTCATTCGTGCACTATTACCTCATAAACATAAACGATTTTTGAATCGACGTACTCTTTACTGCAGCAATACCTATATATATTTTTAAGCACTTTACAGTTATACAAGTGTTGAAAAAATGGAAGTGGAGAAAATATATTATCTTTTTTTAAAAATATATATAAATGTGACATTTCTATCGCAAAAAGCTTATGTCAATTAATTATAACGATTTTGTAGACCTTATATAGATTTTACATTCAATATCTTACAATATCAAATATTTTGAAACATTTTTGGCGAGTGTGTAAAGAAGATGGTTTACAGGATTTTACAGAGTTTATTCTTTCGACGTAATTCTAATAAAGTGGGTCAAAGACTCGACAGGCCACGCATTTTGATGACTTACATACAATTAGACAAAAGATTCTAACGTAATTGTTATACACACAAAAAAGCTGTATTATTATACAGTACGTTTCATAGGGGAATTCCGAAATTCGAGATAATGTTATATAATATATTACTAATTGTATTTACTCTTGACGTTATTTCGTCAAGATTATGAAATTTATTGCTGCATTGATATTATTTGTAGATAAGAATTGATGATGATTCAATGTAATGGGTACTGCTGTAATGGGATATTGAATATTATATTTCTCGGACTTGGACGTATATAATTATATGTATTATCATTCCAATCATTATTCAGATCAATAAAATAATCAACTCAACGTCAAAATGTTGGTAGAGTATAAATTTTCACATTATACACGTATAGTATAGGTATAATACGTATGTACTTGGGAGGCAATCGGAATGTTCGGGATGTTGTGCGACACACACAAGAGACCCCTCCGTTCGATTCGGCCTCCATCAGCCTCCATCAGCCTCCATCCATCCTCCTCCACTCGACTATATAAAAGCTAGCCGCCGCTGATGGGTCGCTTTAGTTTTTCACTCTTGTCTGCGGCCTCGTGAGCCGAGAAAGAAATTATTCTTCTCTGGTGTCTGGTACTCGAGTCGATTTTTACGTATCGAATATCCGAATATCGGTCCGCATAATGAAGGGATCATCAACTTCAACTCTTCTGGTCTTATTCATGGTCTCGCTAGTGGCTTTGGTCGTCGCCGACGAAAAGTATACCAGAAAATACGATGACGTGAACGTGGACAAGATCCTCCAAAATAATCGTGTCCTCACTAATTACATTCGGTGCTTGATGGACGAGGGACCTTGCACCGCCGAAGGCCGCGAGCTGAGAAGTAAGTATCGTACATATATAGGAAAGGAGAAATTATAATAATTCGAGTCAAGTGAATACACATCAGGGATCAATGAATTTAGACTAAAAAAGCTGCAAAATTCGACGTTTAATTCTGACTTTATTTTTCACTTGGATTTGAATAAAATTAACTTAATTAACAGTTGCTCACATTACTTGCATTTTACCTCTTCCAATAGTTCCAATTGAAAAACTCTGCAGACGGATCGAGATCAACGAACGTAGTTGTAATTGTAGCTATAATTGCGGCAGGGAATTCGACATGTACTCTCTCCGTTACATAATTATCGCTGTGAACTTTCTCGGCGCGTATTACATCCGAGCTTGCTTTTGAATTTACATAACCGTGGTAACTGTAAATTTTATGTTTACGTAAACTTTATGTTCTCTAAAGTTTACACATAATTAGCTTTAAAGTTAACTTAATAATATATAGTGTTCAATGGCGAAATTACATACTTATATCAATATATAAGCAATGTTAAAATTAAATTTACATGTTCTCTCGTTTATTCAACGCGTTTAAAAAGATTTAAATAGCACAGTTCTATGTTCTAGGAATATTACACGTAGGGCCTAATATATTTTTGCAAGAATATTTTTATAAAATTATCGTTTTTCATCAGAATTATGATATACAATACTATTCGCGTATGATTGAAGTCAAGCACAAATTACATATATATCGTAGGTATTACAATATTGTTCTTTTACTTTAGTCATTTTATAGCTTTTAATTTTAACGATAATTAATTTTGTTCGAACGTGCTCTTGCAAAGATATGCTCAATGCTACACAAAATATCTGTAAAATACATCGTGTTGTGTATCTGTGTTAATTAATAAGTCGAAATGACAACATGTACGTTTTTATTTATAGAGACTCTGCCGGATGCTTTGTCGAGCGGTTGTGACAAATGCAACGATAAACAGAAAGTTATAGCGGAGAAAGTGATAAATCATCTTAAAGCAAAGCGATCTAGGGATTGGGATCGCCTCGTTGCCAAATACGATCCACATGGCGAATACAAAAAACGCTACGAGAAATCGTAATTTCTTACAAGTATTTTAATGCAATTGCTACATTTTTACATGCGAAGCAACACGAATCATTGTACAATATAAATTTGTTGAAATATATAATATATTTCGAAATGTGTGTTTATTGACGTCATTGAGGATACAATCGATATTTGTGAACAAATACACAATGATGTAATCGAATGGAATTCAGCCGACATATAAAAGTAAAGTATACTAAAGGTTTCATTTTATTTGCTAAATCAGCATTTTCCGTAAACATGTGCGACTTGTGCAATCATTTATCATTCATTGTCCATGTCAGCATTTCTTCCAAATCAAACAAAGATGCTATTGTTACGTATGTATTTGTAAAGTGTATTTGGTAATAAGTGTACACACACACACACACACAGTTATCAATTATAAAATGCAATCGGAAAAAGATATATCCAATGAGTATCAAGGATAATCCTTTCTTCAAGCAGCAAATTTTTTCATTCAACACGTCTCTTCTTAACCAATGATCCAAGCTGAAACACAAACGGACATGTAAAAATATTTTTAATAAATCCAAAAATATATGCATATACACGCATTTATTATGCTCTGATAAACGTACAAGATCTGAAATCGCCGGTAGATTATTGGTTTGATCGGTAACAGTAGGTTCTTGCTCACGATTTTCTTTCTGGGTGGTCGCCTTTTTCATGTTTCTGTGTTGTGGGAAAGTAGGCATGAGTTTTGGATCGCAAGCTACAACATATGAAATTAATCAATCAAGTTTTAATGGATTATAATTTAAATGGATTATAACCGTTATCTACATTGAAAAGACAATTTAAGAAATCTAAATGACACTAACGTAAAGGAGCTTCTTTGAAATAGCTACTCTGTAAACATTCTTCAGCAGTTGCTCTCTTTTTTGGATCGTACATAAATAAGAAATTCAATAATCTAAGACCAGCAGCGCTCAACCAGGGGAATCTTTGTTTCAAATTATTATACGGTTGCTGTTTAAGCGTAAAATTCTGTAGCGCTGGCAACGAATTAAATTCTGGCCAAATAGCTTCGCTGGGTGTACCCAATAAATCGACAATTAATTCCAATTGTGCAATTTCTGATCTACCAGGTAATAAAGGTCTGTGTCCCAATAATTCTCCTGATAATAAAACAAGCAGTATTATACATAACATATATAAAATATATATTATTTACGAATAAAGCTGTAACAGATAATGATTAATATTATATTAGAGTTTATATACATATAAATTAGTCTGTAAAGTGCATTAATAAAATTCTCTGCCTAGCATTGATTTTTTACCCAATATGCACCCAGCTGCCCACATATCGACGGATGTAGTCTGTGTCTTGGCTTGCAATAGTAATTCGGGTGCTCTGTACCATAGCGTCACCACTCTAGGAGTCATTGGCTTTAAAGGTAAACCAAACCACCTAGCTAGTCCAAAGTCAGCAATTTTTACGCAACCCTTATCGGTCATAAGAAGATTAGAGACCTTTAAGTCTCTGTGAACGATAAAGTTGTGATGTAAATAACGTAGACCCTTTAACACTTGCAATACTATACATTTGACCTGACTTTCTGAAAATGGCGCTTGCATGTTGTCCAGCAGACTTGCTAAATCTTGCTCACAATACTCCATTGCGAGAAATATGCTCTCTAAGCTTCTGCCTACTACTACTTCTCTTAGATGCACGATGTTTTCGTGTCGGCAAGATAACAAGACCGATATTTCCCTGAGACCACTTACTGGCAGCCCATCTTTCTCATGTTCCATTCTTACTTTCTTCAATGCAACGACTTTATCATTTTTTGTATCTCTGGCTCGATACACAATACCGTAGGTACCTTCTCCAATGCGATTCAACTTTTCAAACTCAGAGACAAACCTGCATTTGCCAAGCTGTATATATATAAAAAAGAAGATTGATAAAAATAAATAGATATAGATAAATTTATTACAATAATATATATTCAAAATATTAAATATTTATTACAATATCTTGTTCTGGTATTTCCATAGCTTTCCCAGTTAAAAAGGACGTCAATACTCCTTTTCTTGTGATTGGAGCCGAGGGGTCAGGCCCCGCATCAGACACTGCTTTCTTATCGCTATCATTACGTTCCATGGACTTCTTTTCTAAACTTTCGTCTGAAAAGGAAACGTAAAAATTGCTCAGAACATGTTTTTGTTGTTGTTTTAAGGTATATCATTATCTCTCAGTAATGTGTAAACTGTAAACGTTAGTCAATAGATATATCTTATTCATATTTAATTAATTTTAAACTCGGAAGCTGCATTCCTGCTGTACCTTTTGTCATTTCGGCCACTATTATTATATGTAATTGCAAAAAAATCGATTATTTAATCGTCGATTCGATGATTGAAAAAACAATGCAATAAGGATCGAATGAAAACTGCGATATTTGGCAATGCCGGCGCCGGTAATAATATCAGAGAGAAATGAGAGAAACCTGAGAGCGCCAGAGCGGCCACTGGAGAGTCTGGAAGCAGACCGGAACCGGAAATCATGTCCTGATGCTGCCCCCTGAGAAAGTGGACGTCAACTATATACGTCCGTTTCGCTCGGAAAGTCTCGCGGAAAAACGGTTCGTCAATCGTCAATATCGTCATGGTTCGTGTCTGCGCTATGGTTCATGGCCAAACCAAACTACACTCATGGTATAAAGAAAAGCATGGAGCACACCATGTCTACTTGCATCATGATCTCGACTTCTAGACAATCTAGACTATCTTCCATCTGTAGATTTGTGAGTAGTTTGGTTTGGACATAGCACGGACACGAACCATGTGCCGTTACCGAGCGAAACGGACGTGGTTGATGACGCTGGAGTCGCTGGACGCCCGCGTCTATTGTCTAGAGTGTCTAATCTGGTCTAATCTACCGTGGTCTACCCAGTGCGACGTCATGATGTCATGAATCCGTGGCATCGGAGTTAATCGGATCTGATAACGATATTGATATTATTGATAACGCTGACGACGATGTGAATGTATAATTCAGAACGCAGCTATAAAAAGTATCTCTACGAAAAATGGTAGGAATTTGTTGTGTTTGCGGAATTGAAAAGGGAACTTGGCGAGATTTCAATCTGACGTTTCATAGGTAAAATCATATACTTATATTAGAGCTCTATAAAAGTAGGTATATTCGTCCGCCATTTTTCCTCCAACCTAGCCCAATCGCATGTGAATTTCGCATACGTCAATACGCCTTTCGGTCTCGCGATTGGGCTATATTGGAGAGAAAATGGCGGACGAGTATACTGAATACCATAGACTTATATAGATAGACCGGCCCCTGCCGTAAGAGCACGCGCTGCACGCGTCGGAAGACCTACGGTGCAGACATAGCCGTGGATCTAGTCCTCTCTCTTTCTTCTGATCGCTTGGTGGGGATAGAAGTCTAGAGTGGGGACTAGTAGGGAATAGCCGGGCTATAGTCTTCTATCCCCACCAAGCGATCAGAAGAAAGAGAGAGGACTAGATCCACGGCTATGTCTGCACCGTAGGTCTTCCGACGCGTGCAGCGCGTGCTCTTACGGCAGGGGCCGGTCTATCTATATAAGTCTATGCTGAATACTCACTTTTATAGAGCCTTACTTATATGCACGATTTTAAACATGTTAATGTTTTATAGATGTATATATGATTGCATGTATTATGTATACATACAACGAAAGCGTAAAATTTAGTAATTATTAGTAAATGCATACAATTATGATTTAAGCGAAAGTAATAAAGAATAAAATTCAACATATTTACTATTTTTAATGAACGTTGTACCTACGCTGTGAGCAGCTGTGAGTGACATACTTACCTCGGCAAGAACATTAAACAATTGATATATATAAATTCTTTATAAATTACATATTTCATTAATAAATGGTTTATTAATTGGATTGTATGCATTTGATACCTTTTTTATTTAATTGAAACAAAGAGAGAGAGAGAGAGAGAGAGAGAAGAATAAAAGTATAAATTGTGATACAATCTTTGATTATAATATATGATACTTGAAATAAATACTCATCACACAAACTAAAGAAATAATTGGTTTAAAAACAAGTATTTTTATATTATTTAATGAATGATTTTGTATGTTCATTGCTATATATGGTAAACTAAAGAGTAATTAATGCTTTTTACATTTTTACATTGCAAAATATTTGGTATTTGAGGTTATACTGTATTTGCGTATATACTTTTGCTAAATTAAATTAGTATTTAAGTCCAAAGAATGAGTAACTTGGGCAGTAAAATCAATGCAGCTTGAGTTGCACAAAACAGTATAATGATTAAATTGAGTCAATAGTCAAATTATAATTTGATTATAATTTATTAATTAATAAATATACCTACTATTACAAAGATTAAAAAGTTGACATTTCCATTTTAACCCTTCTAAAAAATGAGATGGGGAATTATAAGTTTCTAATTTATGAAAAAAAAATAATATGGAATAATACAGTACAGAGTAGATATGTGATATGATAAAGGAAAGAGAAATGTAAATTTCTATTACATCAAACTTTTCAGTTTTCCAAAAAATGAAGATTTAAGATTAAAATGGTATGAAGCTATAGGAAAAAAGGTATACCGTAATGCTTGCATATGTAGCAAGCATTTTAAAACGGAGGATTATAGAAACCATGAAGATCCCAATTTAATACGAAGATTATTAAAACCTTCCGCAGTTCCTGATAATAACTTGTGCAGAGAATTGGAACCTGCTGAAAATTCTTCGTTTAATCCTGTAAATATTTCAATTGGAAACAAAAATGATGAGAGGTATGAGATTTTCGATTTGCTATTAAATATAATGATTGAATAAAATAATAATCTTGTATAATTAAACAAGTATTGAATTATAAGTGATCACTTTCAGTGCTGAATTTGTTAATCGCGTTAGTTCAGAATATAAAGATAGTATTATAAATGAAACAAGTGACAATATATGGCAAGCTAATGAATCAAATACATCAACAAAAATCAATAATCCAAAATCTAAAAGAATTCTCAATGATGAAGCAATATCGTGCTCTACTGCCAATCAACAAATAAAGAAAAGGTAAGATTTTTTTTCCATTATGTTTATAGTAACAATTCCATGCTTTATTTTGAAATCCTAAAAAATATATAAATATATTTATGTACTATTGTATTATTTTGTCATTCTTTTTAGAAAAACTGAAGATTGTCATACTTTACAATCAATAGAAAAACAAGGAAATGTTGTCTCAGGGATGGTAAGAAAAGAAGATTTTAAAAATGTAAATGCATGGTTAAGATTTAAAAAATATATTAATGAGATGAGAAAACAATACAAATTTTTATTACATAAGAATCGGAGGCTTCATCTTAAATTAAACAATTTTAAGGACATGTTAGACACTTTAAGAACAAATTAAGTAATTATTTGGCCTATTTTTAAATATATTTTAAAAGTAAATTAAAAGTAGTTGATTTGTGATTTAAAATTTTTTACTTTGGCCGTTTCGGGAACAAACTAGAGATATTTTTATTTAGATCTAGGAAAAAAAATATATCGGTATATCGAAATATAGATTATATAGATCGAGAATTAAACCTGGGACTATGAACCATGACTACCATGAGTCGCCTGCTCTCATATGATGCACATGTCATCGTCTCTTGAAACATATCATATCCTTAAAATAAATAGGAGTAGATCAAGGTATAAACATTGGCTTTAACCGCATCTTAAATTTGCTTAATTTATTTTTTATTTTTTTATTCAACGGAAAGTCATTCAATTTGATTGTGAGAGAAATATTTATGAAACTTTAAGTCGCCATTTACTTCAAAATTTCTTTTACCACGTTCGGCATGTTTTTTTTTTAAATAAAATTTGTAACAGTATTCCTTCAATGCCTAAGAATTATAAGTACCAAATATATAAAAATAAATATACAAATATGTAAAGATGTATATTTTCTGCAATTAATAAATTTTAACATTAAAATCTACTGGGAAGTGCTAGTCGCCTGTAAAGTAAAAAAACTCGGGGATTCGATTATTTCTTGAAAGAAAAAAAGGCACACACGTGTGTGTATGTTAGTATCATTTAATGAGAAATACTTATCTGCATAAAGAAATATCGGACTAATGTAAATACCGTTCTATGGGTGTATGTACAATGTACATACATATACACTGGTATATGCACACCTCAGTACACCTTGGGTACTCTGCAGTCTCCATTTAGAACCGATTGTCCCAACCTGTTGGGAAACTAACTAATGGTTAAATCATATATAATTATGTCTTTGATTTTTCTTCAAGTTTAGACAAAGATAAACATATGAATTAACTATTCGTTAGTTTACCAACAGGTTGGAACAACCGGCCCTTAGTGACAGTGTATGTATGTATGTACAAGTGAGACGAGACGAGACACAAGATAGGAAGCAGTGAAGCACCGGCCCGGGGCCCCTTGTTTACATCATAGTAATGTCGGTAGTACAAGTATATAAAAGATCTGCGATAATGATGATTCTTCTTCTTACTTATTGTTAGAATGTAATTGGCACCAGGTTGTAGATAATTAAATTAAACACGGCCAAACGGCCGACCATCAACAGCGTAGGTTATAATAATGTTTGTTATCTCGAACAGTCTTGATCGTCTTGATTTATGAATATTGAATTATTGAATATCAATAAATGAATATCTAGATTCTAGACGCAGCACGCACGTTCGAAAAACGCCCCATAGTTACTGGACTCTACCCGTAGGGTGCGTTCATGCAGCGCGCTATTAGCGCTGCATTGCAAATTGAGCTTATTGCGCTCCGCGCTCCTCCCAGCGTCCCAGCAGTCCCAGCTCCAGGCTCCTCCGCCAACGCACTCGTAACTCGTAACATAACCGATAATAGTTAATGTAGTGATAATAGAGTAACAGGCACGCGTTTACGATAACGAGCGTGAACGAGCGAGCTTATCTTATCAGTTATATCTTATCTCTCCTTGATCCAATTGCCATTGCGAAAATCTCGCGGCGAGATTAGCGAGAAGAGGAGCGAGAAGCGAGATAAGACGATAAGAGCCAGTCTGAAGTCTGAGCCAGTTCCAAGTCCCAGTTGAGATTGTTGAGAGTTGAGCCACGTTTGATTTGAGCCAGAGCTCCATCCTCCGTCCGTCTTCTGCGATCTCCGATCTCCCTCGCTCCTATCCGGTTAGTTTGGTAAGCGCAAAGCGAACGCCCTGAAACTTCTCCAAACTTTACGTCTCTACACTCTACGTACTCGTCACTCGACCACTTGACGATTCTGTCTTCTCACGCGTCTGCGACCTGCGACGGCTGCGACGGCTGCGACGGCTGCGACGGCTGCGATTCGCACTCGTCACTCGCCATTCCCATTCAAGAAGCGTTCAAAATAAACCCGACTCGAGCAGCGAGCAGCTCGAGCTGTTTGTTCATATTCGACTTCGACATTCGACGTTAGTGACGTTGAGTGACGTTACATACGTGTTTGCTACACCCTCGGCCTCGGGTAGTAGGGTTACTGCCCTACTTTACTACTGTCATCGACGTTGACGTTTGACGGTTGACGGTTGACTTCGGCCTCGGCGCGGGCCGCGGGCGTAGTAGATATTGAGAATATGTTCAAGTCGCGAGTTTCGAATGTATTCAGGTTAATCGCGAATCGCGGAAGATCGCATCGATCGCATTTCACGTTGCCGACGTGGGCCGCCAACGCCAAGGTCGCCAAGATCGCTCGCACTGCTCGCAGCTCGCTGCCCTCGCAGGCCGGGCCCGGAACGGAAAGTCCAGAAGCTATCTGGATCTGGGATTCGACCGGCAAACTGTGCTCGTGGTGCGTTATGCGCGACGTGAGAAATATTTAATTTATCAGATCTCGAGTTATCCCGAGATGGATATCGAGTAATATCTCGGGTTGTTCTTCAACATCGAAACTCGCTCGATCTTGTCTAACTCTGACTTGTGAGTTGTGACTGTTGTGAGTCAGTTTCCGATGATATAAATGTATAAATTATAAGTAAATACAAAAGAGAGAAAGCTTTGATTGTTATTTGTACCGCTATCCGCTATCCGCTTTCCACTTTCTGTTGCTTACATATTGTTCTGTTGCATACAAGTGCATATTAGTCTATTAGTTTAATGCCTGTCTAATCTCGATCAAGTTACGCCACTTACGCCTGCCGAGGCCGAGGGTAGCTTTAAGTATGTACATACTTAGTGTTTGAGACACTTTTGATTTTTCTGGAATAAGATTAATGCAGGCTAGCGTTCACAGTTCACACACAGTGATCAGGGCGATCAGGGCATATTTTTCGATTGTCACAGATACAAGGATGTTTTAAGGCAAGCTCTGTTGCATAGATAATTTCTACAGATGATTTTTAGCGTATAATTTATTTATGTATTTCAGTGTACAGTGGCTGTATTCAACAATGAGCGTCGATACCACTTTGTATACGTTACCGAACAATCAACCTGTCGTCGCGTTAGAATGTGACACTGCGTTCAAATCTTTGACGCAGAAGGAAAAGTTGTACGCTCATTACTTGAGCCAAGCCGCATGGAACGGCGGATTGATAGTATTGATACAAACATCACCGGAATCTCCGCTGATATTCGCATTGTTACATAAAATTTATCTCGCCGAACCTGTCGACGAATTGAAAGATGCCGCAGTGTGCGCCGGTATTACCGAGGATGACTTTACGGTAAGAGGAATTTTCTCTTTCATATACTTACCTAGATTTCTTTTTTGTTAAAAATTTGATTAATAATTAAGTGAGTATTCTTGCATTCCTACATAATGACTAATTGTAAGTATAATTTTTCTTTTTTTCTCTCTATTTTCCCCATCAGGCCTTCCTGGTTTACAGCTGTGGGATATTTGCAAATGCAGGAAACTATAAGGCCATGGGTGATACTAAAATTATCCCGAATTTTCCGCAAATTGCGTTTGAGACAATAATTAAAGTTTCCAAGGCTTATAAGAATAATCCTAAAGAGATAAAAGATATATGGGATAACATTTCGAACGTCCTGTATTCCTTAGATGGCAAATTGAAATCATTGGGATTGGGTGACAAAGGTGTCACAACTTATTTCTCTGCAAATTGTACCGAACAAGATGCGGACAGAGTTAACGCGTTCATGCAGCATAAAGGACTGGAATCCTGTAACGCAAGATGCTTCAAGACAGTAGGGCGAGATCCGGCGAGCAACGGTGCCAACGGTGCCAACGGTGTCAACGGTAACGTCGACATGTACGAGATCAAATTGGCATCTGTGGAGATGTCGGACGATCCTAAAATAACCTTGCCCGAGGAAACATACGGGAATGCCAAATTTAAAATTACCAGAGGAGACTATAGCAAGCTCATGGTGCCTGTTGTGGAAAACCTTGAGAAAGCCAAAGAGTATGCGTCCAACCAGGTTGAAAAAGATATGCTGGATAAGTATATCGATCATTTTAGAACAGGATCTTTAGATGATCATAAGGACGGTTCTCGTCTTTGGATAAAGGATAAAGGACCGTCTATCGAGACCTACATCGGCTTCATAGAGACGTATCGAGACCCCGCGGGTCAGCGAGGAGAATTTGAGGGTTTTGTGGCGATGGTCAACAGACAGATGTCGGAGAAATTCGCTACCCTGGTCAACAGAGCCGAGGAATTTATCCCTAAGCTCCCGTGGAACAAAGATTTCGAGAAGGACACATTCTTGAGGCCAGACTTTACCTCTTTAGACGTTCTTACGTTCGCGGGTTCCAGTATTCCATCGGGAATAAATATTCCGAATTACGACGAGATTAGGCAGTCCGAGGGCTTTAAAAATGTATCGTTAGGGAACGTTATACCCGCGCATATGAAGGATACTCACGCGATTCCGTTTTTATCCGACGCCGATCAGGAATTGATGCAAAAGTATAGAATAGCTAGCTTCGAAGTGCAAGTTGGTCTGCACGAACTTCTTGGTCACGGTACCGGTAAATTATTTAAGCAGACGGGGCCGGATACCTACAACTTTGACCGTGACCAAGTGAAAAATCCTCTTACCGGTGGTAAAATAGACAAATTCTTTTTGAAGGGAGAGACTTACGATTCTAAATTTGGTCCTCTCGGATCCACATACGAGGAGTGCAGGGCAGAGGCGGTCGGTCTTTACTTGAGCTTGGAGAAAGAGGTACTGAGCGTATTCGGTCACGAGGGACAAGTGGCAGAGGACATAATATACGTCAACTGGTTGTCTCTGTTATGGAACGGTTTCGCCAAGGCTTTCGAAATGTATCAGCCATCTACGCAAACGTGGTCCCAAGCTCACTGTCAAGCGCGTTACGTTTTGCTTAGAGTATGCTTGGAGGCGGGTCAGGACTTGGTCAATGTTGTCGAGACTGAGGAAGGGAAGAACCTCCGTCTGATTGTCGATCGAAGCAAAATTTTCACGGTCGGCAAAAAGGCCGTTGGTGATTTTCTTCTGAAGCTGCAACTTTACAAGAGTACGGGAGATGTTGACTCGGCTAAAGAAATGTACGGCAGGTACAGCCAAGTTCCAGAAAGCGGACCGCATCCATGGGCTCGGTGGAGAGACGTAATCCTCTCTCGCAAGGAACCAAGGAAGATTTTCGTTCAATCAAATACATTTGTCGATGGTTTGTACAAAAAAGATTTTCTTTTTTCACTTTTAATTCTTTTATCACTTTTAATCACTCTTACGACGCGACGTTCTTTAATCTTTAGAATGCTACTTGCTACATTTGTATTGTCCGTGTGTTGCACTGTTGCATGCTCTCGCTGGTATTTTCATAAATCTAATTTTGTAATAATGTTTCTATTTGTTTCAGGTTTCGATTCTAGTAACGTGATACTAAAGAATTATGAATCGTCGTTCAAGGGGCTTGTTCAATCGTGGATCGAGAGATTCCCAAGTTCAGACATATCTCAAACGCTGATAGAACTCTGGAACAACGACAAACGTCATTTTGCATCGGCAGATAATTAATCAGGGTATTTGCAGCGCCTATCCGATGCGATAACTAAATCGTTAAAAATTCCGTCTAACTATCTCGTGTCTGGCTATTTACTAGAACGGCCGATGTGTTACGCGTTTGAAAATAATATTATTTTCTTACGCTTTATTTCTTACACTCTTACAGTAGTTACACGAAGTACGAACGATTATCTGGGTTCACGGTTGAATGTGTACATACAGAGTGTGACAGTTAAACTTTTTTAAAGCTGTATGGCTGTATGGCTGTAGGGTGTATCATCTCGTATCGTACGTGGTCCATATTCCGATCTAGTGTGACATTTGTCGGTAAATTAGTCTATTGATCCTGTCCGAAGCTTGCACACGGACAACTAATTTGGCGCTAAATGCCTTTTATTATTATTATTTTTTTATTACTATTTCACCAGCCGGTGGAGTATTGTAAGACGCCTTCGACCCATCCTTTGGGTTATACATATAGCATAAGAGCTAAACGCGCGTCTGAGACGAGAGTACGAGAGGACGCGTTTAAAGTTGGGATTATTTCGAGCTCTTGTATGAAATATCAAGGTAACTGTACGTTATATAAAGGTATACAACTACTTAATAAATACAAGTTGAAGTATTCGTAAGTCTAATTGTATTATTATTATTTTGAATAATATACGCGTCGGTAACCAACGCATTAAAATGTCATTCTGGTCACAAGTATCATTCTATCTTTATTGTTCATGTGATATTGAACAAAGAAATGATACTTAATTGTGTCGATTCGTGTCGTTAGCTGGAAAACAACGTAATATAATAAATTACGTATTCGTATCGTCGCGTCAGGTCTCACTCTCGCGTGGTCTCGCGCGTCTCGCGACTCTCGCGTGCGCACGCGTGCGCATGGCCACAGGCCAGTGCCGCTATACAATCTACATATATGTATCATGTCTATGGTTTGAATCCGACGAGTTTTGGCGGCAAGGCAAGAACAGTCAACAGCCAACAGACGACAGACGAGAAAACAATTATTAAAGTAAGTGAACTGCGAAGCGAACTGCGAACTGCGAACTGCGAAGTGCGAAGTGGCGATTACTGCGAACGAGTGAGTGCGAAGACGAAAGACGACGGACGACGTGCAACTGTGCAAGATGGAAAGGAGGGAGTCTTTGCGGAGGCTGTTTCAGGATTTAGGCTGTAAAGTCGAGAGCGATGCCGTCCTCGATAAGTGTGAGTATTCTTTTCAGATTTTCCGCGATTTTTCGGCAATTATCGAAAGTTTTTCCCTCGGAATCACGTTTCGTCTTGGTCACTCGCTCGGATCACGAAACTCGTCGAAAACTTAATTTAGATCGCTTTAAAAGCAGAACCGTAGCTTTGGGTGATTAAACAAATGTATGGTTTTTTAAAATTACTTATAAATAAGAAGATGATATGCTTAATGCAAAACGTGTGCCAACTTTACTCCACCTCGCTCTCATATAACCTCACTTTTCTCGTATAACTTCCTTCAGCTTCGTAGTTTCGTACATACATTCGCTAGAAATAAAAATTTGAAGGACTTAAAATGTGCCAGTTTCATCAGTGGCATTTAATTTTGGTCTTTTATCCTTTATTCAATTTTGTTTTTGCAGAGCAACGGAAAAATTTTTAGGATTAAATCGCGATTAAAGTTGGACGACGTTGATGAAACTCGGGCCAAGGACGTTGAAACGTTGGAATTTATTTAATTTTCTGTTATGTGAATTTTGGATGTGGAAATATTCAGTTCCCTAATATTTTAACCGAGTAAATCCGCTTTTACTGGAATTGGTTTATTGGAATTTTTTTACTGACAATGAGCATCTCTGTGTGATGTAGGTTTTGAATTTTGTGAGTCTTACGATGTGGACGTGGAGAAGCTTACGGAGTTATGGCTTACTTTTTGCGTCAATAACAACACCGATATCGACCCCACTGTTGAGACCTTGGTTAAGATGGAACGTGCTGTATTGAAGGATTACAAATTGCATGGCTCGACTATGGAAAGCCATGCAAAGGAAGAACAAAGTACAAAGGAAAAACACTTAATCGCATATGAAGTTGGGTATCCTTTAACACAAAAATTGTTAAGACGAAGGGTTGATTGATAATTTGAGACTGTTACATACACACACACGCATACGCCCACATACATATGTATGTGTATATGTATATTAGTACCTTACATATCAACATTACAGTGAAAACGATGATGTACTTAGCATGTATGGCTGTGCTGAAAGTGGACCATCAAAGGTAAATTTTCATAATTGCTTCCTTGCTTCCTGCATTATAATTTCGTTATATAAGAGATAGCAATATATGTACTTTCGATTGAAACATTTTATGTGATGCGTTAAATCATTAGACTATAATCTCATTGTCAGTTAGAAGTGGAAGTAAATTAGTAAAAGATGCAATATATAGTCAATTTGCGCTCACAGATACGTATGTAAATTATAAAAACGATTATTCTCGAATTCGTTCATTTAAAATATTTAAATCAATATCGAAAATCTGAGAGTATTTTCCAAAAACGTATACACGTTTGTGGCGAAATTTTTTAATTATAATTTAATGTTTTTTAATCTACAATTCAAAAGTAAATGAACAACGGACACGAGGCAATGTTGGCAGAATATAAATTTATTTTAGTATCTGAAATACTCATTGTTATTCAAAGAGTGTTAGCCCGAGAAGGATTCTAAGGAAATGGAATTGTTTCAATAAGCATTTTAGCGATTTTAGCACTCATAAATCAATCCGAGATATATACCGAAATGTCTGTTGGTCGTTGGAGTGGGAACAATCATATTTCGTTTTGAAAAACCTTTGAAAAATTTCTCTTTCCTATTCCTATCCGAAAGAATCTACGTGAGCTTCGCTCGAGAATGGTATTGTTTCAGCAGGTCAGCACTTGAGGTATGTATGTACCTGAAACCTGAAATTTACGCCGCGGTGCGGCCGTTCTGCCAACATTGCCTTTCCACTTTCCACTGTTCCATGGTGGATATCCTCATTATCCTCCGGTGTATGGTGTATGGTGTACGGTGACGTGTACGTGTACATATGTATGTACATACAACAATACAAAGCGTCTGGCGTCTCTCGTTTGCAAATGCGCGGCGTGTCCCGTTCGCGATGTTTCGTTGTAATTTTTCTCGGTGGAATGTTGGATCGAAGGAGCGAGGGAGAATTTTCGAAACTTAATAATTGTAAGTATCTCTCGAAGATACCGAAAAAGAAGAAGAGGAAACAGCATCGTTACAGGATTCTGCGTATTAGAGCGCGTGGAGGTACCGTAACTGCCGTAATTCCCGCCACAAAAATCGCCCAGGTAGATCTCCCACCTTACCCCCTTCTCCGCGCCGGTTTGGCTCTCTACGAACTACAAAGGATTCCCGCGGGAGGGAAGGGGTGGGGGAGGGGACCGGAGCAACCCGTTTCCATTGGCGTAACGAGGACGAAGAGCGTGCTGTTCCAGCGGCGAGAGAGAGAGAGAGAGAGAGAGAGGGGGGGGGGGGGGGGGGGGGGAGGGGAAGGTTCTTCCTCTTTCTGCCTCCCCTGTCTCCTCGGCGAGTGGCCGAGCGGCGAGCCGAGCCTGCCGATCAGATCTCTCTCGAAGGGCACGATTTCAGTTTTCAAGGACTCCGGACTCCGGCGCGTCGCCGTCGATTCGTCGCTCGCGTTCTCGCATTTCCGCGCGCCTCGTTGGTGCGGCTAAAGAAGTAAAAGAAGAAGATCAGTGAATTAGTCTCGCGCGGTCCACGACATCCACGCTTGCGGCTCGCCGAGTTGGTAGTTGGTAAACTCGGAACTCGCAACTCGCAATCGCGTTCCACTCGGTTATCGGTCGCGGGTCGCGGGTCGCGGCGGTAATCGGTATCGGTGCTAAACTGCTAAGTGCGGCTCGGTGTCTCTCGATGGCGTCGGCAACGCGAGTCGCGAGTCGCGACGTGACGCCGCCTGCCGCCATCGCCATCGGCGTCTGACAAGCGCGTCTTCGGCGTCTTCGCGAGTACGATCAGATCACTACTCATAGCTCATAGGGCTGCATAGGGCCATAGGGTTGCACCTTTCGCGCAACCCCAATCCGCCAATCCGCCAATCGTGCCCAATCGGTTCGCGATCGCGCGGGAAAACTCGCCCGACGTCAACGGCCCGCTTCCGAGAAGCTTCGCTTGGTCTCTGCGATCTCAATTACGTGATGGTGTGCGGGACTGCGGGAGCGGGAGGAGGCAGGAGCACGAGAGAGAAGCGTTAGCGGTAACATCGGCGGCCATGATGGTTCGGTTTCGGTTGTCGGTTCGAGTGGTCGAGCCGTTCGAGTCGAGTCAGTACTCAGTCGCAGTCGGCAGTCCGCACTCCGCAGTGTCTGCACACCGCAGCCGCACCACTGTCCAGTGTCCGCAGTCGAGGCGTCGAGGTCCGCTGGTCCGCTGGTCCGCGCCGGGCGCGTGCGATATGACGAGCGATTCCGCCGATCGCGCGTCGCGTCGATACGTCTGGGTGCTCGGCTGCTGAAGCCTGAAGGTGCTCCCCGCGTCCAATGGTGGAACTCGTGGAAGCGGGAGGATCGGAGGTTTGATCCCGCTGATCGGTTCTCGCGTCGCGAGTCGCGATTGCTCGCGAACGCGCGCGTGCGCGCTTGTGAGAGAGAGCGAGAGAGAGAGAGAGAGGGAGAAGACGCCGCGTCGCGCGGAGTGGTGTGGAGCGGAGCGGAGCGGAGCGGAGCGGAGCTGAGTAGCTGACTCGACTCGAGTGCGACGACCGTTGGCGTTGGCTGGTTGGCTCTCCGGCAAGGCAAGGCAAGGCAAGGCAAGGCAAGGCAAGGCAAGGCAAACCCTTTACCCTGTTGATTCGCGCCACTCGGGCCGCAGCAACCTGTTGCGTGGGCGCCAACGACAACGACGGGACGGACGATAACGTTAACCTCTGTAGCTGTAAAACGGCCAGCGGCGGTGTAACCGTAACGGTGTTTTGTAAGTCTGTTCTCTGCGGAAGAACGCGCTGCGTGCTGCGTTATACTTTCCGCGCTCCAAGGGAAGTATGTGTATACTGTATAATTAGACGTTGCCGGAGGGAGAAAGAGTAAGATCGAGGAACGCAGAATGAACGAACCTCGCGATTATTTCATTTTACTCGATATCTATTTGAGATTTCGTAAGATTGGATTCGACGCGATGGGAGATGGATTGCACTTGCAGATTGCGAGTCGGATCACGGATGATTAAAAAGAAAAGAGTCAGAGTCTTTCCGTCTGTCCGACAATGAAGTTGCGTGGCGTCAGGCGTGGGGATACAAGTTCTTTTGAATCATCCGACAATCAGTATTGGGATTGGGGGAGAGGGAGAGGGAGAGGGAGAGGGAGCGCGGAAGGGGAGGGACCGAGGGAGATTCAAACTCTCTCCCACCTCCCACCATTAAAGCATTAAAGGCCACGGAATATAATTAACGAAATTAACATTTTTAGTGCTTACCGCTTACTGCTTACTGCAGCCAATATCGAAAGCAAGCAATCTGCAATAATTTAATTCCGTTATTCCGTAATTCGTCTTAACGCCGGGATTGTATAACTTGTCATGTATACGTGTATATATCCGTGAGATGTGTTTTGTTTGTGTGTTACTTATTTTTACTAATATTTGTACACTCTTTGTCTTCTCGCTTTTAGCATACAAATTCCGAAATTATTGAAGCAATTTAAGTAAGTGAAAAAGGAAGTTTCCCCAGGCTGTTTTTCGATTCTTCCTCGGAGACATTTCTTGCTGCTTCGCGGCGTTTAAAGTTTAAAGGGTCGAAATTTTTCAGCAAACCTTTCACCGTCGCGCCGCGCCGGCTTTTGTCGGCTCTCGTCCGCTTGCTGTCAACTTTCTCCTCGATCGCTGAAATCGTCGAGAGACGAGAGACGCGCGTTCCCGCCGCGCCGCGATAAGCAACGCGAATAGCTCGCGCCTAGCCGAGTAGCGATATCGCGTTTGACGCGACGCGACGCGCGTCCGTGGTGTTTCTCCATCAATTAAGCATAATTGAACAACAACTGTTCCAATCTCTTCCCTCGCCCGCACGGCATGGATTTCGGTCCGTCTTTCGTTTCTGGTCTTCGTGTCGCGTGACTCAGGCGAGAGACGGATCAGACGGATCGATATTCGCCAATGTTTCAACTTTCAACGGACGCTCGCTGGACGCTGACACGCCGCGCCGCGCCGCGCCGCGCCGACGCGACGACAACGGACAATCGCTATCACTGGGATGCTCGAGGATGCTCGATTGCTCGGTCTCGGCGACTCAGTTCTCGGTTAGTCGGTTTGTCAGAAAACGGCCAACCGAGAATCGAGAAATGTGGAGAATCATTGGGAAAAGTGGAATGGAAAATGGAACGAGCCGAATGAGATGAAAAATCGGTGGACCGTACAACAGTTGTGACTTTTTTTTTCGTAAGTGGTTACTGTGGATTTGTTTGCCGAGTATCTCGAACTTGATCTTTGTGAACAAATAAGAATGAAAAGGTCTTTAGCAGTTAGATATCAAAGGTACGAGAAGAGGACAATAAAACTTTATTCCCTGCGCTCGGGGCCCTGTTTGAATCTCTGATCTGAAAGATCCGAATGCTCACTGTAATTTGTAATATCTTTCGGACCAAGTACATCTCTATTTCTTGATGAGCGTATGCTAATACCGCTAGTACGTTTAGTACGTCTAACGTTCAAATAAGTTATATCGTCCCTTTTGTACAATAAGACGTAGGAAGTTTACTTTTAACTTATTGTTGTCTGTGAAGTTTACTTGTATCGAACGCGAGTGCGAGCGCGAGCGCGAGATGTTTTGTCCGCTCTTATATTGACTTTACATTTCGAATGTCTGTTTACCTTAACGAACGTTACTGTTTGCTCGTCGACATTATAGTTGGTCAATATTAGGTAGGTGAGAATTCGGATTGCTCTTACAGACACTCGAACATTACAACAATGTGTTTTCCGTTAATTCCGTTAGCTTATCATTGCGAAGCCAATGCAAGTCAAATCAGACGAACAGAAGTCAAGCGGACGTGTTCTCTCTCTCTCTCTCTCTCTCTCTCCCTTGAAAAGAAAAAGTAATTTTATTTTACATATTCCGTTTTGTTTCTCAGCTTTTTACACGAGAGGCAGGATTCTTCTTCGATTCTACTCGGATCGGAGTTTCTATCTCTTCTTCTTCTTCTCTTTGGGACTCTCTGTGTCTGCGAGTCCCTCCGGGTTTAAGAAAGAATATGAATATACCTGGATAAACAATGTTTTCGTCGCATTGTTATTTTTCTAATTTTCTATAAAATGTGATAATGTAGGGTAGGGTAGGGTAGGGTAGGGATTACATGAAAGCGTGCAGAGTGCACGATAATATGCGATAAATGTGGACGCAAGAGCGTACATTTCTTCATTATTTGAAAAAATATTTCAAATGCGATGTTTCGTCATCATCAGGTTCGTTCCTTTGTAGCCGAGTCTTTTGTGCTCTTTTCTCCTCTCCCCGACCGCGACGTTCAATTAGATACCTGCTTTATTTTGTGTGCAGAAAGTATAACGTAGCGCAGCTACAAAGAACAGATCTGCGTGCATCCGACGGCGACGGCGACGGCGACGCGACGCGACGGGAGAAGAAGAGACGCGACGAAGCCGATGAAAAAGGAAGAATGGTAGAGCGAGAAGGAACGTGTCACGTGTGCGAAGTTGGAGTGTATACTCGCGGACCTCGCGATGTGACGTGCATGCGCCGCGAAACCGAGCGAGTCCGATCACTCCGAGCCTCTCCACCGTCTCCACGGGACGCGGACGCGGACGCGGACGCGGACGAGCGAGAACTTGATTGAAACAATGCGTAATACAAGGCAGACGTTAAGAGCGGCCAGGTTAATCGCAGTTAACCTCTGTACAACAGCAGGCAACAGGCAACAGGCAACGTCGTTCTTGTCGTTTCTTCGCCTCGTATATTCGCGTGCGCGCGACAAGCGTTCGCGCTCGCGGCACGATCAGCCCTAGCAGGTTCCTCTCTTCTCTCTTTCTCTTTCTCTTTCTCTTTCTCTCTCTCTCTCCCGAAGAAAATGCAGAAAAGGGAAACTCACGCGGAGATTCTTTTCGAATTTGCCGAATGAGTGGCGGTCTAGTGCACGGTCGATAAAGTTGTGACTAGATCCACACTCATTAAGCACGTTCGAGCATAGCAGCCACCTGCACCGTTTCGGAGCGATCGTCGACAATCGGAGGGTTTCCTTCTCCTCTTCCTCCTCTTCCTCCTCTTCCTCTTCCCCCTTTTCCCTTCTTCATGAAGCAACGTTACCTTCCCGAGGAGAGCCGATTCTGTTCTCTATTTCTGCACATTGGAGGATCCCTAATAACTGATTTAAATAATATGGGCTCCCTTCGACAAGGAGATCTCATCGGCGCGGCGCGGCGCGGCGACGAGGTCCGATCAAGATCATCAGTCATCACCATTACAGCGCAGCGGCCAGCTGCAGCGGCTCGAAAGCGAAGCGAATTACGCCCGGAGACGGAGAAAGAGAATAATTCCATAGACGAGTGTGGATGTGGTGCACGTGTCCTATCATTTCGTGACTAGATACATACTCGTCTACGGCAATCTGTCTCGGTATCGGAAGTCGGAAGTCGGAAGCCTCTCGAGTGAGTGCATACCACCGGGATATGTCGTTACCTGTATAGTGTATACTATAATCTATATCGATGTGTTTCGTAAGACAAACGTGCTACGTGGGCGAGCTGGCGACGGAAAGTCTACGTTTGTTTCGCCGTTGAATTTACGCGAAATTGCACCTGTACTGTATGCAGTATGTGTATGTATGTATATAAAAGAATGTATGCGGCATGTAGGTATGTTAGGTATGTAAAAGAAAAAAAAAAGGAGAAGGGGAAATAGATGAGTCGAGGAAACTTTCAAGTTTTCTCTGTGAAAACATTAATAATAGTAATCATTTTAATAACAGTCATTTACCGCGTGTATACAGTATACTACGATAGATGGTAGTGATAATTTACAGAATAAACAAGTATGATGTGCGAATATAATACAGATCTACACGTAACAGACGAGATGTTAGCGAGATTGCTGCTACGATGTCTACCAGAAATTGAAGAAAAAAAATGCAACAATATAACGTAACGTAAAAGATGGAATGTAAACAAGAGCGGAATTAAATAGAGATGTAGGCGATGTAGCACAGATATTGTTTTAACAGATTAATATTAATTGTAAGATGGTAAGCCCGGCCTCAGATAATTTGTAACATGTGATTCAATTTCAATTTCGTGGCTTGTGCGACGAGGAACGTTCGATTTTGATTTATATGTTCAGCATTAAGTATGTTTTTCATATTGCATTCGAAAAAGAGGTGAAATTTTCGCGCGAATAATTGAAGAGTTTGCTTCTGGACCGTCTTAAATTGATGCTTTTTTAAAAACCACGGATCATACGTTGTGAGGCTCCTCTCTCTCTCTCTCTCTCTCTCTCTCTCTATCTCTCTCTGTCTCTCATATAATTTTGTATATAATATACAAATAATCTTCACTTTTGAAGAGATTCGGATATAAGGCGGTTTCGAGTTAAATTTTTTAATTAAAGGATCGCGTTTGTGTATACGTCGTACACGTCAATCACCGCGGCTAACGTGGATTTGTTTGTGCGCAATACGAAGATGATATGGTTAACGCGGCTGTTTTCTTTTTCCTCGTAGCGCCCGCGGACAAGTCCTGAGGTAGAAATCGATGCGGATGCACGGGCCGGTAAAGCGAGAGATGCAGAATGCTCGTTTACACCAGCTAGCTACGCCGAGAGCTCGTAAGCAGATTTTTTTTGGGCATGCAGCGGTTTGAGCCCACAATTTCAAAATAATTTTTTTATGGAATATATTAGATTCACTTCCGCGTGTTAAATGTAATAATACTAATAATAATGCTCTGAACGGATCAACATGTTCGTAGAGTATGCATTTGCGCTAAAAAATTTTTGTATTTAAAAAAATTTGAAATTGCAACAACATAATAGTCGTAATATATACAATGTATAAAATTAAATATTTTAATATATGGATAAGCACAGATAAAGATTTATTAGATTAAATCAATTTTCACTAATCACTTGTTGCAAACGCTTCTGCAATACTCTTATATTGTCATTTCACATTTGTAGAAGCGTGCCAAGTCAGCGTGATTTGTCCGTTAACAATGGGAAGATTTTGTTTTCCATCGGCGAGACCGTCGCGTCTTGGAAGAGGACAGGCGATTACGATGTCCAAGTTACGAAATCTGACGAGCCGCATGTCCCTAGTGACGCGAGGTACATGTACGAGATCCTGTCGAAGCAAGGGCACCTTCTCACGTTTGTATGCCAGAGTTTGGGCGGCAGACTGTTCAAGACGTGGTCGACGGCGAGCGGTAATACCACCGAGCTGCGTTACGTGAAGAACGTACGGAGCGTGAATCAGACCAACTTTCGGACATTCGGTCGCATCAACGCGAAGAAAGAATCCGCGAACACGGTAATGTTGGAAGGTAGCACGAGGCGCAAGGGCGTCTCGGCGGCCGACACGATCGAGCTGGACTTTCGCAATCTGAAACAGTACTCGGTATTCTCCGGTCAAATCGTGGCAGTCGAGGCCGTGAATCCAATAGGCGACGCGTTATACGTGAAGCAGATATTTGCGAAATCGTACGCGCCGCTCGCGTCAACGCCGCAAATTGAATCGAGAATCAATATCTTGATCGCAGCGGGTCCGTTCACTGCATCCAACAACGTGCATTATCAGCCATTGTGGGATCTGATGGAGAAGGTTGCGGCAGACGAACCGCAGGTTTTGATACTGATCGGGCCTTTTCTCGAATACACGCATCCCGAAATACAGGACAATCTCATCAAGGATACGCATCAGGAACTATTCGAGAAGATTCTCACGAGAATAATGGAGTCGACGCGGTAATGTACAGAGTGTCTCTCTCTGTCTCTCTCTCTCTCTCTCTCTCTCTCTCTCTCTCTCTCTCTCTCTCTCTCTCTCGAATTCGAAGCGTTTGCTTGAAAGCAAAGAATACTGCTTCTTTTCGTGATTATATGGATTGATACAGATAAAGGAATTAGTTTTATTTCTGTTAATCAGATTGTGTGATATTACAGGAAGAACACGCAGATCGTGCTGGTAGCTTCTAATCGCGACGCACATCACGAACCTATATTTCCAACTCCTCAATACACAGTTTTCAATCGAAAGTTGTTACAAAATTATTCCAACTTAAAGCTGATGCCGGATCCTTGTATATTAGATGTTTCGGGCTTGAAGATCGGGATCACGTCGGTTGACGTTATCAAGCATATCGGGAAAGAAGAAATATCGTAAGTATGCCCCAGACTTTAACGATCTCAGGAGTTAATAGGATATTCTAATTACATGTAATATACATCGTTACATATTTTTGTCTATCTTGTATAGAAATTTTACATTTTACGTCTTTTTTTCTTTTTTTAATAAGAAACTAATTAATGTTTTCAGCAATGTGTCAGGTGATAGACTTAGTCGCCTGGCTGATCATGTGCTGGCTCAAACGTGTTTCTACCCTGTATACCCTCCATCCGAAGATCTGAACGTGGACACGGAGTTATGGGAGAAATACGCGTTTTTCGACCAGCAACCGCACTTGTTGGTTTTACCGTCTGACATGCGGTGTTACTGCAAAGTGATCAACGAGTGCATGATTCTGAATCCGGAGCGCATGCACAAGCACACTTATGCCAGGCTAAGGGTGAAACCGGCCCTCGGTGGTAAATGGAGTTCCAATAATATCTCGTGCGAGATCGTCAGAGTTTGATAGTTTTAAACTTTATAAAGTATGCCCGAAAACATTGTGTTGAATGACTGTTGTAGGATGCGGTACGACAGTGGTCTCGCACCTTTTTAAGAAACAAAGTTATGTTCTTAAAAACTCGAAAAAAATTTACAAGATTATTTTTATATTAAAGTTTTTGGATCATATTAAACCATATTCTTGTATCGAATCTTTAAGTTGTCAATTAAAAAGGATGCCTAATTATCTGAGAAATATTTATGTAACTTTAAACATCGAATAAGTCAAGTGTGCTTCATACGGATTGCTGTACAAGGTCTGTACTTTTCTTAATTTTCCCACTTCTTTTTTTATTTTTCAATTAGTGTTAATAAGTTGACGTGAATGTTGCTGTAAAAAACTGGTTTTTTTTATATGCTACCTATTTGTAGTAAAAATGTGCAAAGCGCAGGATGGAACATAAAAAGAAGCATTGTTTTTTAGGGTGTCGCATTTTTGTGAAAAGCATTTCTGTAAGAGAGAACGTGGCTCTCCGAGTTATCGGTAGAGGCTCGCTTTTGCCTGCTTTTGCCCTTTGAGACTGTTTGAGACTGTTTGAGACTTTGAGCTTCAGGCGATTTACGTTTGATGGTGCCTCGCAGGCACCCGATGCTGCTGCCCTCAGTGCCCTCGCGAAACTCCATCCGAGTTTTCCGCCACTGGTCACTGACTCACTGGTTGACTGGTGGCTGGTGGGCCATGATGCCATGCCATAAAATCGGCCATTACTATTACTCCAGCATTTTTGTCGTGCACGAGGGGCCACGAGCGGCAATGGGGAGAGCGTGATCGAGCTGATTGAATCTTTCAGCCGGTGAGTAAACGTGGTATGCGATATGCTCGCGCGCGTGTACTCCGCATCGCGGATAGTTCGCCGTCGCGACCGCGAGTCTCGTGTAATTCGTCAAATTCGTGCCCGCCATCTTTGTTGCGAATTCTGCTTATGCTCCGCGTACTTGTACTTGCTCCGCCGCGTACATTGTCTTTTTTTCTCCCGATTATCGCCCGTTTGCGTTTCATCCCTTCCTCGCGCTGCGGAGCAGAATTATTCCCCGTGTCTGTGTACGTTTACGAGATGCGCGATGCGCGTCCTTGATCCCCCTTGGTTCTCGGTCTCAAGTCGGCCGCGTCACGCGTCACGAGTCACGAGCTCGATCCGCGATCGAATCCGCGACGCGTGCTCTTGCTCTGCCAGCTGCCTTGCGAATCGGATCTTGTGAATCACAATAAAGCTTCTTTCTCTCTCTCTCTCTCTCTCAATATCGTTTCTCAACGTTCGGTTTCGGAGCCGCTCGATACATTAAACTCATTAAAGACACACTCCGTCCAGATACTCTAGATACATAGGCAAGATTTTCGTAGCGACGCAACGATGCGTTACGAAACGATCATGTCGTGTAAGTGTTGCAAAGCAAGTGCAAGTGCATTGGGGAAAGATGTTGGTATACAGGTATGTACACCAGCTGGTAGCTGGTGCCCGCGAAACATCGCTGATCGAAGCTCGACCTGCTCGACACCGGCCACTGTGCACTGGCCAGTATCGACCGAGACTACAGTATAATTTAAGTTTTATACATACATATAGTTGACGCGAATGTCTGTTAGCGTTTTTCATTGGGAAAAACTCGCAGCACTGAGTGCAATTTTATTGTTGTAATATAAAAATCAGTTCATATATTTTCAGTGTTTAATGTTCTACTGGCAAAAATTTGTCAAATTAAACACGTAGAACATTAAACACTGAAAATATGTGAACTGATTTTTATATTACAACAATAAAATTGCACTCAGTGCTGCGAGTTTTTCTCAATGGAAAACGCTATGTGTCTCTGTTACCGACCGCGACGGCCACGGCCACGGCCACGGCGCGGCGCGGCGACTCCTCAATATGCACGGCATATACATATGCAATGACAATTCATGCGTTTATTTAATTCCTGCGACCTACTTATAGTAGGTAGTAGGATATTTTATGGGTACACAATACGCACATATTGAAAAACAGTACTTGCAATTTCTGCGCATCTACTCCGTCCCGCACTCCCCCATAACTTCCCAATATTTATAACTTTTGACGTTTTGACGTTCTGTGAGTGTGGCCGCCGCGCTATATGGTTATTGCTGTGAGATGTGAGAAATCTTTCTGTAGAATGCTCTCATCTATCTAACAATAAATTAAATCCGTTAAATTTCGCGGCGCGGCCGCGGCGTTCTGAACAAGTATAGCTTCGTTTAATCGTAAATCCGCGATAATCATGAGTAGCGGAGAGCGGAGCGGCAATAACCGTACAACAATCGACCATCTGAACTATCTCGGATCTCCTACCAGTCCTACCTCTCTGCTCTCGGTCTCGGGCTCTCCCTTCAGCTCCAGTTCCTACTTCCTACGGGTCGGCGCGGGCGCGTCGGACTCGGGAATTGAACTCGCCGAAATTATGTCGATTGTCGGTTCCCGAGGATTTCAGACATGCGGACACGTGCGCGCGTCATCGCTCGTTGCGCGTACGTATATCGCTAGTCGCTACATCGGGAATGCGAGAGAAAGCGAGAGTATAAGCTATCTGCTATATCGATCCGCCACGCGAATGACGACCGACGGCGACCGTCGCGGTCGTCGCCCGATGCCCTGGATGCCCAGGGCCTAAATTCTGTACACGATACCGACAACTATCGGTGTCGATGCGCAGCTTTTATACGATACCGGATACCGGATACGAAAAACCTGCGCAACGACACCGATAGTTGTCGGTATCGTGTACAGAATTTAGGCCCAGGTCCACTCAAACCCATGCACTCATTGTCAGTCCACTGCACACTGGCAGCGGCTCGCTGCGGCTTCGTTGTTTTCCTCTTTTCCTCTTTCCCTCGGGCCTCGGTGGGCCTCGGTAAATTTTTGAAAGCACGGACCGCTCCCCGTCTCGGTCATCATCATTCATCGCATCATTCGCATCATTCCGCCGTTTCGCGATATCAACGAGACAACGAGTTCTTGCTTCAAACACGGTAAATTTCTATCGTGAGCCGGCGCGGCGCGGCGCGGCGCGGCGCGGCGCGGCGCGGCGAGGCGATCCGAGTCTCTTGGCCTTGCTTAGAATTTAACCTTTTTTCTCGCGGAAGTGATAAGTACAAATAGTTTAATATTGTAACTGCCCTTAGACATTTTTTAAGGTCTTTCCAGATTTTATCACGGACTGTTTAATAAATATCGTCCAACAGAATTCGACGATGTACGAGTATGTTAAATATTTTATAAATATTAAATAGTTCTAACAAAAATTAGACGTGAAATAAATAAAACACGATGCACAACATTAAGCACAGCGCATTAAATAATAAACAGTTTTGAGATACGTTATATGTTATAAAATATAAATAACGTGATATAAATTACGTACATTATGTGAAATTTCTTATAAGCGCCCGAAATCGTTAAAGGAAAGATTGAAGAGAAATTTCAAAACTATTTTTTAATTGTACGCATAAAAGACGCTGAAAAATATTATTATTATTGTTATATAAATTCCATATGTTGTGTAATAGTATTTATTTTATTTTCGTAGACGAGACATTATCAATTATCATACTTGAAAAGCGCTTATTGTAAAGATAATTTTTACTTAATTGTTTTGCGTGAACAGAGAACTATAATTACAAGAACATGATACTCGTGCGATCCATTCGGACCATTATTCGGAGCAAAGTTCTCAGCCTGTAAAACTTTAAAAAGTCTATGGTCAGTCAGTGGTATTTACTCTCTTTTAATTTTACCTTACAACCTGACAAATACTTTTATATAGAGAATAATAGAAAGAATCGATGACCTCTCATTTTGTGCAATTGCACTTTTCTTAGAATAGAACCGTATAATTTTTTTATACGAATCGATTATTCCCATTATTCTACGTATAAAAGTTTTTGCTTAAACATAAAAGCATAAAAGTACGTATTAAAATAAGATAATCGAAAATTTTTCTTTGTTAAGCATTGGGGAAAAAAGTAGTTTAGGATTTGTCGACGTATTTTTCATTAAAAAATAACACTATGTAATAAGTAATAACTGTAGGCGCGAATTATCAAGTGTTTGGTGTAGGTATATATGTATTTTATATTAAAATAGTTTTTTATTGGCCATCTGGGATTAAAGAATTATTAGGATTCTCTTAACGGAGAAAGTTCAGTATACTCCTCTGAATAAGTTAAGTCGAGTTAACAAGATAGGTATTGAAAAGTTTCCGCGAGTACATTGACCTATACTCGTATCGATCGACTCGAGTTGCTGCTGTGTATAAAGTATAATTTTTAATTTACCCGACGACTACACAGATTTATCATTTAGATTATAAATCGGGAAAAGAAAGAATCGCGTAATGAGAGACCGCTAAATCGAATCCTAACAATAAGTATCGAAATACGATTATACGTATAGAGTCAGATATTGAGATATACGAGTATTATAATTATGTTAATGCGGGAGAAACGCGAGCCGATTTTCATTGGAATACAAATGAGTAAAGCAACGTACGAAAAAAGACAATGAGAAACATGAAAAAGTAGATAATTTTTTATAAATTACTGATTGTGAGATTTAGAGATTCCGTTGAATTTTTAAACGTTAAAATTACAATTAAATTTATTAGATGGAAGACCTAATTCAGTCTTACTTATGTTTATGTTAGATTTTAACTTGTTGAATGAATCGTTGAACATGTCGCGTCTTATACTCTTATACTCTAATTCGAAGAATAAATATGTTTGAGAGAGATCCCCTATGACGGCGCGACGCGACGCGACGCGACGCGACGTCGCGGTCGTCGGGTAGACGCATGAGGTCTACGCGGTGCGGTGGGCTGTTTTGGGCGGCCGACGCGACGCGCCGCGGCGACGTAGCGGCTGCGCGCAAAAAACGACGGCAGTCAAGTTCAAGGCCACCGACGTCTTCACCCTCTTCCCCTACCACCCCGCCCCGCCGTGCCGTTCTGTGACTCCCGTCGCGGCCGCCATCGCCTTCACCGCCCCCGCCACCCACTCACTTATCAATGTCGTGATATACACACATTGGTGCGTCTGAACGCCAGTAACGTATCAAGTCGAGACCGTCACATTCGTTTGCAGGATCCGGAGCGATTACTCCGGGTGATTTTCGAGCGCGACGTGACGCGGCGCGACGCGTCGCGAGGGAGAGTTTCGCTCAATCGATCTACCCGTTGGCGTTGCCGTGAAAGAAAATTAGCTCGGGTATCTGAAACACAGATTCCAACAGAACTACCATGATATATCTTTTTATTTATTAAATCACACACACACACACACACACACACACACAGTGAATTTCGTGAGACACATTTTGCTAATAAATACAAATATATATAATAATTTGTATAGGTATAGCTATTAATAGATATGAAAGTTGCATGATCGTAAACACACACACACACACACACACACAAAACACACGATGAAAAATTGATCTTAACTCCAACTTAAAAATACATCTACATAAAATAAATATATTTACCTAGAATCTAGAATAGGAAAATATTTTACGAGTGTCTGTTACTGCCTCACTTCTCAGAAAGGGTGGAGCTTGATGCAAAGATGAGAGAGAAAGAGAGAGGATATAAATCAACGTACATAGAGATATGAAAAAGCCGCTTCGAGTCGGCAGTCGGCACGATAAAACGCGAGCTGTATCAAGGTGATACGAGGGCTATAATGTTAATGACCGATTGCCCGTGACCATGATTTTATCAAAAATGACTGCACGCGACGTGACGTTTGCGAAAAATCATCTGTGTAACATCTGTGTTTTATTGTTGGTTCGAGGGACAGTCGCGCGTTTTGTCTTATCGATAAATTCTCTCTCCTCTCGGTGTTGCCTAATACGGCGCAACTGCACGATAGATGTTATTTCAGATCATTACTTTACATAATACAACATAATATCATTATTGTATACAGTACAAACTTTGCTGTAAGCACTGACAAGAGAAACGAAAAATTAATGCATGTTTCTAATGTTCTAATTCTAATAATAAGAGAATATTATTGTATGTGTCTTACTCTTAACAATACGATAATGTTATACAGAGTATATACCTAATATATACTCTGTATCCGTTATCTGTAAATACATATCATTATATACAAAGTCAGCGTTTTATTAGTATTTAGTATAAAAGTTTGGTTGTGTGGATATTTTTCTACAGGGACGTAACGATTTGTGGATGTAACATACGAGTATACTGTCGTTACTTTATATACTTTGTATATATAGTTCATGATGATGTTTCTTTATCTGGAGCCAAGGAGCCTAATTACATATTGTCGTTTTTAAATGCGAATAGCGTGAAAAAGTACGGCCAACAATAAAATCTTCCACTCTCTTCTCTCAAGGCAGCGTGATGCAATTCTTATTACTTGCCTATTACGATGCGTCCTAAATGGACGCTACGTACAAGTTTAGTTAATATAAACATTAGACATAAACAACTCGACCTCGGTTAGCGACAGTCGGGAGTAAAAATGAGGATAACTGATAAGTAAATACAATAAAGTCGTATTTCGAAACTTGGTTGTACATTGTATCCCGAGATGGTCTCTCGATATACCGATTTCAGGTTTATAACTTTTCTCGGAGTATTTTATCTCGGTCCTCGCGGATTCGGGGTTGTGAGTTTTGACTCTTCAGGATGTCGTCCCAGGATGTGTTCTAAACATCTTTCGTTTTCCTCCTCGACTATCGCGAAAAATCCAGATCGGGCTTGACGCATGACGCTGATGTGCGTCGCATCGACGTACGCGGGTACGCGACGCAACTCTGCGTGGCCGTCCAGGACCTTCGTCCCGCAATTCCCGCATCGCCGTCGTGTGTCGTGTCGCGCCGCGCCGCGCTGTCGATGCCGATGCCGGGATTGCCGGGAATGCCGGGTCCATCGCTCCGTGCATCGGAGCATTCGGAGCCGCGCCGCGCCCGCGCCGCGCCGAGCGGCGGATTCACTTAACGCCGCCGATGTGTTTTAGCGCCTTCAGTCAGTTCAGACTTCAGTTCAGTCGCGTACGGCGCGCGTTGCCGTGAACGTCGTGATCGTTGACGTCGCTATCGTCGTCGTCGTCGTCGTCGTCGTCGTCGTCGTTCTCCTCTTCCTCCTCCTCCTCCTCCTTCTCCTCTTTGTCGCCGCGGCCGGTGCGCGCAACGTGCGGTGTGGTATTTTGTATTGCGCGGGCGGCGCGCTCGTTCGCGTCGCGACTCGCGACGCAAGGACGTTACGACACGACGGTGCACGACCGCGACGCGACGGGCCGATTCGGACGGACGAGCGGTGTCGAGCGTCGCGAGTCGTGAGTCGCGATCGCTCTAGTCCCGATTGGCGGCGAGAGGAGGTGCACGCGTGAGAAAACGGAGACTGTGCGTGCACTTTTCGGTATCGCGTGGGACGAGGACGAGGCCATGGACGCGTGGATGTACGACGTGGTAAGTGCCACGGATATGTTACGGCACCTAATGATTCTTTTTGCCTCTCCTCTCTTTCTCTCTCTCCCTCTCTCTTTTTCATTCTCCCTGCGCGATCTCGTGGCTTTGTTTACCTACGTGACGTGCAGCGTTGTGCAGCGTCGCAATCTTACACTTTCAAAGTCCTTTCAATCATCTTCCGATCGAATGGCGATGGTGATTGATGGTGATGATGGTGATGACGATCGCAAGATTGCGTTAAAAAGAAAATAAATAAAAAATCGAACTCGTCGCTTTGTTACTCCGTTACACATTCGCAGATTTTGCGGAGCGGCCGTATGATCGAGGCTTGCGTCTCGCTGGATCATAAAAAGACTTGCAATTATCGATACAATTTCATAATTTTCTAGTCCTTTTGCGATCTTTTTCATTCGGTTTAAAAATCGGTGTAAATTCGACAACGCCTTGCGACGCCGACGCGACGATCGAAACGTTGGCGAGGATCGTGTATTGTAAACAATATTTTCCACATTAATATTATAGCAGATGCGAGAACGTGTATTATCCACAATCCATTATCCAAGCCGCGACGAGCCGTTACGTTACGTTACACAATAACGTGTCCGGCTGTTAGATAATTCATCCCACGTCTCGCGACTCGCGACTCGCGACTCGCGACTAATTTCCTTCATGCTCGCCAGTTTGTTGGTCTCTCGGGAATTGCGGGTCTCTGACAACGCATTACGCAACGGGGGGAGCTAGCTCGCCCGTGGCCAGCTTTCAGGGAAAATTGAGTAATCGGGGTATATCCGCCTTGTCGAAATACAGGTGCGCGAAGTAAGTCCGAAATCCACCCGCAGATATCTAGACCATTAGACCGGGGGATAATTGGAGTATATGTTTTGCGCGTGCGGCTCCGAAAACACCAAACACCGGGTAAAAAATTGTTGTTTGTTGTGATCGCGCTCGCTCACGAACCGCGCGGTGGCTCCTCTTCGCCCGGTATTATACCTTGTACCTCGCCGAGCTTTCTTCGTCGGGCAAGCGTGCCTTTTTTCTTCCCTTTCCTCTTTTTCGGCTCTTTGTTCGCTGGCTTCGCGTCGGCGGGTCGGCGCGGCAGTCCGGGCAGTTGGCAGTCCGGGCAGTCGGCATCGGTTGGCATCGGTCGGTGTAGCTGCGCTTTAGCTTAATGATAAACGCGATATCGATTAATTAACGATCGGAGAGAAGACTGAAATCAGCTCTAAATCAGCCCGAGAGCCTGTAACGGAAGGGAGAATATCCGTGCCGCTTACGAATGCATCAGCGATACTTACATGTAATAATCTAATAATCACGTGTGCTCCGCGATAAAGAAAGGCAGCCGGTACGCGGCGCGGGCGTACGTCTTTTCGGGTGATAAGAAGAGACGGTGCAAAGGAATGCTCCGATGTCATTCAGATCAATTGCGTTGCTTACGTGAGTCGAGATTTATGATTGTTGATGACTGCACGCACCCTCGGGCGCTTTCCTTCACGATTTATTTCGCTATCATATTTCATTTACCATGTACCATGTACCATGTACCCCAGCATGTTCCGAAACTGCTTCCGAGCTGGGTGTCTCTTTGACCATATATAATTTTAGGATAGGTACTAGGTAGTTTAAGGTAAGAAGTTAAGCTTGTTAGGGTTTGAGGAAGGAAATCCTGAGCTTAGAGAGTAAAAAACCCTATATAAGTTTAGCATTTCTTTCTTCAACGAAAATACTGCTAGCTTTCGAGTAATCAACGAACAAAAAACTCAAAAAAGGATCTTTATTGCTTCTCAATTACCATTTGAATTCCATGTTTTGCAAAACGGAATCTTATCTGCTATCGACACTTTCCATATAAAGTTGTCAATATCATGTTTGACTTTGAAGACGTCAAGGTCGTCGAGTGAGTCGTCGTGAGCAGCGAAATCGAGAATCTGTAAATAATTTATTTTTTTTTTTTTTTTTTTTTTAAATAATCATGAATTTATTTTAAAAAAAAGATAATATACTATGTTGCCGCTATTTATAACCAATTTCTCGTGTTATGTCTATCTGCCCGTAATATGTGTACATAATATATTGAGCATAATGCCCGTTTGAGAAAAACTTTCGAAGGTAACTATCACGAGACCACAAGATATCTTTAGCAACTTTTACTCCTTAAAATATTATTTTAACTACATATATTTATTTATTTAAAAAAATCTATTTTTGGACAGTATCAAAAATCTCATTTTATAGTTTCTATAGCTGTATATAAGTATTTAGGAAAAGCGTTACAAATCCACGAATCCTATAAATTATCCTTGGAAGCAACACATTTTTGAACATTAATTTTTCAATAATTTGTACAATTTGATAAAAGAAGAAAATATGTTTTCTAGACTAGTATTTGGGAGAAATTTTGAAATCGAAAGAGCGCAAATTTGACACTTTAAATTATATGTATAGGTGCATATAAAACTCTATAAATTAATTTTGTTTTTATTTAATCGGCCAGTAAGTGTTGCATAAAGAATTACTCGCGAAAGAAGCGTCAGTACATTCAGCGGTTAAAGATTTTTGCGAAATCGCGTGAGGTGTGCAGGGTGCAGGTGACGTATTTAATAGACTCATTGTCAATTGTGGCTCGCACACGTGTGTGTTGCTGAACAGAATATAAAATTACCAAGTCTCTCCAACTCTTTAGGCCTTTTCCAGATTAGAACAAAACTCTATTATTGTGCAAATCAATAATTGCATCCTGATGTGTGCATCGCAGGGTGTGTGGTGTGTGTCGTCGCTGCATAAACCATGCTGCATGCAGCCTTGCTTCCGTAATCGTAATCGGCTGGTAGGTAGTTATCGCGTGTGAAAAGTTATTCGTGCCTGAAAAGAGTGTCCGCGTCGTCGACTTGTGCTATTGTTGTTAAATGTTGTTTGCTTTTGCTGTCCAGTATTTGTCTGGTGACGCGCGGCTGATTGCGCGACTTTCGAGAACGACTCTCGATTTCTCTCACAATCAGATGCGGACGCGCAACCGTGAATGGAATGTGCCCTACTCGCAGTGGTACACACACCCAATTTTACGATCCTTGCGCAATTCCACGTGCGTGAGGCGTCACAGGCAGCGCCAGCGTGACGAAATATCATGCTTACGTTATATGTTATATTACGCCGATATTGTTTAGCGCTCGTTTCGACGCGCCGCGCCGCGCCGCGCCGCGCCGCGAAGCGCAGCACACGTCACGAAGTCTTAATCTTTAGATACGTACTTACTCGAACTCTTCGCCGGTCTCGTTATTTTCACACAGTGATAACGATTCTACAACGACGAATACTATCCATCTCGTCGTGCTGCCCCTCAGCCGAATTGACAAATGACAAAGGGTTAACGAGGAATTAGTGCTATAGCGCGTTCGTACACTTACCTATATCACCTATGTGGAATATACGAGAACGTGACTGACAATGAGATCCGCGACCGCGACGATCCGAGTTGCCGAACGGTTAATGAAAGTGATTCGTCATTCCTTCTCAATTTGTTCGTAAATTGGACCGGACTAACGATCTACGATGTACGATTCTACGGTCAGGAAGTGGTGGCGGTTTCCAATTTTTCTTAAATTCGAAAGAGAGCGCGACATGTTCGGGCTTCGGACCGCCTGCGCCTGCTTGTTATAATCTAATAATTCTCCGACGGATTGCTGTCTTTTAAATGTTGGTTCATTCAAATAGCTGATAGCATGTAAATTACATCAACTGGAATAAAAATAAAATCGTCGAACAGGAGCGGGAGCGCGAGCGCCGTGGTCGAAGCTTGATAGAAGAAAAATATTCATCGCGAGTTGCGTCAACGAATATTTTCGGAATATTCAAATTTTTCCGGCTTTGTGAAAATCTAAAAATCTACATCGTAATGTATACCGATCGTAATGTTAAATTTATAAACTGTCTTATCGCCTTCAAGTCATGTGCTTGCAGGATCAACCTGACATGATAACGGAAATATGTGTATATGCATTTTATAATTAACGTTACATACATTATATTTTATTAGCTTCTTCAAATTATTCGTGCAATTCATGATTCAAGAGTAGATATTGTGTCAAAATTGCGGCTATTAAAATACGCGTTTTTAATAGTTAATAAAATTTTGTGAACATACTACGCAAAATTATAAGAAATTATGTTACAAGAGAGTTATATATAATTGTAAAGAAAATATTTAATCGATTCTAAAGCATCGCCGTTATCTCTATTGAATTTTGTATTGAATGCCACTGACTTTTTTATTTTTTTATTTTATTTTAAGAAAAGGGATTGAAAAAAATCCTCAGTCGGAGAAGACGTATTGAAACTAGTCGGAATGTGTGGTGACCATTTCGATGCATAAACAGTATTATTCCTCGAATTTGTGTAATTTAATTTCCGACTTTGTCCGACAGATCGATTTAGTCCACCTGTATTGATATGACGATAAGTTGGAAAAGCAATGTAATTAATTAAAGATTAAACGGCAAGTGGATTAGCGTTGGAACGCTTGCGCAAATTCTTGCCGGATTATTGAAAAAGGCATTACGACACACTGCTAGTTGCGCATAAACATCAAGTGCTCGCGGGTAGGAAGCGGAACGTGGTCGTGATAGAGTAGCAATGCGAAGGTCGTTGTTACGTGATACACGTGTATACCGCGATCGCTGCCGATCGCTGCCGATCGCTGCCGATCGCTGCCGATCGCTGCCGATCGCTGCCGATCGCTGACGCGCCGATGCACTCGTGCCGATCGATGCGTGCGAAAGAGATATATTCGCGGAAGGAGATATACCCCTGCGATATAGGTACGTACCGGGTTACGTACGAACCGTACGAACCGTACGAACCGTGTCCCGCTTCCCCGTCCGGAGATTAATAAGTAATAACGAAAGAGAGAAAGGGCAAAAAAAGAAAAACATAAATACCCCGCACGTATCTACTTATTGTTAGAAGCAAAATACAAGCCAGGCACGATTCCTGCAGGGTGTCTCGAGGTAGGCCAAGTCCGACTCCCGAGTGGGTGAGAGAAAGTAGGCGAAAAAGGCGGACGTATGTACATCGGAATGTGTTTTATTGAGTTATTGAGAAGTTATAAAAAAAAGTTACGGATCAACACCGATACCCCGATGTCTCTTACATGAGTTTAGTCTTACATGAGTTTAGTCTTACTTGATGCGTTTTAAGTTTTAACATATAATATGTTTTTCTATATGCAATACTACTTTTTTTTTTCTTCTTCTGTGCGCAAAAGCACAGATTCGTGCGGAATGAAGAACTGCTAAATTCTTCTAACAATACTTAAGCGTTTTACATAGACGATGTTGGTGAATGCAAAAATACGTCGATTTATAAAATTGAAAAAAGAACTGATTGTAAGTTATGCTCATAAGCTAGATTAGCGACACATCCACATCTTAAATTTTAATTTTTGCGTAATAGCGCCCAGTTACCTGCAGCGCAATTATCAAGGAATATCCGTTTTCTTTTATCGAATGATAAGAATGCACTACTTTTTTAACGCAGTATTTTCTCACTAGGGCTCAAGAGCTGCGTGCTGCGTGACTCGAAATCGGGAGCGTACCTGTCTATCGATTATTTCGCGTATTGTCCAAGGTTAGGATTTGCACCTCTTTCTTTCTCTTTCTCTCCGAGGTGACGTCATCGACGTTTCGCGGCCTTAAACTTGATTCCCCTCCGAGCATCTTGCTCCGGAGAGCGATTATTATCTTTCCCCATCAGCGATACGACTCGGCATCGAGCCATACCGTACGGCGTACACCGTAATGCCGCGCCGCGGCCGGCGCCGCTCGCGCTCGTTGATCGGCAAGGCCTAATATCTCCCGACTGATCCGTTCACCGCAAACCCCATTGATCTCATCATCACATCATCTCATCATTTTTACGTCGATAAGTTCTCCGAGGTCTCTCTCTCTCTCTCTCTCTCTCTCTCTCTCTTCAGATCCCACGGCATATAAAAAAAGCCTCGCTGCAATCAATAATGAAAGCCTTAATAATTAACAACTGTAAAATGAAGGAAAATAGCCTTGCACATGAAACGATCGAAATCATTTCCTAGGCTTATAAGCTTTTTAATCATTTCTTTAATATGCAATATGTCAAGTTACATAAAGATGGATCCAAGCTTTACAAGACTTACGATACCTGCTCATTTTCTGTCTCTACATATGTATTATGTATATATAGTACATATAGTAAATAAAATTATAATTTTGATCTTGTTGTGAATTATGATATAAGAGTGTTGTATAGGAACAAGTTTAACGAAACCTGCTTACTTTTTCCTTCACGAATATTTCCTTCGCGCGCGCGCGCGCGCGCGTAAGTGAAGGCTGAAGCTACAATTTAGAAAATGAGAGGTAGCGAAACGTGTTAAATTCTCTTATCTTTAGGAGAATTTCTAAATTCTCCTAAAGATGTCCGTGCGGATGTTAAGGCTGAAGGCTTAAAATGGCTTAAATGATTCAACGACGACGGAGGCCGATATCCACGTCGAATATACACGTACACGCTGCTGTTTTAATACCGCGATATTACATGGCCGCGTTATCGTGCTATTTTCGTGCTATTTTTATTGGATAAGATCGATGCGAAATCGGAGCGTAGTTCCCGTCAAGGCCCCGGCCTTGACCGCGACCCAGGGTCTTCATCCTCGAGGAATCGATCCGCTCTTTTCGCATTCTAATTCCGTAACCACCCACGTACGTACACTGGCGATATTCCGACCGTGCGCGCGCGCGCGCGCAAGCGGACAATTATAATAATTCACAGATAACGTCCGTCGACTTGTTGCAACCGTTAAGCGGGATATCGACACATTCGCGGATTTCTATGCTACGGCAAAGGCGTGTAAAAATATAAATTATCCGATCGTTGCAGGAAAGCTGTGAATCCTTTCCAGGATTATTTTCGCTTTCTAAAAAAAGAAAAAAGAAAAAAAGAAAAAAAAAAAGAAATTATTTAAACAGAGAGACTGACGCATTTAGACTTGGCGTACGTGCAGTCGTTTTCGCGAAACGGGAGATCTAATAACAGCTAAGATAAGAGCTTCCAGTACACGCGAAAGCTTCTTCTTGTTTCTGAAAATTGTTTATCTTTATCACGCTCGTTGCACCGGTAAGCACAGGGAGCTTCTCGTTGTTCCTGAAAATCGTCCGCTGTTATGTCAGACGCGATCATTATGCAATTCCGCGTAAACGCCCTATGCTCCGATTCAGGCGTGCACGACGCGACGCGACGCGACGGGGAGCTGGGCATTATGCGACTGTTAACTGTTATGCGAATTGTGCACTATCGGCTGATATCGAACCTGGCAACAGATAGGGAGCTGTTTATTGACCGATGTTAATCGCGGCGTATCTTAATTTGTGCAGTGTGGGCGATATACCGCGGGCGCGCGCGTTTATTCCGTCTGATCGTTATACCGCAACCGAGCGGCGAGCGCGAGCGGTCCGATCCGCTTTTATATATCGCGGGTGCACGGTTATCTTTATCTGTATATATCATCTCTCCCAGTGGCGATTGAGATGAGAGTGTAAAGTTCAAGAAACCATGGTACTGCAATAGCTTCATTTGGCCTCACTGTCAGTTTTTGAAAAATCAACGAGAATGTCTATAGTTTCTCCCGTCTGTTCCCGTTAAGAACTTGAAAAGTTAATTACTCATTACAATATAATTATAGCAACGCCGGAAACGATAAGCGAAGAAACTGACAATGAGTCATCTCATTGTCAGTAGCGGCGAGGGCGAGGGCGGGATTTTTATAAGTATATCTCTACATAAGAATCTTAACTCTGGCGTCGCAATCCAATTTCGAGCGAGAAGACTTACCTAATGAAAATCTTTTATTTTACCCTGCGATCGCGCACACGCTCACTGCTCAGTTCGCAAATCGCAATTAATCTTCACTTTCCGATTGTCCGTGGTTGTATATTGAAATTAACGACGGTTTCCCGTCCTCGCCTCGCTCGCGAAATAGTTAACTGACAATGAGATAATGAGATTTCTGTTCATTTTTGTTACGTCGCGTCTTGTCTGTGTTTTCTCGCGTGTGTTATCATTTCATTCTCATTGTCAGAATTTCTATGTAGTTTGTAGAGTTCTACAGCTCGATTCTCGTATATACGATTAAGTGTGAAAAATCCAACGATATTGAGTGTCAACACTGTCAATCCAAAGTTTTCGTCTTACGAGAATCAGTGACAACTGATAATTTTCTTTTATTTCAATCAAGATAGAGTTGAGAATCTCTCAGGCACTATTTCTCAGGAGGATGCAGGAGTATTAGGGTGTTAATAAAGTTAAGTTAAGTTAACGTCCCCCGTAACTTCGAAGGGTTTTAATTAGAATCTAATTCTTTTTTTATGTTTAATTGCTATAATTGAGGACTCTTTCTCTTATATGTGTATCTAATCCAGACGTTCACTCTCTTTTCTCTTTGAGGAAGGACCAGAATCTCTTTAAGTATATATTAATATTCTGTGAAAGTGGGGTGCTAACTGCTAAGTTGTCGGAGGTGTCGGTAATAGCGTCGGGATCGCGTCCTGTCGCGTCGCGTCGCGTCGCGTCGCGTCGCGTCGCGTCGCGTCGCATCGCATCGCATTGCGCGTCGGCGCGTAGCGGAACGGGGAATCACGGACGTATAGGCAGGAAGGTAGGACAGAGGAGGAGATAAAACGAGATAAAATGAGATTGAGAGGCCCAAGGCCGTTGTTGTCGGCCGTTTCCGCCAGCGCTCGGCGTCTAAAATTGCGATGGCGTGGCTCCGCGCGGCCTTCGCGAACGCGGCAGCTTCTCGTTCTCTCGCAGAAAAGTCAAGTTCAAGGCCGGCGAGGCGAGGCACATCTCTCTCTTTCTCCCTCTCTCTTGTCTCTCGCCTCTCCCTCATGTCCGCCTTTCGAGCTCTCAATCGAACGTGTGCAGTGTGGTGTGGCTCGAGCCTCGAACGCGGAGGGAGGAGAATACTTACGCAACCCTTTCCCCTATGTATGCGCAACCTGTCCCGCTAGAATATAATCATAATGGAACAAACGTAGGACCGGTTGCAGATTGCAGAGATCGACGTGACGCGACGGCGACGTTCCGCGCTAAATAAGCTTGCTTTAGCCGTCTCTGCCGACCCTCTTTCGGTTTACACGTATGCTCGCGAGTTCGCGACGCGGACGCGACGTGCAGAAAGCTGAAGGGAGCTGTCAGCTGGCTCCGAAAAAGAGTACAAAACGGACGTAGTGTAGTATCAAGCAATTCACACCGTTCCGCGCTCGGACATTGCAGTCGTTTTCTGCAGAGTGCAGACCTGAATTCCGCGGCGTTATTGGCGTTAATTCCGTTTCGTTACCTCTCAAGGTCCGCTTCGGCGATCAGTCGCCGAAATGAATTGAATCGACCGCGGGAACGCGAGTCGAAATCACAATTGGCTTTTTTCTTGCACGCAAAATGCCTCGGGAAAAAGGTCCCGGTTAAGTTTCATGAGTCGGGCACGAATTCGAAATTTCGAATGTGAATCCGATGCCGCGCCGCGCCGCGGCCGTACGGTCCATACCGCCCGTAGCGCGTAGCCCGTAGCGCGTAGCCCGTACCCCGTACCCCGAGCCCGGGTTTGTCTGGGTTTGTCGGATGAAAGCAAGCGTGTGAGTTCGCATCTGAAAAAAAATCAAGTTCAAGGTCGACTAGATGCTGAGCATGGTCTCCCTCCCTTCGGCTTCGGCCTTCCGTGATCCGTCTGCGAGTCTCGCTACTCTCGCTTTCTGCTGGCACACGACACATGATGCCGAACAGGATTGGGTGGGCGCGGGCGCGGGCGGGGAGAAAGGGGACTTCAGGGACTTACGCAATCCTTTCACCGTTACTTTGTTCATCAACGTTCTAATCTAGGGCGCGCAGTTATCTTGTATCCACTATCCAGTGTCGTCGAATAGCGTCATTTTATTACATCAACTGTTAGATCTCTCACGAGACATTTTTCTACACATACATACTCGTTATATCCTTTAACTCGATCTGCCTTGTGAGAAATTAATTTCTTAACAAATTCTTTTAACACTTTTTCCCTAAATGCTCCATACTGACAATGAGAACTAGGAATTTTCTTATCAATTTCTATATAAACGTTGTTATCCGTCTCACATTCAAAGTAAATAGGTACTTGGCCACATTTTTAATAATTTAATTAAAGTCTAATCACATGTATCTATTAATATTTCTGATTAGTCACGATTGGCAATTTCTGACACAAATGTATAATATGTACTTTGGACTTATTTCTGGATTCTGTTTTGGATCTGAAATACACGGGCTCGGGGCTACACAGAAATTGAACGGAGACGGAGGATCCTTAAACCTTAAACATTTTCGCCGATTTTCAGCGATACACTACAGACAAGGACGGAAATCAATTTGAATTTATGTTTTGAACTTAAGTTTCATCGACGTCTCAAGTCTTAAACAACGAGTAGAGTTACCGTCAAGTTAGCAACCGTGTATGCCTCGGGGCCCTCGGGGCCCTCGGGGCCCTCGGGTAATCGTATCCCGTGCTCATGCAAGATAGTGGGTGCTTTACACGCGGTGTTCGTAATGATGGTGGTTCTCACAATCAGTTTTTGCGTTTCCCGATTGCGAATCCGATTTGTGCGCACCCGAGCATGGGTCTGATTGAGTAGGATCCACGAAGGTGGTCCCGGGTGCAAGAGAGCGCGGTTGCGATTGCTCGCGCTGCGCGCTGGGGCTATTGGGTGGCGACGGCGGCGGCGGCGGCGGCGGCGGCTGTACCGCAAATTCTCTGAAGTCAATTCTAAAAATGCTCGAGGCGTTGGCCGTGTTTAAATATAGCAGGCACAAAAAAGAAGTGCAGCCCCGACTGCAGAGAAAAGACGGCGGGTGATCTCTCGCGTGTAATTCTTACGCTGGAGAATCCGCCGGCCGCGGCGCGGGCGCCGCGCCGTTTCTCTACGATCGTCACGACAATAGAGATATTCGCGAATGCGATCCGATCCGATCCGATCCGATCCGATCCGATCCGCGCGCAATGTGTGTTAAGTACGTGTTATTTTGGAATCGGAAACTGTACAAGTAGTACAACTTTACGTTTCTTCTTCTCGTACCTTGACAGGTCTGTATGATGTCTGATGCTACCACGGAAAGCATGATCGGGAATAACAGGACGATGCCCAACATCAAGCAGGAAATCGATAACCCAACAACGCCCACGCAAAATTATCAAGTGTGTTCGCCAACCACGACTCTTCAGCATCAGGAGGTATTGTTCAGGGAACTTTTTGACTCCCCGTATTAACGAACATAGGCGCCAAAGAGAATGTAACCGCCATTATCGTGCTAATATTAATAGCTGTATTATGACACACACTAGTAATTTTTCAACCACCGCATAGGGGAAAACTATACACTGCACTTATCTCGTCGTTTTCAAGACATTTTTTTTTTCTTTTTTGAAATTATATCTACGGCGCGAATTAAGTAGTCAGGGTAGGACGTAGGTAATTCTTCGTGGTCAATAGGTACTCGTTTCTTTTTGTCGTAAAAGGTACATTGCAAAATGTAGGGATTTCTTTGAAAATCTCAGAACCTTCTTATAATAAACTTTTTACCCATTATGGTTACCGTACTGTTAATTACATTGCATATTGCATTGTATTAATTATTGCTTCGCGCGCGCGTTTATTAATTCTTGGCATATTTCTTTATATACATATATTTCTTAACGTAGGTATATTTCCTCTTATCGTATTTCTTCACATTGTATTATGTTAATTATTACTTTATAATTTATTTCTTCACGTATATGTCTTCCTTTTATCATTTAATTCATTTATTTTTTTCACATTGTATTGTGTTAAATATCGCTTTAATTAATTTCTTCATATATTTCTTCGCATATTTTTCTCATGTACATTTTCTTTCATCGTATTTCTTCACATTGCATTGTGTTAATTATTACTTTAATCATATTTTTTTTAGTCGATATGCACGAAATTAGACATCGCGACGGATTACGGCGGTAGCAACGGTAGTCCCGAGAGTCCAGAGATGCATCATTGTTCCTCGACGACGCAGCCGTTGGGAACTCCAGAGGTGCGTGATTGCGTCCCGATAACATTTCTCCGTAGCAAAGAGTTTATATTAGGGATGATTTATATTTCAACTACTGTGAAGAATTGTTGGCTTTTTAGGACGGCGTTAAGGAAGAAGATATGATACCCAGGAGGCTTTGTCTTGTCTGTGGTGACGTTGCGAGCGGTTTTCATTACGGAGTCGCGTCGTGCGAGGCATGCAAGGCTTTCTTCAAGAGAACTATACAAGGTAAGCGAGCTTATCGATTTCCGTAACAGGCCGCAATAATTCGTTCAGATAGCACCAAGGACTACGTTAATGTGCATTTTCGATCGCGCATGTTATTTGCATCAGCATATGTATTGTACATACGTACACACGGTATGTTTCAAACGGTATATTTGGACGCATATGGCCTTTTGTAATCATAGGTTTAACCACTAGTTGGTGCTATCTGGGACAGGAGACCGTGTATATTACGATAAAATAAAGCCAGTAATTTTACAGGAAACATCGAGTACACTTGTCCGGCGAACGGCGAGTGCGAGATAAACAAACGAAGACGTAAGGCCTGCCAGGCGTGTAGATTTCAAAAATGTTTGCGGCAAGGAATGCTGAAGGAAGGCGTGAGATTGGATCGTGTTCGAGGCGGTCGACAAAAGTACAGAAGATCCACGGATCCTTATACGCCGGTCAAGAATGCCACGCTAGAGGGTATTTGCCTTACCTTACACTAATAGAACTTGACACCCGTACTCGTGTCTCATTATATATATAATGAGGAAAGAGATGTCTGCATATAAAGAGATAAAGATCCTCTCTCTCTTTTGAAAGACCATTTACTGCATCATTAACTTTATTTTCCATTATTCAATGTTTCAAGCTAACGTAGCATCGGCAGCTTCTACCGAAACGATAAGTAAGCTATTGAATCATCACCATGTATAATATTTCTGTATAATATGTGGTTTACTTTATTGGTCTTTTAGTTTTATTTTGGTTTTATAATTTATTTATCACATCTCATTGTTTCTTTAATACTTGCAAATTTTTATTTATAACGTCAAATTTTCATTAGCAGCGTTTACTAATTTAGTGGCATTTTAGCGCCTTGCCTTAGGGCAATTTAAATAAAGAGGCACACCGTGTCTCGTCTTTTGCAGATAACAAGATGGTCGAAGCCTTGGCGGCCTGCGAACCAGACATACTTCAAGTGTCCAATAGTTCGAGTACACTAGAGACGGATCAGAGAGTTCTCGGACAATTGTCGGATCTCTACGACCGAGAATTAGTCGGTATAATCGGTAATTATCGGCTGCGCGTGACTGCACAGTGCACGCTAATAATTAGTTACGCTTGAAATTTTTCTTCGTTCGGCGAACACTTAATCTGTTTCCTTGCAGGTTGGGCCAAGCAGATCCCGGGGTTCAGCAGCTTAGCGCTGAACGATCAAATGCGGCTTCTGCAGAGTACATGGGCTGAGATATTAACCTTCACCCTGGCGTGGAGAAGTACGCCTAACACCGGTAGATTGAGGTTTGCGCAAGATTTTACATTGGACGAAAGACTCGCGCGCGAGTGCCATTGTATGGAGCTTTATACACACGTAAGTAATTGTCTATAAAAGTTCACCTACAATTATCTTAGTACTATTATTAATCTTTTTAGCTATTATTAAATAGAAGAGTTAATGTTTATTAGGTATATTAGATTCATCATAATCATCATATTATATTCAGAATAATTTAATAAGATAATAAAGGGAAATTACCTACATGTTGCAAAGTTATCGAAAGTCATATCTCTCATCTCCATCTTTTACAAATTTTATTTATAAATTTAAAATCGCTCGGAAATAACTTTTTTTTCCTATTATGAAATAGAGAATGTCATAAATTGCTTTATTGTATTTATGTGTTTACGATTCGCCAGTATGCAGTTTCTTGACGTATTATTTCTTCTTTGAACAGTGTATACAAATTGTCGAGAGGATCCAGCGATTGGGTTTAACGCGGGAGGAATACTACGTATTGAAAGCCTTGATCCTAGCGAACAGTGATGCTAGATCCGACGAGCCCACGGCGCTCTCTCGTTTCCGAGATTCGATCTTGAATTCTCTGTCGGACTGTGTAGCGGCAGTGAGACCGGGCCAAGCACTCCGCGTCACGCAAAACATGCTACTAGTGCTGCCCAGTCTCAGACAGGCCGATGGGATCGTCAGACGTTTTTGGTCCAGTATATATAAAACGGGCAAGGTACCGATGAACAAGCTCTTTGAGGAGATGCTGGAGAACGTTTGTTATCGATGAGATATGCTTGGTCGTCACAAATTTAACAGCTCGTCCGTTCGTCGCCAGGATCATGCCGTTTATTGTAAGCTGACGATGTTCGCCATCAACGTGATTATATATTATTGTACATCATTATTTCGGGCACGTTTTTTCGATGTGCCATTATATTGTCGAAGACACCAGTGAGTGATAGTGCGGAGAAACGAAGTTGTCGGTCCTTCTACGATCCTTTTTTATTTTCTAATAAACTCGTGTTTTTATTCTTTTTTTCTTTCTTTTTGCGTGCGAAAAGGACATTGAAAGTCGAAGTTCGGACAGTGTCTCCGGCGATGGTTGTTGTTCACAAATCGTTATAAATGGCAGATATGTGTAGTCTTTGTTTGAGATAAAGTATCCAAACTTTCCTTTTCGAGTACCCCATTTACAGGTACAAAAAGAAAGAAAGAAAGATACAAAAAGGAAAGGAGGAAAGAAGGAAGAAGGAAAAATGTAACTTTTATGTTGAAACATAACAGTACAAGATGCGAGAAGACTTTCAAAGTACTCATTTTAGGATAGGCGTATGTGGAAGCCAATCGATGGCTTTATTACCAAATAAAGTGTTTCCGTTTGATCGTCATGATCGCAACACTGAGTATAGTAATTAGATAAAATGTAATAACTGTGGGTGTTTAACGTCGTAGTCATGATATCGTTGGTTAAGAATCAGCAATCAAAATTACTGTTATTGAACGGCATTTTCTCTATTCTTTTAATCGTTGTTTATTTTTTTTTTGTTTTATTTACTGTGTATCTTTAAAAGCATTTGGAATCATCTTCCGTGTGTTCTCTCAACGCGATATATATATATATTATATATATATATATATATAGTCATTAATCATACATACATACATAAATACATACACATACATACATATACGTATACATATATATTGCCTCTTTTGCATTAGCACTTGTAATTATAATAGCTTAAATGTGAAGAGAAATCGAATAATATTAATCGATATATTTGTGATAGCTATATTGAACATCCATAGTTATAGCGATGTAGAAATATGTCTTTGTACATTATTCTAGAATACATCTTTGTACAATATAAACAAGATCAAGTTAAGATGGGTGCGAAAAGGGAATGCGGAAGAAAGATAGCGGGTAGAATGGCTGAATTGTTCCTCAAGCGGAGACACGCTGCTTCTACGCAATAGTCGAATTTTATATTGGAAATATATTTTAAAGATTATTGGCTCTAGGCTATTGCCATATTATCGTGCTTTCGTTGGCGATAGAAGTGTTTACCCGATTGTTAGAATGGTCGCGTTATGTTATTTACCCGTGCCACACAAGAGAAAGAGCAGGAAAATATATTATTGCTAATATATATAATTATTAATATTATTTTTACAATCACATTATTATTACATTGATATATAATTAATATTATTATTATCATTATTATATATTCAGGGATCTTTATTGTCTAGTTCTTTATCACTAATTATTATTGTTACGAAAATCAGCGAGCATAATATCATCGATGTGCTGATGCGCGATCGTAACATTATACATGCCTTTCACAATTTGAATTGGAATTTTTTAAGGAGAGAACGAGAGCTATATTGTAGAAAGTGAGTAAGTTTCATGGAACTTTATTTGACGATGATTGTCGTAAGTCTACGGCGGTTTTGATCAAATTCGCTTATAATCACCCCAGTTGTTTGGAGACTTATTTAGCTTTTTGCTTTATTAAAACGAGGGCTAACAGTAAACGAACTAGGAAGAATAAACAGAAAGTAGATTCAAATTCAGTTCTTTCTTATCTATTATTTTTTAATTATTTATTTCTTATATACATAATATCAAAATTATGGCAAAAAAGGTATACGTGATATACATATCTTTCTAATTAGAAAATTATTTCCTCGAGATAGAAATGGTAAAAGCCGCGTGTGGACCTCGTTACATTGCGAGACTATCGTCATGGGTCTAGACTGTCTAGAGTGCAATAACGTCAGGCACACAGTTCATTTTCCTTCTTAATAACAAGATAACGTCTTTCCTTTGCTATCCCTTGATTGTCCTTATCTTTTGTTCGTAGGCAGCGTAGGCTACGAGCGTTTTTCTCTGTATTCTTTCTGCATTTAAATCCGTGGAAAACACAATTTGCGGCTTGATCTCGCACTCGCTACTCTTTCTCTCGTTTCTCTAGTAATGTACCACTATTTTCTTGATTAACTAACACAACAAAAAAGAAAAGAAGACAGATAATTAGCTGTTGCAGGTTATGCCAAAATTTTTTCGCGTTTTATCTAGACAATCACGCCAGATTTGATTTTTTACCTGATTATTTTGTTTTCTTGAAAATAGTTTCGAGGAAGTTATTACTAAGAAAATATTAAGATGTCTAAAAATTATTTTAAATTACGAGGATGTTTGGAGGTTTATTATAAATTTGTAGCAGCATTGTGTGCATTACTATTGCAAATATATGTATAATGCACCGTAATGTTGCAATGAAACATTTCTGTGATTCTGTTCCTGTAATTTTGTTGCTGCAACATTGATGGAATGTTTTGTATACGGGAGTTGAAATGGGTCGTCCAAAAATTGTGTTTTACAAAAGGGATTTCAGGATGTCTCAAAAAGATGGTATTAACGTGAATAGTTAATGCCGACGTTTTTTTGAGATAGTCTTACAAAAACATTTTGTAAAATATTTTTTTGGAACAGCTTTTAATCACGTATACTGACGTATACTGTCTGAGTGTCTGAGTAAGTAAAATCTGTTTTCCTTTTCTCGTCTAAAAATGCAATTCGTACAGCACGTAACATTCCAACAATTTTGCAGCAATATAATTGGAATGTTGCTGCAATATTCTGGGACACTGTGCTGTATATATATGAGCAATACATATCGAAAGTTTCCGTAAAAAATTGCAGAAATGTCTCAAGTTTTACTTCGTAAAAAATTTGTATTGTGCCGTGTTATGTACGTCAATATATTTTTCCTCTGATGATATTCTCCGTGAAATAATGCGATACCGGTGTTTTTTCTTTGTCTTTGTTTTAGTTGAGGCCAACGAGCTTTCCCATTTAACTGTGATATTCGCGTTACAGATTCCACTATCGCTGGAATCAATCCGTAGAATTAATATTTCCTTCTTTCCGCCTTTATTGTTGAATGCGCGTGTTGAAGGAGAACCGCGGAGGTGTTAAAATATCCGTCAATCCAGAGATACGACCCTTAAAGTCTCCGCATTGTTCTAATTTCTTCAAATTGAAAGACAAATCAAGATAATTCTTGTAAGGCGTTTCTTTTCGATGCAATATGCCGCTGATTTTTTTTCCTTCCGTTCTTTACGCTAAATTCTGAACCATGATTCCGCTTTTTCTCCGCAAGTTCAATCCATTTCTAACAATTGTGTAACTCCTGCTATTTAATGTCGCAAAGTTACCCCCGAGGCCCTCCAATCATGCCGGCGCGATGGACATAGAAAAATTTTAAACAAATATTTTCGCGTGCGTCGCGTCATCGAAGAGAGATATGAGGAGAAAAACAATGAGAGAGAGAGAGAGAGAGAGAGAGAGAGAGAGAGAGAGAGGGGGGGGGGGGAGAAAACGTTAGGTATTTTTGTGTGCGCTGCCGGATTATGAAGTTTCATACTTTTTCGAGCATTTTTCTTTGTACATATGTAATCACCGATTCGCCTTGGCGGTAGAATCGTAGTCTCAGGGTTGCAAGCAAGCAAACACGATACAAACGTAGGCACATTCAAATAGTTAAGCGTACGAATATATCTCTGTCAAACATTATAGGAGTAGTATATAAAACGATAGATTTAAATTAAATGAAGGGAAAGAATAGGGGCGTTAACAAAAATGCGATACGTTGTTAATAGGAAACTCGCGGATTATGCAGACGGCTGATATTTATTACGAAAACGAAAGGGAAGCAAACGCAGCGTGGACGGGGATAAAATTATATTATAATATTGATAAAAGTATAATTATTATAAGGCATTATAGGACGAAACGATTAGGCTTTTATTTTTCGGCGTTACAGAAGAAGGCGTACTCTCGAATCGCCGAATTTTATAAAACTCGCTTCCACCTTTCCACTCTGTTTTGGACACACGTGACTTGTTATTTTATTGGGATCTCGTATTAGAAGATGATTAGAACTATATATGTTATATATCGTTGCGTGATGGAAGGTCTGCTCGAGAAGATTCTTTCGCGAGATGAAAATGTGATGTGTGACGTGACTCTCTTCTTTCTCGACGTCAGGATAAGAGTATGACAATTGTATAGCGCTAATAATCCGTGCTAATTGTAAGTTTCTTCGGTGGCAGAGATCTTGCCCTTTTGATTTTGCGATACGAGAATAGAACGCATCTACACTGAAAGTGTATTATAACTAGTTTATGTATAAAAAAAATATATATACGAGATGTTTAGCACACGGGCTGCGATTTTGAGATTTTTTTACATTTGTAAAACGGACTGTTTGTAAATGCGAATTCGGACGATCGCGTCTCTCTTCAAGTCCTTTAATTATTGTAATATAAAAATTGTGCGAAATTGTTAATTGCTTTTTCTTAGTTTCTTCGTTGTCTTATGAGTCATCGCTTAATCTGTCTCAAGTCGGTCGATGTGATTCGCGTCTGTAAGAAGTAAGAAGAGAGAGATACTGCTTCTACGATGATTATAAGTATGTGTAGTTACTTTGTAATTATGACACATAGGTTCTATACATAATTTTTATATGTGCGCATACTGAGAGAATGAGAAAGAGAGAGAGAGAGAGAGAGAGAGAGAGAGAGAGAGAGAGAGAGAGAGAGAGGGAGAGAGGGAGAGAGGGGGGGGGGGGGGGAGCTGTATAATTTGGTGTGTATCTGTAAAAAAAGAATGATACCGAAGAGATAATAGTAGCATCGACGTTGTCGATACAACTGCAACTAGTGGCATCGCAAAATTTCATAACGCGAGCGATTAGGATAGTTCGTATGAGAGAGAAAAAGAGTGAGTGTATGTTAATTAAGATGACGATATCTACAACGAGATGCAGAAAATAAATGAACAAACGACACGCTGTATGGAACTACCTCGGTAATTGTGCCTTCGTTTATTATTCCTTTAATCGTTTACTTTTTCTTCAATCCGTAACTTTTCATTAGAGAATGGTAATTAATTCTACATATATCTGTAATGCCTTTTTAATTTAGATTTTAGACAGATATATGGACCTTATAGTTTAACGCCTATTCCGAACGGCATATTAGAGGGATTAACTTGGGAAGAAAATTCTTCTATTCTCGCGGTTAGCGACTGCCTTCCGAGAATCGTTTACATATGAGATTATAACGATTTCTTTTCTTTTTCATATAGCTTGAAAATACATTTTTTTTTATTTTATTACATAAAACAGAAATATCCGATTTTTTTGTCTGGCGATACTGGCGATAGGCATTGACAGCGCCTGAAATTTTGAATAAAAATAGTAAAATTGGACATTTATACTTAATCCCCGCAGATGAAGCTACACAAAATGTTATACGCTTTATTTAATACAGGATTCAAGATTTCGTTGGGGAACATGATTTTTGAATTCCCGGCACAGTTGTATGCTAAAGTATTTAATATCGCAAATTTTTAAGACTTTCTCATCTGAGTTTTCAGCAAGGAATGCACATTTAAATGTTCTAGTATTGTAGCCGCGCGTGATTCTACGATACCGTTTCATTACCGTTAGGTAAAGGAAGTCTTCGAATAAGCTGACCTGCCGTGTAACAGTGATCGAAAACACTCTCGCCTGCATTCCCCTGCGATCGTTCGCGCAGCGATTCCGCGCGGAGGGATCGGGCACGGCTCTCGCTTTACAGTTTACAACTTACAAGAAGTGAGAATCGTGCGGCCTTGTATTTCACGCGCTATCGTACCGCGATACGCTGCGCCGCGCCGCACCGGCATTCGTGCTTGAAAATGTGCCGATCCTAACGAAACGAGGTACGCGCAACGCGCATATACCGTCACTCTCGCTCGTTCGCGTCAATAAGTAGTTTGAGAAACGAAATGCCGCGGAAAGCGTTATCGTACGTTTCACTTGTCCTTTCCCTTTGTGCGGTGATAATTCTCAATGGTAAGTGCACGCTACACCATTTTACATTTACCGAAAGAGATCTCCGGAAGGATCCTGGATCCTGCATGGATGCCGTTGCCCGTTCGTCGATCTTTATAACGACATTGGATTATCGCGGTAATATCGCCGCCGCGCCGCGCCGCGCCGCGAAGTATGTCATCAGATGAGGCATTGCTTTAGAGTCTGTGTTCTGTGTTGTGAATCGCAAGAGTAAAAACTACTTAAGATTAACCGGCAATTAAGATTCTTTTCCAGTGTTATATCAAGCTGGACTCGATTTGCATTGTTCTTCAAGTATTCGATCATGATTATAATAAAATGTTATTTTTGGAATCTCCATAAATTCCTGCAAGTAACAAAAATTCTTTATTTGATCATATTAAACCTGCCAATTAAGGTTGCTTTAAACAATTTATAATTTGCGTCAGATTTGAATATTTTGAAATCTGACGTGTGTTTCTTTTTATAATTTGTTGTGCCGTGTATTTTCATGTGGTTATATTTTTTAATATACATTTGACTGCACATATGGGTATTGAGTATTCTGACCTTTCAATTACTTTTCGTATCACAGAACACATGCATAAAATTATAAATAGGAAATTATTTTAAATTCTTACACGAATCGTCTAAACTTCTAAAGTGAGCTCAGGACTTTGGATTAAATTGAGGACGGGATATTTGATCTTTGCTCATGTAACTGCGAGAAATAATTCGGACCGCAAGGCGTTAACATGGTCGATTCCCAGTGGATAAAATTTAATGACGAGTTAAGCTACGTAATGCGATCGAAGAACTTATTTCCGTATTTAAAAGAACAGAGAGAGAGAGAGAGAGAGAGAGAGAAAGAGAGAAAGAGAGAGACAGAGAGAGATTACACGTTTATAATGTTTTTTCGTATTTCAGTGGAATGCATGAGTGGCATTCCAGATCGTTGTTTGGAACTGATCAAATTCGATGTCCATGAGATTGAGAATCATTTGTCCGAATTAAATCTCACGGACGTGCCGACAGTGAAAATGATGACTGCTGGATTTAAGTGTCCGATTTCCGCTCTGCCTTTCGGTACGCTCAAGTCGGACTGGGCCAGACTCTTGTTGCTCCATGAAGCTCAACCTGACGGGTCGATCATCAAGCTCAAGCTTGTTGGGTTAATGCGAATATTAATAATTGCTTATTACCAAATGGAGGAACGTATCCTGATCGTGACAGACCCTGGGGCGAAGGCCGCAAAGTAAGCCGAGTGAAGAGAATTTTTTTCTTTTCTAAATCTTTGACAGCGAGAAAGATAAATTCCGACTCCCCCCCCCCCCCCCCCCCCCCCCTTAAGAGATTACTCTCTTCGTTTCGTTAATTTAATTTAATTATCCTTACGAGATTTATTAACGATTTATATAATCTCGAACAATTATTCCCGTCTCTTGTCACGAGCGATTACGTGTCTCGGCGACGCATTAAAATAGCGCATACGTTCGCTAAATATTTGATTTGCAGAACGTGACGGAAGTTGTTCGCGAAAACTCTAAGCGCGCGAATCGCATGATTCTTTGAAAATGAGCTTTAACAATTCAGCAGTAGCTTATTTGTAGAAGGTAAGTGCAGTTGGAGACACGTTCCCTTGTAATCAAACTCGTTCGAACTTTAGTCCAGTACACGTTTCGCGTCTATTTAAGTTAGGATTTAAGCTAAGAGGAACGAGAAGAGAAGTTCTGGATCTGGATGATGAATTTATCGAATCGCTGCCATTACGGCCTGTATAAATCTACGCAAGTTTTACGGCGTATACTCGTATGTGCAAGGCGTTTCAATCGTATCCAATTTTGCCGATAATCTTTTCTTTTTTCTTCTTTCTTCTTTCTTTCTTTTTTTTTCACTTTAATCCTCAACGCAAAAAGTTCCGTTGCTAACAACTTCTCGGTATCTCAATTGAAAAGTTGCGATAAATCATAAACGCGTTTATATAATATATATACAATATATATACAAATACATGTATATTTTTGAGGTATAAGACAACTTCTTTTCTGCCAAAATTCCATCAGAATATAATGTGACAGAAATCTCGAGAGAAATGTTTTGCTATGATAATTTCAGGAAATCTCTGATAGAAGAAACAACGACGACCGTGTCGGCTACGGACGAGACGGGCCAGCCGCATTGCCCGAACAGCAGTTATATTTCCGTGGGAGCTGAAATCTTGAGTAACAATAACAATGCGAATCGTCTTGTTCGTGTACGGATTCGTTCCCGAACGATGTAACGCGATTGGCCACCAAAAATGACCGTTCGAGGATGAAATCGAACGCGACGGTAATCGAAATCGCGACGATGAAGAACTTGTCGAGTCCCAATGGAACAACCACCGTCATTCCACCCGACGCGACACGTCAGTACGGTCAGTACGGTCAGTACGGTCAGTACGGTCAGTACGGTCAGTACGATCTTAGCGCGGCGACCACGTATTATCCTGGTAACTCGAAAAAAACAGCGTTGAGAATACTCGGTAATTGCTTGAAACATTCTTTGAAGGACATCGCGCGACAACCGTTGCCGAGTAGCAAGGTGTTCGAGATCGTAAAGACTAATAATAAGGCCAAATATGTTGAACGTGCTGCGCGAAAAGGTAACGAGATCGATGATCGCAGGAGAGATCGCACCGTTATCAGGATATCGCCGCGGCCGCCTGCAACGAACGAATTTTGGCGATACGTGATGTTTCCCACGAGGGCTCCGCTTACTGTCCATGTCGCCAGCATTGCGCCGGCTTATCGAATGCGGGGATTAAGTGGACTCAAGACAGGTTCGCGGAAACGTACGAAATTCAATAACGACATTTACGAAAGCTTCAGGAGATTTTACGGCGTCGACAAAAATAAAAAATGGCACTAAAGAGGGCACAAAGTGAGTGCCTTCCGCGGTATGATATCGAGCATGAATTAATCACAGAATCACAGGGAGCTTACTTCTCCTCGAACTTTTGTTCGGTATTAATCGGTATACGCTTTGTGTACTTTTGCACTCGAGATTATGTGCTATACAAAATATGATAAAAAAAGCTGAAGATAAGTCTCCATTTTTTAAAATAAACTCTTATAGACCTAAACATTAAACAACTTTTTTTTGTAGACACAAAGCAATTCTTTCTTTGGATACAGTTTAGGATAAATGCTTCTATATTATACAGAATAATTTTCACTTAAATGTTAATTACACCTATTATATCCTGAACTGTTAAAGATAATGAGATGCGGTTTTCACTGACAATGAGATAAACTACATGAAGGGAGGCTAATTATTTGCCGAATTGCAGTTTCCTGCAGGAAAATTTTTCTTTACAGAGATTCTGGCTACCACTTTGATTTTTTAAATAGATCTATATGGTTTTTCATGCAGTACATCAAAGTTGGTTGAAAGACAAATACAAAGATGTTTGTTACATGTCGAAACTTACCAACGCTATTTTTGCGACAATTATTTGTTCAAATGTAACAAGCGTTAACATATTTGTCTTTCAACAGTTTCAACCAAGTTTGACGTACTGTATAAAAAAAACATATAGGTTTATTTTAAAAATCAAAGTGGAAGATGGAATCTCTGCAAATAAAAATTTTACAAAAAACTGCAATTCGGTAAATTAGTATAGTAACCCCTCCATCTATAAGTTTATCTCATTGTTACAATGAAAACCGCATCTCAATATCTTTAAAAGTTCAAAAGATAATAGATGTATTAACACTTGAGTAAAATACCCTGTATACATTATACAATATAGATATATGTATATGGAACATAATTAGAGACAATATTTTATACATATATGAAATATATAATGTAAATATAAATATCTATAAATATAATATAATAAAAATAAACATATAAATTATATTATAATTACATGTGTTCTGTATTTTATGCATTTTTAGAAAATACGCTAATAAGGTCCGAATTAATATACGTTTCTCAGTTGTTAAGATCAATCTGTCTTTGTCTCGAGTATTGTAAAACGGTATACGCGAGACAAAGACAGACTGATCTTGACAACTGAGAAACATATATTAATTCGGACCTTAGACCTTTCGGAATACCTCGATCGAGGATAAGGAAAAAAGGTGAGGAGAAAAAAGGATAAGTTACGAAAAGAATATGTACGATGCGTGTCATATTCCTGCATTTTTCACAATGTTCTTCCACAAGATTATCATCCGGCAGATCAGGCTTCGCCAGATGAACAATGCTTGCCGATATATATCTCGTACAAAATCTCAATAAAAGAAAAATTGATCTTTCAATATATCTTTTTCCGATATTCTTATGAGCGACATTTGTGCGAAATGGTTCGCCGATTTTCGACGTCTATCTAGTCGACTGATAAATCCCAAGGAAGCGCGTTTTGTTTTCTATTAAAATTTAACCATTTAACCATTTAACCATTTAACGTCGCGTCGCGGTCGGTCTAATTGTATTATTACGCAAGGGACGCATGAGGGTGCGCAAAGGAAGAGTAACATCGTAGCGAGATATGATTCGGTCCAAGTGTATGATTTACCAGCGCATATATACAATTGTGAGTCGCGTGCAGCCGTTTATTTCACCGTTCTATTTACTATTTTGTATTTTTCGTATACCTACTGTTTACATGTTACCATCAGAAATGTGGAGCGTAGAGCACGTTCGATCGACGCGACGGCCGCGGCGGCACGTATATGATCCGCGTTACGCGTTACGACGACGCGACGCGACGCGACACGACGTTTCGATACCTATATCTATTTTCGACGGCGCGGGCGCGGCACGGTGGAATATCGTGCGTGCACGTCTGCCACGCGCACGTGTTGCGCGCCCGCGGAAAAGAATCAAGAATTCGCGACCCTATAAAAATCGAGATTTATACGACGCGATGCTTGGGATGCATATAACGATTGCATTCTCGGTTCCGCGCGTTTACGGGCAAATCGGCTGTCGGCATTCGGCGGCGATTGTTATACCGCGAGTTTCCCGCGCGGCTGATTGTGAGTTTCTACGGCGACTCGAGTGAGTTTAATAAAAACGGATTTTTAGCGTTCCACGGTCAGTCGCGCCAATTTCCGAAATAGGCACGTCTCGAAAACGAATCGCGAACGCGCTACTTTTATCCGCGCCTAATAAAGCGTAACAAAAGAACGTTTCGTCTGGAATCTGATATTTAATTTTATTCGCGACTCTTTCGAATTGATGTAATAAGCGCAACGGAGAACGGCTTTGCCCGCGCCAGCAAGCGCGTTACTTTATTAAATAAATGTAAATCAATCGTAGGAACGATAAGGAAGTATTCCAGTGAAAAACTTGAAACTTTCGCCGGACTGTTATAAAACGGCGCGAGAACGGAGAGCGTGCAGAAAAGTAAGCTGAGAAACTAATCATGATCTCGAATTCAATCGCGGAATTTCCGCGGAATCATCGTTCGGAATCGCGGCACCGTCCGCGCCCCGCGCCCCGCGCCGCCAGCCGCGCGGATTCGCTCGCTCACGCGGATACCTAATATTAATTTCAATCTACATAAATGCATAATAATAAATTCAATAGCGGTTCCCGCGGATGTGCGCGACCGTGACGTCGAATCGGAGATATTACAGCATTCGGGAAAATTCTCCTTGCGATCACGACTGCGCGAGCTTCTTCTCTTTTTTCTTTCTTTCCTAAAAGAGAGAGAGAGAGATAAAGCTGTTGCGTTATATCCGCAACGTTATAGTTGACAGATAAAATAAGTTATATATAATACAATTTTTTAAGGATGAAATAGTGATATATAGAATCAGGTCTTATACGTGTATAATCATTTTGCTTCGCAGTTGAATAAATATTCAGTTTTTCTATTCAATTTCTATTAGAAATTGTGATTATTGAATCGTTTCAAGATGTAAAACTCCATTCCGAGCATTTCGTCTGACTCGAGATGCTCTCGAGACGAGATTTAAGTACCTAACGCCTAACGACTACAAATTATACGAGTCTTAAAGGCATCGCGATGTGTAGGTACTAGGTAGTAATTGTTACTTTGTTGTAGGATTGATTATAGTAATTTTCTTTGCTCCTCTCACCCAATTTATCCCTCGCTCGCGTCCGTCTCTTTATAGCCCCGCGCCCTAGCTCTATCTCTAGCATGAAAATTAGCTTTGTTCGACAAAGACCAACGTCCAACGAGATTGTTGTCGCGGGATAAAAGCAGGGTTAATATTTCAGTTGTTTCGCCGCGTTTTACGCGGTTTCGTTACCCTGCTCAGCAAACGAGATTCGCAGACATTCTCCGCCCCTCGCGCGATATCGTCGATACCAGAATTTCAAGCAATGCAATCTGCGAGTTGCATTGACGCAAAATGTTCCTGTGATGTTATTAATTTTATCTATCTATCTTCTAGAAATTATAAAGGTACCTTGCAAATTTCTTTCGAAAAGATTATATCCAATAAACTGGTTCAGAGCGTGATTACCCGATCAGCGCCAAGTTATTTTTACATAAAATTACGTAAAAGCGCGAGACGCGGGTCGATATGAGTATGACCCCTTTTCACGATTCCCTCTCGATGTCCCGGCACTCCCGGCACTCCCGGCCTTCGACATTGGTAACCTTCAACTATTCGAAACCCCCCCAGAGTCTCTTTTGCATGCCGGCAGTTGCGCGCTTCCGGAAGGGTAGTATTGTAGTATAGGTATAGGTAAAGTTTCGACCCCGCGTCGCATCGCATCGGTCCCAGGCGAATATTAGCGATGCGTGCGGGACGCGGGTATGTACATGTGACACTATCGCGTCGCGTCGTTTCGCAATTCCGCGGACACGCCGAACGAGCCACGGGCCACAGGGTTCGATCTTAGGGGTCCGACTGTTTCAATTTTCGACAGTTCCACATTTCAAAAGTTCGTCGAAAGCTACTGTGCCGCCATTTGGCGACAACGGTCGCTTGCTAGAGAACGCCCCGTATGAATTTCATATTGTGGCGGAGACGTTGCTCGTTGTTGCCACTGTTGCCAGCCGCGGAAGCGGATTGTTGCGAATGCGCGTAACGGTGCTCATTTGGTTTGTAATTTGTTCGTGAAACTGTTTGCAACGACGCAAAATGCAAAGAGAATTCAAATAAAACTATCTAGAATTCTAGAATCTAGAACAAATATTTAACTATCTTAAATGGAACGCATTGATCATTATTTTTACATATAATTATATAAAAGCGCGAGACGAGGGTCGATATGACCCCTTATTCACGACTCCCTCTCGATATCCTGGCCTTCGCGCGACATTGGTAACCTTCAACTATTTGAAACCCCCCAGAGTCTCATTTGCTCATCTCATATATCTCTCTCTCTCTCTCATTAAAATCTTTTAGATTTCCATAATACACACACTCTTTTGTATGTACATACACGGAAAAAAAATGCAGTTGCTTCATTAAACGTCGACGTCACGGGCTGCCACAAACATAAACAGTTCATTCAATTGGATATATTATTTGAACGAAAACATCAGATAGGTTGTTTTAATAATCCAAATATTTGGATCAAATAATATCCAATTGAATTAACTGTTTGTGTTTGTGGCAGTTCGTGACGTCGAAGTTTAATGAAGCAACTGCATTTTCTCTTCGTGTATGCGCTTCCTTTCCTTTAAGAAATTTTGAGATGATGGAGATATAAGCCAAGAACGGTGACGTAAAGTTTCAATAATTTTTTGAGCAGTAGTATAAAGAAATAAAATGGTAAAGTTTTACAATTAGGGCCCCAACGAGAAATCAATCGCCACTTAAATATGTTGTAGGGGAGGTCTTTCTGAGTAATTCTACGCAAGAAAAAAGTGGGGGACGGCATTGGTTTAGAAGATATAGCAAATTGAAATTTGCTTAATCAACAGTTATTTTGAGTATTTGAGATATATATATGAGAGACTAATATACCAAAGTACATGCGTGGACAGAGGAGCGTGTTCCACAGGGGCCGGGGTGGGTGGACCTCGCTTTACAAATTGTAAGTTGAAGCGAGGTTTACTTCGTACAGGGGGGGTGCGGGTAAGGGGGCCCCCCCCCCCCCCCCCCGCACCGCCCGACCCTGTGGAACACGTTCCTCTGTCCACGCATGTACTTTGTAGGTTTTAAAACGAGGTTCGCCCACCCCGACCCCTGTGGAACACGCTCCTCTGTCCACGCATGTACTTTGTAAGTTGTAAAGCGAGGTCCCTGTATAGGGTGGACCTCGCTTCAACTTACAAAGCGCATACTTATAAAGCGCGTCACTAACCTATAGGTTTATAATATCTAATAAAAAGCATTAAAATTCTGAAATTTCAATTTGCTATATCTTCTAAACCAATGCCGTCCCCCACTTTTTTCTTGCGTAGAATTACTCAGAAAGACCTCCCCTACAACATATTTAAGTGGCGATTAATTTCTCGTTGGGGCCCTAATTGTAAAACTTTACCAATAAAATTGATGGATATTGATCATCGAAATGGATTTTTGAGAGAATTTTTTTCGAGGATTTAACTTATATTTATATCCTTTTTTGAAATTTTGATGACTAATTACTAAAATAAAAAATACTGAAACCAGTTTTTATATGTGCAGTGTAAAACTAATTGTAAGTATACTTTTTGTAAACGTAAAATAATTCTTTTCCTGCAGTACTTGTCTAAAAAAAATTATTAGAATAAAATATTTAATTTCTTTTTTTAACTTTACAAAAATATAATAAATTTCTAGAAGTTTTAAACTAATGTTGTTTACAAAATATTTCTTAACATTTGATTAAAAATAGGTTTTTACATGAAAGATTCAAGTGTATTATTGAAAAATGCTAAAAATATATGCGGCATGTCTACATCTTGGAATGTAAAAATTATATGTCTTATATTAATTGACGAAGCGTAACAAGTCGGATCCGCGGATTAGACTCCGCGGGAGGTGCGCGCTCGCGATCGATCGGAATCGCGATCGCGGCCGGCTGGCTCATCTTAATCATCAATTCATCACCCGCCATTGCCCCTCAAGGCATTCGCGCGTGAACCTAACCAGATAGGCGATACATCGACCGTACCAAACGCGTAGCTCCGCACAGCCTCCGTGCCGATCTAATAGATTGTCAGTACAGGCCGACGAGAAGAGGCAGTGGTATGGACTCACTATGGACAATCTCGGCCGTCCGGCCCGGTTACCACGACCCACGACCGGTTAACCCACGCCTGGCTCCCTCGGTCTCGGAGAAGACAGGGTGGACAGGGTGGACAGGGTGGGCTGGGATGCGAGAGGACTGAGCGAAAGAGGGGCGGGGTAGGACGGGGGCTCGGGTAGGACGAAAGGGAGGGTGGGTAAGGTTAAGGCTGGTTCGGGGGATGGTTGGAATTGATACGAACGTTCCCGCTGACGTGGACGGCCCGACCCGCAGCTCCGCTGCCTCCGCTGCCTCCGCTCGCCGATAACAACCCTTAAATCATTCCTAACCGGGGGCTGCTCCGCCACTTCGTCGCCCGCCCCACCCCACCACGCCCGCGCCGCGCCGACCGCCCGCGCCGTGTCATTCTTCGCTCGATGCGTTTTTCTACTTAGGGAAAATCGGCGATATCAAAAAATTGCTGATTTGCGGACGGCAACAAACCGTGATTGTCACGAGGGAGGGGAAGGGAACATCCCGCTTCAATACCTACGTCCTACACTACGCTCAAGATATTGCTTGACTTGGAATACGCACTATCAGAACTATCAGATAGGGCCCCAAGTATTGGAATCTATTTTAGACGGCTAAGTGCCATAAGTACCTAATTTACAATTTATACAAAAGTAAATAAAAAAATTTATATACGCATAGGTATTTTTGCTCTTAGATATATTTAGAGATTCTTTTAACTATAAACAATATAAGATTCTTTCTTTAGTGGGCAGAGGACAGTAATTAACAGAGTGCAGGGGTTACAATATTTATTAGGTACATATTGAATTACATAAACTATAACTTCATAAGTACTTAAAAAATATTTCAAACAAGATAAGTTCGGGATATAATATTATTAAATTTTATTAGAAATTATGTCATTCTTGTGTGATGCTGAAATCCATAAAATCCACGAATTATATGGATGTTAATTATCTATTAAATAAGAATGATATGAATATCGTAATAAAATAATATACCTTATCATTTCTTATAGCTATAAGAGGCAATTGATAAAGCATTGATCGCACAAAAGTATTTCTTGTTTCGGTCGAGGACCGAAATTTAAACCGCGCTGCTCGTACGCAACTGTCGAGAGCAGTAAGCAGCGCTTGGTTAGAAAGGATTAGTGGAGAACGGCGCGCAACCGTTCCACCCCTTTTGCCAATGCGGAGATGCGTTGGCCCGTGAACTCACCGATAATGCAGAATTATAGTCCACGAGGCACTGCTGGGGCCTGGGACCTCCCTTTTCGAACCAGCCGTGTGACTACCTACGAAACGCCTATCACCGCGCGTATCGAGGCGTGAGCAGGGGTTGGCTTGCACGCACGTATTACACCTCGATGATTACGCGTCCCATCCCGATCTGCACACCTTCCCCCCCCCCCCCCCCCCCTCCTCTCTCCGTCACTGGTCCGAGAAAGATCTCGCCGGATTTTGCGGCATTCCCGTGTCCCGCAGAAAGCGCGTGCCGCATAAAGGTCTCCCGGATATCTTTAATTCTTTATGGTCATTTTTGTGACGCGCCCGCCCCGTCGGATAGCTTTGACAATGGCGAGAATCAAATTGCAGCAAATGCGGCAAGAAAAGGAAAAGATAGACAATATAGATATTATATTATAGCCTGTATATTAGAACGTGCACGATAGTTGGTATTACAAGTAAGTCAATAAATAAATTTATATTAATAAGACGTTTCAATTTGGATCTTTAACGTTATAAAAAGATAATAAAACGCATCTAGTTAATGGAAATCGAGCAAATTATAATGGTCAAACAAGCAGTGTTAATGCAAAAGCAAACAAAAGTGCAAAAATTTACAAGAAAGATATGAAACGAAGAAACTCTTGTGCGTAAAGAAATACAGATTGCACGAAGGATTGCGACAGAAAATGACGTACGTTTCTTTTCCCTCAAATAATTTTAGTTTATAATTATGATAGTTGTTAATATAATGTAACGGTAACAGAGCGATATTTTAGTTTAGGACATGTAAAGCGCGCGGTTGCAAACGTAATCATGATGTTGTCGGAATTAAATGTAGCGAACGGGAGCAACGCGAGACTTTCATTGCGCCGTACAGGCAATAAAAATTACAATTACCTCAAATTAAAGAGACATACTTTGTAAAAAGTTTGCGGCCAAAGCGCATAGCAAGCTGATTATATAGCGAAATATCGTAATACGTAGAGCATATATTACATTATAAAGTTTTTTATACATTATGCTACTTTTTCGTTCTCGTGTCGAAAGCAGTTAAATGATATGCGTTTGGTCATCAGACTAATAATACTTTTGACGTAGAACTACGTCTTTGTCGACAGTAAGTAGGGGGTAATATTGGGAGCACAGATGCAACGAATGCAACGAAAACATGTCACACTTTGAACGTTTATATCTTCGAAACTAATAATCGTAGAGTAATGATTAATACGCCATTAGATAGCTTATATAGTTCCATTTTTTCTTGAAAGTCTCAAAAGTCTTAAAAAGCTTCCTTAATAAGGAAGCCAAACAATTATAAGCAAATAATTATGCTCAAGTCTCAACTACTTTCAATTTTGGCAATTTAATATTAATTATTAGCAACTTTTCTAATTCCATTATATTCTTCAGTCTTTTCTACCCCTATTTCATATACAATGCTTTAAGATTTGGTTGATTAGACTCAGCTTTATTAGGCTTTTATGTATATACGTATTCCTCGCAAATTATTAATTATTAGCAACTTTTCTGATTCAATTATATTCTTCAGTCTTTTCTACCCCTATTTCATATACAATGCTTTAAGATTTGGTTGATTAGACTCTCAGCTTTATTAGGCTTTTATGTATATACGTATTCCTTGCAAATTCTAACGTATGTAATTCAAGGACTAATCAACCAAATTTTAAAGGATTATATATGAAATAGGGGTAGAAAAGACTGAATAATATAATAGAATTATAAAAAAATTGCCAATATAATAAAAATCAAATGGGCACAGTAACAATTACTGTGCCGCAATCAACAACGTAGAACTACGTCAACTGTCACTACTTAATGTTAAAGTATACAGCGGAGGACAGTTGACGTAGGGCTACGTCTGTCCTGTTTGCCAAAAACGTAGCCCTACGTCAACTGTCCTCCGCTGTATACTTTAACATTAAGTAGTGACAGTTTTTAATCTTAATTTGGTAATTTTTAATGCTAATCGTTTAATTTAATATTATACTACAATATAAATATATGTAATTTACAATATAATATATAATACATAACATAATGCACAATATAACATAATACAAAATTATAAAATGTTATTCAAAATACATAATAAAGAAATCGTTATTAATAACAATCAACAAATTTTAATAACAAAGAATTTCGGAAAGCGTCCGAAATACGCATGATAACAAGATTTCACATAGACATAGCTGTTGCTATCTAGGTATAATATCAATAAACAATAATTAAGCCGTACTTATATGTTTATTGTCAATTTGCGACAGAATTTAGTAAGTTTCATCTAAGCAACGAGCGACCAAAAATGTCATTAATAAATAAATTAATTATATTTCTCAACCGTTCAAGTATAAACAAATTCAAAATTTTCTACGTGCAAAAAAATAAGCAGAGCTTTAAGGTACTTAAACCAATAATTAAATTAGAAAATAGACCGCGATAAAAAATTAGTGTCTACTGACCAAGGCAATAAACAATTCGATTGGCGATATTCGCGATACTACTTCCCGAAAAAGGCATAAGATCTAACACGCGAATAATTCATAATTATTTATTATTTAATAAATTAATTAAATGCTATTAAAAATTAACGATAATTCTAAACACCAAATTTTAAATTTTAAATTATCGTAAATTATTAATGACTTTTAGGTACTCAAAATAAACATCTCAGTTTGAAAACGATAAGAATTTAAAAATTAAACATTTATCAGGAACGTCAATTTAATAAACTTCGTGTTATCATACGCGTTTCGTCAATTTCACGTAACTTACCTACATTATTAACGCGATAATTTGGTTTACTAAGACCAGATAAATGCTATAAGTATAGACTAAAAATTAAAAAATATATATCTTTAAGTATATAGATAATTCGGTAATTATTGTACAAAAGTAAACATAACGACATTTATGTGGACATAGTATTACATAAATTTTGCATTACACACATATTTAATTGTATTTCATAGTTTAAAACTGTAAATATTACACAGTTTATAACTGTATACAATTTTACAAAAAAAAAAAAAAAAGAATCTACAAAGACTAAAAATTTAAAATTAATTTTTAAATTAATTAAAAAAAATTTTTAGTTTTTGCGAAGCTATTTTTGAAATTAATTTTAAATTTTATTTAATTTTCAGCCCCCTTTTCTGTCATCAAATATGGAATTGTGTATATCCCTTTATTCTTATCTGTAATTTATTAAGTAGTTTAATTATATTCAATTTTAAAAATAAATTTTTTTTAACTTTGCAAACGCGAAAACTTTATTTTGTATTAAATATTATTTTTTATTCAATTTTTATTTTAAACTTGGAATATTTTAATTGTCAAAATATCAAGTTATTATGTTTATTGTTAGTACCTACCTACCCGTATTTTTATTCATTTATGCCTATTCGCGTATTTCTACCTACCCGTATCCTTACTACATGCACGAATATGAAGTAAAACCGCGGTAGAGTGAATATCAAATCGTGTCCTATTGTGTGTTGGTTAAATCCAAAGAAATAACCTAATCGCGATTACGCAAAATATGGGAAATGAGCAATAATTTGGGAAATATATGAGCACTCGCAATTTAATGCGAACAAGTTAATGACCTTTCAATCGTATGTTGTATGTTATATACATCACATAATTGCACACTTGTCTCACAAGTATGCTTACCTTACATACCTTACAATTTTATTTTTGTCAAAAAAGACCTTACCTTACATGATGCGTTCCTGGCCAAATCCATTCTGGCTGTATATCAGCCAGAGAATGAGAAGGAGTCAAACTCCTTCGATACCGGCTGATTATCAGAGCCGGCAGATTATAACGTTACGGTCGATTACGAATCGTTACGATCGTTAATATAAAAGCACGTTAATTATATCAGAAAAGATAAATAATTACGATTGTTAATAAAATATTAATTAAATTTAAATTTAACTTAATTTTGCACTTGATTTCTCATCGATACGCGTAATTAACTTTTCCGACCAAGAAATATATCGAAACGATAGAAAGCAAGAAAAAATTATGTACAAAGGCTGTAAAGAATTTTATATTAATCGCGTTCTAATCAAAATCGTCGCGTTTAATCTTGAGCGTGAATATTTGAATTTAAATACTATAATGTAGAAACACGAAACAACCGAAACTAAAAAATCAAACGATGAATTGATCAATAAATCAATCAATAGAATAAATCAAGCAATTTTTAATAATCTACAATCCAAAACGCGAATCGCGAACCGCGAACCGAACCGCGAACCGAACCGCGAACCGAACCGCGAACATTATTTAATCTCACCTTAGATATCAAGTGAGATATACAGGATGAATGACGTGAGATCCAAAGGGGACGATAATTTCTGAAGCAATATATTTACACAAGTATCGTAATCAATATAATAAATTTAGCGTATTCTCTCTCGCGTATTTGTCTTTATAAATTTTTATATATATCATGTATATATTCATATGAACATCTCGTTACTTTATTGCAAAATGTTATTAAAACTATGTTTAACACGACATATAAAATATGTATCATCTCAGATTATATTATGCATTTATTTAATATAATTGGTATAAAAGCTGTCAACTTTGAGATATTTCTGTATAAAAAATTATTCTGTCCCGCAACAAAGTATACCTATATTCACTGAATCTCACGTCATATCATTTTGTTTTATTTATTGATACAAAATGAAGCTATTAAATGGCTAGACCATAAAGAATTAGAATAAAATTGGCATGTTATATATACAAAAATACAAATTGTTGTAACAAACTTCTTCTTATGGCCTTTATTTAGTCTATCCATTTTATTAGGGCAACGAATCTGTGACAAGTCGAATTTATCTGCGTTATTGGATGGGAATAATACATAAATATACAATCTAATATTCACAGATTTGTTACCCCATTATATAATAAAAAATTCACTCACCGACCGATGCGCAACGGCCCGAGCAACTGTAACATAAAAAACGAAAGATTCAAATTAAAGAGACGCTCAAAATAATCAACGTTTAAAAAAATAATTTTTACACACGTCTAATTCGACTTTCAATTAGAATTTACTAATATAATTATCTATTTTCCGGAAAAATCTTTATGAGAATTAATTTTATAAAGTTTTAGATGATTTCTCTTTCTTAAAATTAATTATTTCTAACTTTTCGAGATAAAACGGCGCGAATAAATGGGAAGAAACTATTAATTTTAAAATAAGAAATGATACTTACCCCAAGGTTGTCCGCCGGGGCCCCCGCCCGATGCCTTTGCCAGGCCTCCTCTTCCTCCTCTCAGAACGTCTAGGTCGAGGCCTCCTCCTTCTTCTCCTTCTCCTTCCGTAGCACAGGACACTCACAGAATTAACCAATATTTTGCGATCGAGAGCGACGTGGGTAACTGCCGATGCATAATCGCGACTCGCGACACTCCCGAGATAAAACAATCGGCGTATTACGGCACTTTACTGAAAACCGACAGGTCACCGAGCTGCTTTTTCCGCTGAACGCAGCCAACTTCGTACCGATGCCGCGCGGATATAACGCGAGTCGAGTCAACAGCCGAATTGAATTTCTATCAAACCGAAGATACACGCTCGAGACACGCTTGCGATTACGTCGCGTTCCCGAAACACGAAAGCGGCGGCCAAATTATATTCTCAAATTAATAAATGATCGCGGAACACGCTCGCGCGAGTAACCTCCCGAGACCGAGATGCAATCGTCGTCCGTTAAATAACTCGCGACGAAACACGCTAACTATAGTCTGATAATATTCCGATTGTCTTCTCACCCCTGCGTGCGATAACCTTTCGTCGAAACACAAGAAACAGAATATTCGGCACATATATTAACACTGTTTTTACCTCATTCGATCTCGAACCGCGGCTAGTCGTGCGTCGCGCGACGGTCAGCGCTTCGGATGTGTTCGACGCGCTTCGGGCGTGTTCGTTTCGTGAGTCGACGCGAATCGCGCGAACGGCGAACGGCGAACGGCGAAAATCAGTCGCGCGGTCATGCGACGAGATATGTAATTCGACGTTAATATTAGAGAATAATGCTGTATCTTTCTGTTATCTACGGTATTATCCTAATACTTAATATCCTAGCATGTCTCGCGATGTAATAACGCTACGCACACGTACGGAGCCGCTCGTTCGGCTACCTGTCGGTCACGAGCATCCGGGACGTGGATGATAACGCGACCACCGCGGCCGCCCTTGGCGACTGTTTTTTTCGTGAACACCCCGCGACGCGTAATTATTATGTGAAAAACAAAGTCGAGCTCCCGCGTGCCAACGGTCTCGCCGATAACATTTAATATAATTATATGTACCTATATAGCAGGACAGAATTAACCTACGGCGAATATTTCGTTTTACATGTTTCTTCCTGTAAACCGCGACGAGGCGTGTGCCGCGTAACGATCAACGCTTCGGACGTGTTGGTGAGTCGACGGCGGAAATCAGTCGCGCGGTCATGCAAACGAGATAATCTGATATTAAGATAATTCTGCATCTTTCTGTTACCTGCGGTATCATCCTTATACTTATCGGAACATATCTCGCGATGTAAAAACGTTACGTATGCACGGAGCCGCTCGCTCGGCTACCTGTCGGTCCGAGCATCGAAACGTGAATGGTAGCATTGATAGCGCGACCGCCGCGCGACCTCCCCGCCCGCGGCGACTCTTTTCGTAAACACCCCCGCTGGCCCCCGCGGCGCGGGGTATAGAAATCAAAGACGAACTCCCCCGGCCCCGCGTGCCAACGGTCTCGCCGCTGCGCCAGCAATATTCACCTGACGATAACATTTTTTACTAAAAATAATATAAGTTTATCCGGATTTTCATAAATTATTATTTGTTGCAACTGTTATAGAACTGGACTTGTCACATGATATTTTCTTTTTTATTATTTAATCTTAAAGCAATCGATTGAAAGCTCTCCTTTCTTCTTTTTCTTTTTCTTATTAACGAAAGATAGATTTATGTGACATTAAGCGTGCACGCACGACACCTTCTCTCTCTCTCTCTCTCTCTCTCTCTTTCTCGCTTTTTCTCGCATAGTGCTTTGAGAGTTACGATAGAAACTGGTGCAAGGTAAAGATTTGATATAATTCTATAATTCGTGGATACTTACAATTAGGCTCGCGCCCTAGGGACGAACTATCCGTGAAAAGAACAACACAACAAGAAGTAATTACACAAGCATAAATAAATAATTATATGTTTGATTTACTTCCACGCTTTTATTTCACTCCTTGCTATGAAATTTTCAACAATACTGTACATTAATTGTTACACTATATTATTACATAGTATTATAAAAGTATTATTATTACAAGTTTTGAAAAGTTAAGATTGGTTTCTCTATATTATGTATATAAAATACTTGATAGATTAAAATGCATTACTTGGTTGGAGCAAAAATTGAAACAATTTTTATATTGATAAAATATATATTCTTATTTTATAATCAGAAATAAGTGGTTTTGTATTGAAATTAAACATATTCTTAAAAAAATAATAATTTTACGTTGCAAGCATAAAAATAAAAATTTAACCTTAAATTATAATATTGCTTTACGAGTTTATCTTACTATCTTTGTTATCATTTTTTTCAATTTTAAAGATAGTGTTTGCAATGGAGAGAAAGAAAGAAAAAAAATTATTTACAATCTACACTTAATATTGCTGTAGAAGCAGTCAGAAAAGGAATGAGCATACAAGAAGCAAGTAAAAAGTTTGAAGTGCCCGAAAAGAAAAAGAAAGAAAATGAGAAACTAAATTAATATTTTTTTATAACTTTCTAACATAAATTGAAATTTAATAATACATATAATATATAATATAAGTATTATTATAAACCAGAGATTATCATTATTATTGCACTTTTCATATGTCAAGTTGTGTTGTCTTCAAAAGTATTAAATCTTTTGTTTTAAATAAACTTTTGCTGAATATTATTTGTCGAAAATTATTAAGAAAGAACTAAAATATTAATATTTTTATGTGTAAGTAAATTGTATTTATAGCATTACTTAATAAGCATTCAATCATTGGGTTTATATATTTTGTTTATTGGTAGGTACATGACTTGTTTTTTTCAGTTCAGTTACTGGTTATTATACCATACAATCGGTATGTTATAATATTTTGTTAAAATTTTATTTAAATGTTCTTTTTTTACATTTAAATGTTAGTACTTTTCGATTATTGACAAAACGAAGTTTTATGTGGATGTTACTTCTTTAGTAATATCACTAATTACGTAATATCAATAATAACGTAGAACTGATCATGTTTTCTTGTTAGTTCAATAAAATAAGATAAAAAAGAAAATTTTACATAAAAACATAAAATATAACACAATTTGGGAACTTCACGTCGCCAGCCAATAATTAAAAAAGTTGTGGTTTTTTAAAAACGACCCAACTGGCCATATTTATTATTAATTGCACAACGTTTCGGCCATGGGTTTTGGCCCTTCTCAAGTGACAGTTAAATATATTGCAGACTTTACATGGGTAATTTGTAAGTGCGCGTCAAATATCAGGTAAAAATAGTGCAGACATCGAGATGATCGAGAAAACTGTTGAAAAGCACGTCCGTATCACTCCATGACTCACAGCTGAATGAGTCACTTGAGAAGGGCCAAAACCCATGGCCGAAACGTTGTGCAATTAATAATAAATATGGCCAGATGGGTCGTTTTTAAAAAACCACAACTTTTATAAAATATAACGTTTACATAAATTAACAGCATCCGAACCGTTGTTCGTGTACACAGCGCACCATTCTGCAATGTTCGGATATTATAACTTGGCGCGAGGCACTACCATGTCTCTTGATTATTGGGTCTTTACCTTATTTAAAAATAATAATTAGAGAGAAAAATTAATCTAAAATTTTATAAAAATTTATTCTTATGCAGATTCTTTTTGAAAAATTTATAATTATTTTAATAGATTATAATATTAAGTGAAAAAGACGGTTATGACATGCAAAATTAATATAGAATAAACTTTCCAATTACGGTCCAAGCTTAGATCTTAGTAGCCTAATATTACCTACATTTCTGTGTGTATAAACATATTTTTTCCCAAGAAAATGTATAATTATTTAAATAAGTGGCTATAAATGGAATAACGAATAAAATGTTTTATGCGCCTAACAATTATTTAATCAAACCGTTTATTTCAATGTTTCAGATAATAACGACGCGGGAACGGGAAGTCGCATCGTCGCATCGAGGGAATCCAACTGAATAACCCGAGATGACAGCCTAAGAGGAGGAGGAGGCCTAGGAGAGGCATACATCGGTGCAATAATTTCTTGGTAAATATACTTTTTATTTTGTGTAAAAATAATCTCTTTTTTTTGTTTATTCTTTAGTAGTTTTATTTCACTGTGATTTAAAAATAATTATTAGAAACAAAAAATAATTTGAAATTTGATAAAAATTTATTTTGGTAAAAAACTTTTTCGGAATAATAATTTAAATAATTATCTAATTGAGTAATAAAGATGTTCGATGTGCGTAACAATTATAGGTACATATTATATCTTATGCGGAAGGGTTATTTACTTTTTAACCGGATAGTTATTTATAAAGTAAAAGTTAAAGAAAAAAAAGTTTTATTTTAGAAATTCTATAGAAGCTAGTATTTAAATAGTGTATTTTTTTTAAATTACAGTGTGGATTTTTTTAAATTTTTGCTTAATAAACTAAAATATAGAATTAAGTATTTAGTAATTATTTTTTTAAATATTTACTATCTCTTTCTTTTCTGTCCTGTTTTAATTTCGATTTTATATTTGTTTGTTACAGAATCACCGTAGCAACTAGCATCAATAACTCCGCTGTTACGCATCGGTCGGTGAGTGATGATTAAAATTTTATATGTAATTGAGGTAAAGGATCTATGACAATTATGTCAATATATAGCAGAGATGCTTGTGTAAAATACATTACATACGTGTATATCACATTTCATAGATCCGTTGCCTTAAAATATATTGACTGGAACAGATTAGGATTTTACATTTAATCCTGGATAAAGCATATATATTGATTTATCATGCATTCTATCATGGAATAAATAAAATTAATGTATATAAAATTTCAAACAAAATAAAAAATAATCAAAATATTAATAGAATTAATAAGTAGATAAATACAATTGCGTATGTATATATCGTATATATTAATTGTATTCCATTGATAGAATGAAATTCGTAATATTTGTTACCGACAATGAGTAACAAATACTTTATTTTATTCTCCTATCTGTTCTTTTACCAAATATCTTCCAGGATTAAATGTTACATAAATTGGTGCTAGAATGCAATATGTATGTGCTTAGGGATGTATTCAGTAAGCATCATTATTAAAATTATGTAATCTGTTTAAGAAAATTATTTGTGTATTCACGATTATTAATTAAAATTATTTGTTCTTATAACGCGCCAATTTTAGCCTAAACTTTTACAGTCTATCGATACGTATTGATAACTGGTTTTTATACCAGTTAAAGCGATATGACGTGAGATCGAATTATTAATAAATGTTATCTCTCGCACACAGAAGAATTTCTTAGCGATTTTAACGATTATTTTAAAGTTAATTAATTTTGCGTTAATGTAAATACTTGATTTTGAGGAATATAATTATAGTAATGAAATGTAGTTATCAAAATTCATATTGTGTTTGCTCGAAATATTCACATTAGCACAATATTACGCGGGAAATTTATTATCCCTTTCGGATCTCATGTCATTAAGTTTTTATTTTTCACCTTTTTGAGGTGAGATTCGATATTCGAAACGATAAATCGAAAATATAAGTAGGCCTTGGAGTTTCTTAGTTCGCGTTTAATTTTTACTCACTTTCTTCGCACTCTTATTAAAGTCCTGCATGTTTATGTCTAATTTAAAGTTTGGTTCCTATCATTCGCGAGAAGTAATCGAATTTATTCGAATATACACGGTTGATTGAAAATCTTTTGTCAAGATTAAGAGCTTTTGATTTATTAATATTCTTTTCTTTATTCTTAATTGAAAATGTTATCACGTGTGTGAATTATAGTGCCATGCATAAGATATTAAGTAGATTTTGGTCATTGGTAATTTCGTAATTAATTAATTTAATTTTATTATTATAAATAACCTTTCGCGACGCGGTCGTGTTTCGCGCATCGCATCGTAAGAAAAAGCATAAAACCATTACGCTCATCTATAACCGGCTATAATATGATCAGCCGGAAATAGAAGGAGTATTTCCCCTTCCTGTCTCTGGCTATGTCGCTAGAGTGGATTTGGCCAAGAGAAGGTGAGTTGTGTGTGTGTGTGTGTGAAACTGGCCAGAAAATAGAAGAAGACACAAGGTAGGTTGGTGTTCAACACCACCCATGTAATGTGTCTGTAGGTAGGGTAACATGTCTTGCACATATGTGCATGTAATCGGAGAGGGAAAAGTGCCGTCTCCAATTTAAGCTCAATTAACCGCGAACTAAAATTTCTTAAATTCTCTTTAAAATCTTTTATAAAATTTCTTAATCTCGAGTGATCGCGATCGCGAATAATTAATATTGTGAATCTAAATAATCTAAATAAACTAATAAATTCGGGTAGGCAAGAATATATAATGCGTTAGGTAAACGGAAATATGGATAGGTATAAGGAATACATATATGTATAGAGATAAAAGTCCGGGTAGGTAGGAACATGGGAGGGTTATAATTTATAATGTTAATTACATAGACTAATTACATAATATAGTAAGTTAAATTAGTCTTCCAAATTAAACTCCTAAACAGTCCCGATTTAAATTCTTAAATTTGCGCACGCTTTTCTGATCTCGAGTGATTACAGTTTACAGTCGTAACTATATAGATATACTGGATGGAGATGTGGGTACTACTGTGGGTAGGTCAGGGTAGGTAGGATTAAAGGTAAATTTAGAAAAAAATCGGGTAGGTAGGAAAACGAGCGGGTGGCAGTGTGGTCTAGTGGTAAAGCGCCAGACTCGTAACCAGGCGGAACCGGGTTCGAGTCTCTCTGATCACAGAAAATTTTATATTTTCAAACTGCACCCGCGTACGAGAAACAAAGAGGGGATTCTCGTGCGGAGAAACTGGGCTTCGTCTTTCGGAAGAGACGTTAAGCTGTTGTTCCACACATAGCAACTGACAACTGCTATGTGTAACCCCCCCCCCCCCCCCATACCCCGCAGAAAGGAGAGGGGCCCCTACTGCGTAAATAATACCCCAAGAGAACTTCCCATGAAATCGTCATGAGGAAGTCACGATGTTCGGCAACGAACGAAACGACTATGATGATGATGATGAGGAAAACGAGTAAGTAAGGGTACGGACATAGGTAGGGATATGGAGGTGTAATTTTCGACAATATAAAGAGAAACTTCATATAGAGAGAGCAACTTAGGTAGGAATAAGTAAGCATAAACATAGGTAGGGATAAAGCGGGAGGGTGATTCAACAATGAAAAAAATTAATTTTTTAAATAATTTTAAGAAATTTAAATTGTAATTGTGTATGCAATTGTTATATGAGAGCAATTAAATTAAATTTTTATTTTACATGTTAATACATTGTAATGTATAAAACAAATTGTATAAAAGATGATAAATAATAAAGAAGCAGAAAATAAAGCATTTTTAAAGATATGAGGACCGCTCAATCGGAATCAGCGGGGGCGGTGGAGGGCCTCTACAGGTTGACCAATTTTTATCGGACGGAATTTTAGCTAAAAAATTGAAAGTGTTACTTAATTTTATTAGAAAAATTTAGGCCGGGTTTGGCGAAAGTACATTCAATTGCAACAATGAGAAATTGCAACATTAGATTAATAACGTAATAGCGAGAGAAATACGCAATCCAGGTAGACGTCACTATAAGACCGAAGACGTCGAGTTTTTACTGTTAAATCAGGACGAGGACATGTCATTTGGTGGAATGCGTAGAACGCCAGCAGTAAATTCGCCTGTATTACATGGTAAAGGGTTCAGTAAAACCGGAGGAGTCGAACGTGTGGAAAACCTATAGAATCTTTTTGCCAGAGCGCCGCTCGTTAAGCTCTCTTGAAAACGGATAAAAATTACGGATCCACGGATCTCTAAATTCCTCCCGACGCGACGCAACGCGGCGCAGCGGCAAAAAGCAAAAGTGCCAGAACCGATTTACGCTCTCGCCACATTCGTAACATTACGAGGTATTATTTGACGTCACATAATTTGTTAACAAACGACTTTGAATACTTCTATGTTGGATCGTCATTGCCCTAAGGAGAAAAATAATTTGAATTGACTCCAACTAGCTTTGATCGCCGATAAATTGAATTCTCGGAACCCCTCGGATAATCGCCGGTGATAATCGTGGACCGAAGATTTCCAAATATGAGTTTTTAGCGAGTACCAGCCGGTGTGACGTGCGGTTGGGAATGGGGGAGCGCGAAGGAGCCGAAGGTTCAGTCTCCGCGAGAGGAGGGGGAGGGTTTGGGCTGTACGTGGACGTAGATAATGGTTTTGAGAGGGTATGGGTCCGGCGTTAAAGACAATAGTAGGCGGACAAAAGCGTGATATACGGCGACCCCCGGAGCAGCGGTATTAAAATCATATTTTTAAGCCCTCCATCTCGGGGCCGCGGGCCGCGGGGAGCAGAGCCGTGAGGAGATCTGTGTCGGTCGGTCGGCCGCCTCTCTTAACCGCCGCGGCCGCGGCCGCGGCCGCGGCCGAAGCCAACGGCCAACCCCTGTCCCGCAATCCACGCCGGACCGCGAAATGGCAGAGGACGGGCGCTGTCTTTGCCGCGCACGGCGTCGGCGGATTTAATTGGATTCGCCGGCCGTAATTAATGCGCCTGCCGTCGACTAAGATGGACTGTATTGATTTACTTCCAATATCATCCCTCGCGACAGCCCGGCCGGAGCCAGAGTCTCTCCGGCCATTCGGAGGGAAAATTGACCACACGAGTCCGTGCGGCCGGCGGCACTGCTCTTCTCGCTCATATTGATTATATTTTATTATTAAGTCAGTTCCCCTAAATTATTATATCATTATTTTGAGTTGGTGAGTTTTTTATATTTTAACTTTTACATTTTATGACGTAATTATTGAAGCACATACTTTGTACATTACATAAGTCATCCGTTTCTAATGTTTCAACGATAATTTTACACTGATCTCAATGATGAAATTTCTTGAATTTGTGGCAAGAGAGGAATTATGTGTCGACAGTTTCTATCCGCGATGTTTTCATAAATCTACAGTCGTCGCGTCGAGCAGGGAAAAAATAATTTGATGCTCTTGAAGCGCTTATGCCCGCGTATGCTATCCCAGGTGCACTTCATTAAAACTTTTAAATTTTGCCTCGTCCTCATCGTTTCGCAGTGTAACTCACGAAACGGGGGAGTTTCGCTATGCCGCGTCGCGCCGCGCCGCATGAATTTGCCGGTCCCTTGAACGTCGTTACGTCAGCCGCGACTCTCGTCGTAGTGCTTCTCTACATAGTTTTAGTTTCTCATGTAAGTGTCTAGCGCTCTATGTACGTATTTCTTTCACTTATACACGCAACTATGCAACTCGTGTATCTTGTTGCAAACTATCGCAGTCGCGCGATTATCTATGATATCGAGCGTACCGCGCGAAGACTTAACCGGTAATTCGACTTCGTTTACTCTGATCGCTAATTATGAAACAGAATATTTGCGCTCTCGATTTTCGATTTATTTATTTGCATATCGTTTAAATCTTTATACGAGGAAGCGCGCGCCCGTTTCATTCCTGACACATATATACAATGTATTCTTTCGCGCTGCGGGCTGCCTTTCGCGTTCATGCAAGAAATCGCGCGAATGTAAAATATAAACTTATCCAATATCTGTGTCGCGATCAATATTAATTGTTTTCTTCCTAGGACTGTTGGGCGAGATCGCTCGATATGACGATCTAAATATATAAGGATCTATTCAAGGATAGGGTCAGTGTTATTTCACTTGTGTTAATCTCCTGAGGATCTAAGGGCCGCCTGACGACGTTATTAGGCCCTGGATGACACGAGGGTCGGACGTCTAATCGACCTAGGAATAATGTGTTACCGGGAACTTGGTCCCCGGCCGAGCTTGCTCCGACTTCCGAGGGATATTCTAATCCGCTTCTGAGAGCTCCTACCCCCGCTTCACGCAGAATCCAACGGTGAAGAGGAAAGCGAGAGGTGCCGTATGTGCCAGCCCGCCACCCACACCCTCCGCTTACTCGTCGCGAAGCTCGCGCGAGGATAGACGGTGGAATATAGAAGGGTGAAGGAGGGGTTGGGAGGGGAAGAAAACGATAATTCGGCTCACTCGGTGGTTGAGCTCCGAGAACGGAGACTCGAGTCTCGCTCGGGGTGAGCAACTGCGGGCCATTTTCTACCTATACTCTCTTCCTCTCTCCTCTTGATATCGAGCTGTTAGACGACGACTACCGAAATTCCGCTAATCTCGATTTACGACACCGCACCGCGGCAAATCATATGTGCCTCCGGCGCGGCGCGGCGCGGCGCGGCGGTTCTCCTGTGTGCGCTCGTCTTCGCGTTATTAACCGCTATCAAGCCGCCCGCGCCGCGTTTCTGAACCATCGCGTCATCGGCTGTAGGTAGGTAGATGTAGACGTTGATTACGCGCGCGGTAAACGGCTTGACATTCCGCAAGCCGTTTATACTCATTCCGGAGATTTAAAACACATTTATTACGATCATGTTTGCGTATATGGAAATAACGGTTTTGCCGAAATATTTAAACTTTTTGTTAGACATAGATCTGAAAATAATTTTATTGTACCATCAAAATAATTATGTATAGAATGCTCAAGCACATGATTATAAGGCTGTAAAAAGTTTTCTGTAAAAAATTCTAACAACCAGCTTGAGTGGCTTATGTAATTATTTTGATAGTCCAACAAAATTATTTTCAAATCTGTATGTAGCTAAATTTTTGGATGCTTGAACAAAAGCCGCTCTTTCCGTACAGGCAGAAAATAGTCGAATGAAGACCATAAGCTAATTAGCGTGTCTCTTGGTAGTCTTGGTAATCTGAATAAATAGGCAATAATAGCGCTTCAACTTTCAAAATATGTAATAATTTTTTGGAAACTTTAAATTGCACGAGAGCGGTGACCTTTTCCCATCTTTTTTAAATATTTTAACACCAAAATCCGCTCGGAAACGAATGATCTATATGTGTCATTTAAATCTTGTTAAGTGTGAGTTAAAACAAGGCTTGAAATAAGAATTATTATTTATTTTCAATATTAAATCGTATTTTTAAGTTTGAGGAGAAGAAGGACGAGAACTGCTCTCTCGAGTCCTAAGCTAGAGCGATGATACACGCACAAAAGCCATCAAAATCGGTCAACTATGTCTGGTACTACAAGCATACTCAACAACTATCTGCCAGTGGCGCGTGGCGTGTAGAATCCGCAAATTTATCAATTTATCGTGTATTCCTCCCTGGCCGGTAGGGAGATTGTCTGGAATGTCGCCAGGCGAGCAATCGTTCGTCCAGCTGGAACTGCTGGAAGGAAAAACTTGCGAGGCGTGCCTGGAAGCCTTTGTGAGAAAAAGTGGCGAAAAAGAATGCACGGAGGTGGACTTGAGGAAGAAAAAGGAACGTGGAATGTGTGTGTGTGTGTGTGTGTGTGTGAAGTGGACAGGAAGAGTGGTGAAAGAGGAATGGAGGAAGGAAGAAAGGAAGGAAGGAAGGAAGGAAGGAAGGAAGGAAGGACAAAGTCTGGCGAAGGCCACGAAATATCTGTCAATCGCAAGAGCGGGGAGGACCGTGGCGGCGAAGTCGATTTAACGCCCGTTAAGGAAGCAATTCCTTTAAGAAGGAAGAACGTCTTGCCCGCAAGGACAACGTAACCCCGGAGATCCTTGACCCTTGCCAGGTCTTACGACCTTTTCTCCGCGGGGAATCGCTTCCGTGCCGCCATTATCGGCGGACGAATAGAACATCAATAACCAATTTCGTAAGACTAATATCGCGAAAATTAGTTTTCCTTCCCCGAAAGTCCTCTCCCGCGCGCCCTTCGTATTTCACCGCCGCGCGCCGCTGCCGCCGGTATCTTTCGTTAAAAGTAAAAGATCATGGACCCGCTCGATAGCGACATTCATGGTTTTCTTAATGTCCATTCACGGGCGACGAACGATCGTGAATCTCCTTTTATCGTCGCACGATAGTCGTTTTTCTCCGCTTCTCTCGCGCGCATTCCCTTCTTTTTTTAAATACCCCGCAGATAAATCGTGGCCCGACGTCATTACATCGCCGGTCACCGCACCGGTCGCCGTCGCGTCGCGTCGCGGTCGGAGCGACGTGGCAAATTTTTTAACTGGCATTTTTCCCGGTTTACAGGAATCCCAACGACTGATTCAGTATCTTTAAACTTCATAAATTGTACATTTCCTGCATGCTGAAAAAAAAGAACCGTAATGTCAAATTTCGACGGATTGATCGTCAGAGTTGTTTCGCGTCTCGCATTGTATTTACATTTTACATTTACATAATTCTCCAAATCCGACGTGCCGCCTAAATTTTATGGAAATTTCACGAGCGAGATGTCAACAAACGCGTCACGCCCGTGCTTGAGACTTATTGTTAGCTACGATCGCGTCGTTTCGCGGTATTACGTCAGTCGAGGAGATATCAAGCGGCGATGGCCCATAAACCGTCGACGATGCGCGATGCTTCGCGTCGCGTCGCGTCGCGTCGGCGCGAATCCCGTCGGGATGCAAATTTCATGGGTTTTTCCAATGGCGTTGATGAATAAGGAATCGTGAGGTCGCGCGTCGTATGCAAGTAACAAAATGAAGTACGGAAGGGAAGAGTGGCGTAAAGAGCTCGTTGGAAAACTGGGTTTCATCAAGCACTGGCCCCCTTTTCTCAGCCCTTCTCGCTCTTTCGCCTCTTTCTCTCCCTTTCTCGTGTCGCACAATCTCGAGTCTCGACTCCTTTATGTATATACATTCGCTCTTATCAGAACGTGCGCTTGTACGGGATGGGCGACACCGGAGGAGGCCCGAAACAGAATTTTGCGTACCAAAGTTGACGGAGCACCCGCCATGCATTATTCCACCCGGTCCTTTGTGCGCGCGTCGACTCGTGCCGTATATCTGTTACGTGTTCTCTCGCACTTTTTCATCGTTTTCTTTGTTGCTGTCGATGGCGGCCGTTCAGTAAGGAAATCGACTGGCGCATCCAACATGCACCTCTCTCTCTCTCTCTCTCTCTCTCTCTCTGTTAACGGAAATTACATTTAGGCAATTTTGTGTAAACAACTTATAATTAATAGTATCTAAATTTATTACTGCAGTATAAATGTAAATAATAGGATGATTATGCAGTCGGTATATTGAGCGAATGACGTGTCATGAACAAAAGCTAATCAATTTTAATAAATGTCACTCGTCCATACTCCATATGTCGCCGGATAAATTTGCAGTATAACAGACGCTCGTTGAAGCTATTAATTCGTTGAGCATCAACATGAAATGTGCCCGTAGGTTTATTTGTCATTATTTTCAATGTCTAATTACATAACAAATTAGACCTTAGAGTTTGTTAAACGCCTTCTTCCTGTTTTTAACCTGTACCTAATTTCTCATTTGCAAAGCTTTTCCATCGAGGAAAGCGACTGGATGCCTCGCGATTCGCGACATAGAATCGGCAACTTTGACTCGTCCTCGTCGTGTAAAGATTACGAAACAACATGAAGAGAGGGACAAAGTGTGTCGTACAGACCATTAATCTGTCCAATCCGAAAACATGCATAAAGCCGAAGCCGAAGGTTCAGAGACTCGTTAGCGCGGATGCAGATTTCTCCTCCGATCCTAATCGCGTGAGCGATTACCGGACCCCTAGACCGGTGGCGGTTAAAGTTTGCTCGTGGAAAGATGCGCAGAAGAAGTGCCCACCAAAGTCAAAGGTGAGAAAAGATTATCTAAGTATAGTTAAGTTTTCAAAGGTTTAATTAGTTCTGGAATCGCAAACACATCTGACAATGAGAAGCATTAATGCACGTAAATATTCATACAATAATGCATCATCAAATGTTTGAATCAAACTTGGATATAAAAAAGTCGGCCCGGCTTTAATGCCGCTGCGCTGGAACGTTATTTAGAACGTCAGAACGTCTGATAGAAAGAGCTCTAGGGCTGGCGATGTCTAAATCTTTGGCACAATATTGGGTACCCCATGCCATACATTTCACGCGAATCGCGAGGCATCCAATTCTCGGTTAAATCATGTGGCTTGTCGCTGTGTCGACGCGTTCACTTGGCTTTAGCGCCCTTTAGCGCGATATTGACACGCCCGCGCCGCGCCGCGCTGCGTAACGAGATGATGGTGTTCGAGCACCTGTACGGAATTGGTTAGTCGATACGTAGTTGCGTTTACCTGGAATTAGCTCGACAGTCGGTGTACCCTACTATAGCGATGGGTCTCTAATGGAGGAGGGCGGTCCGAGTCTCTGTAACTACTAACTGTTACAGGACGTCATCTCGAGATCTTGGAATAGGAAGTTGAGCATAAGAGACGAATAGTGCGGAGCAGAAGACGTGATGGCATATTTATTTCCGTAATTCCGTGATATTTTGATTTCAGAAATATATGTATATTGCAAGCTAAACGATATTACCTGCGTGATTAAAACAGATAATTTTATAAATAATGAGTCTTGATTACGTGTCTAATTATCTCAAATATTTATGGTTCTTTATATCAAAATTTAATTACCTAATTTTATTATATCACTTTATTTATAGTATTATTTGAATGCACAGTTATTATATATGTAAATAAATTAAGATTTACATTAAATCTAGGAATTCTGATGAAATGTCCGATGTGATGAAATTTGGATATCAGGGTATCTACGATGCTAAACTATTGTATTTATAAATCGCCTTTATTCATGCAGTTCTGCGAATATCCTCAGGAGCCTCCGCCACTTTCGATCAACGCAAAACTTTGTAGAGTTGTGGCGTTTTTTGTAAAAGGCATTATCGTTGCTGCTCTCATCTGTTGGACTTGTTCGGAGGGTCTTTGGGGCGACAGCACCGAAACGGAAGATCTATATTATAGGGTGACGGACGTGATTTTTCCCGATCGGCCGGTAAATAAATGTTTAATTTTTAATTTACGAGCATTAAGAATTGCTTGCGTGGATTTCGCTACACGTTACCTTTCGCGTAGACCCGCTTGCCGCATCTCGAGGGAATAAAATACTCCGTGTTCGAAACGTACAATCACATGCTGGTGAAAGGCATGGATATTATCGTCAGCGTGCCGCGCGAGGTGCATCGAAGACTGAGAGATCTCTTATTCCCGTGCGACACAACGAAGGAAACGGAGAGGACGCAGGCAAAACGGTCTGACGAGAATTCCGTGGAAATGTAATTTCGCAAATTGTGCGGTATATCAAAATCCGATATACTGCGTTACGATGGATATACATGTACGATATTTCTCTTTAAAAAAGTTATAGTATACAAAATCTTTTGGTCTTGATATTGCGCGGAATTTGAGTGAGAGCGTGAATCATTGTGAGATTAAAAATTCCTGTAGCGTTAACGCGTGTGTGTGTGTGTGTGTGTCTGCGTGTGTGCGCGCGCGAATAAACACATTTAATTTGCCATAGCCTTTGTACAGGCAAATGAAGATATTCTACGTCATCTACGTGTCCTTTTCTTTCGTTATAGTATTTACACACGTGGTGCTCGGTAACCGTGAATATATGAGACAGGATTAAAATTCTGTGTGACATCTTTTCCATTTTTTTCCCTTCTCGCTTAAGGGCACACGAGGGAGCTCGCATGGTGTGCATATCAAGCGATTTTTATGGCCTGCCTATGTATCACTGTAAAATCTCAGATGAAATCTTATTGTTAGAAGCTAAGATAAAAATTCGCATTTTCATTACATGACTCTTCACGTATCCTTCCGCCGCAATGTTTTTGAGCGTAAATCTTACATACACATATACATACATATCGCAACACCCGATGTACGAGCCGTTAAGGAGAGAATATTTTTTGAGCCGGATTCGCGCGGTTGAATGGCATGATGCCACCGCTTTCGCAACTCATAAAAATACCTACCTAGACCTAAAGAAAGGGAAAAACTTACGTGTGAGACCAGGCTTCCTCGGGCATATATAACTGCGAATTTCTCAAAGCCGCCCGCGCCGCGCCGCTTTGCTCCGCTCCGCTTGACTTCTCACGCGCCGAGTATTCCTTTTTCGTCGAACTGGGAAGGAAGTTTCGGTCCCCATTTTTCAGGCGCGTCTATCTCCTTTTTGCGGCACGTGAGCGTCGTTTGTCAGGGCACCTATTTTACTTTATAAGCGCATCTTGTTCTCCTGCGCCCCTGCGGTTGTATACCGCGTCGTTGCGCGCGCAGAAAGTGTAAAGGTAAAATATATATGTATAACTGGCAACTTGGCCAGGTCGCGGCTTAAATGAACACACCTCGGGGATTCGGACAATTAAACAGTTTATTCAGATCAAAACATGGTGTAGTATATACATACGAGTTAGTTAAACGATATCAGGTCGGGTGACGGACAAGGGAGGGAGGGGACAAGGGAGGGTCTGATATGAAATCACCTATACAGTGAACTTGAGGTTCGGGCTTACGACCGCCGATCGATTTACATGAACTCTCTCGCGTCGTTACGTACAGCTGATTATGTACAGTCACATTACTCGCTACTGTTACTTTATACTTGTTCGCGAATCGCGATCGCTTGCGCTTATCTTCTTTCTTCTTCTTTTTTTTCTCTCTCCTTCGCGCTTGATTGTTGGGTCACGTCAACCGAGAACGTGACTTTCGGGCGATCCTTCTCGCAACGCAACACGCTCGCTGAATAAGATCCCCGCGCATGTGTGTGAAAAAGATTGATATATCCCCGATATTCTCCGCTTTTACAAAATGAATACGGGCAGTAGTAGGTACTTTGTCTTATTCTAACTTTCTCGATCCGCTTTAATGCGTCATGTCACCTCCATCATCTCATCCATAAAGTCATAAACTTGGAACGAATTCTCGTGGACGTGAACGATATGTGTCGTTCGACCCGTTCGACTGACCAGTGACCGCTCTTGATAATTCTTCGACGATCAATCGGTAACGATTGCTACCCAGACAGCACGCATGTCTAAAAGACATCTAAAAGACATTTAAACGCATCTAAAAGATGTCTTTTAGATATGCGTGCTGTCTGGGTAGATTCAAGGGATTGTCGCAAACTGATGGTTAAGAAAAAGATTACGTAGAAAGTTCAGGACCAGTTTAGGATCAGTTATTAAGATCTTCAAAACTATCGAACGACCAGAAAATAAAATAAAAAACAGAACTCTTTCTTTCTTGAGAAGGGAGAACAATTATACGACGAAGAAATCTGAAATAATAAAGTTACGTTTTATTCGCAATAAAAGTGTTGAGAGAATTAAGAAATTTACCTTTCAACGCCTAAGTATATGCGAACCGAAATCCGGTTTTGACATCGTCAAAAAATCGCAACGGCCGGCGTGACGGGGCGATTGTATGGCGGGCGTGAATTTAAAAGATCTTGATGGAGCGCGTTGTCGAGCTTTTTCGTGTCAAACATAAACGCCGATGAAAACAATCCCTACAATTCTGCTCTCGCGCGGGCAGACGACGGAAAGTTAAACGAGACGCTCGACAAGTCGTTTCGCCCAACTTATCTCTTCTTATCTCGAAAACTTGAATGTTGTCAAGCTATCGTTAGACTCTCCCGTGATAATATATACAGCGATATATTAGCTAACGAGCAATCATCGTATTTGACCATTATCTCTTTATACACATCGAAACACACGCACTCGACGATTGATTCGACGTTATTCACCTCCCGTATTCCGAGGAGAGCGACTATTTCGCGTCGTCGCGTCGTCGCGTCGACGCGTCGACGCAACACTGCGTTATTCATTCCTCGGTCCGTTACTCGTGCTCTCTCTCCCCATCACTCCTTTTTTCTTTTTCTGTTTTTTTTTTTACACATTACGAGTCTATCGATCATCCGAAGCGAGCGCGAACTTTTCCACGGGCAAAGTTCGCGTTATACCGTTTCCATTAGGGATACGCTTTTCGTCGATTCGTTAGTTCCATTCTCGCCGTAGAAGTTTCACGTGGAAGACCAGTTTTTGCAAAACCTTACAAAGTGAAGCTCTCTTCGCGCGAGAACGCATATAGAATGTCGCAAATGCTACGGTGCGCGCGGCGCCGTGTCCCTCTCATTGTCAGTTTTTTTCTCTTTCTCTCGTCGCGAATCGAACGCGAATAACGGTAATAACGATTTGAAGAAATCCATTAAAACTATGTATATATTTACACACACGCGTACACACACGCGTGCACACACGCGCGCACACACAGACGCGCGCGCACACACACACCCCCCCGGTGAGCATGCTTTTTAGAACGAACTTTTGAGAGCGTCCGAGCCTCGCAAGGGCAGTATTTTTTTATTTTTATTCGGCGGAGAGTACAGAAAACTCATCAGCGGTAGAAAAATTTATAAATGCTCTATCTCACACACACACACACACACACAATTACCAATAGAGTGTAATGCGCGCCTGGTCTTGTTTCCGTAAGAATCGTTTCCACTTTGTACGTTACGCGGCTCGGCGTGGCCGGTTCGGTTTTTCATCTTTCTTGAGATAGGATAAGAGGGTTGTGCTTCTTTTCTCAATTCTCTCTCCACTGCCCGTTAATTAATTTCTTCTTATTCAAGGTCGTAAAAATTAAACTGCAGTAAGACCACGCGATCAATGTGATCTCAAAATTCGATATGTAGACGCGTTCGACGATTCACAAGCGCTTTACTTTCATCTCAGGGATTTTCTTGAATTTTAATATCGTTATCGTTATTCACATACGCAATATCGCGCGAACGTAAATATCGTCGACCGCATTCGCTCGGCAATGTCGGTACTGCGATGTGTGAAAGTTGTGCCCAAAAATATCGAATTCGGAGAATTTAAACAGGATATCGACGTCCCGCCCCGCCCCGCCCCGCCCCGCCACGTTTCGTTTCCCATCCCCTTCCTCTCGCTTTATCGCGATATCGGAGCTGATCGTTCAACCTTAAAACCGCATTTTTCACACCTTCAAACTACACGCCAAAGTGGCATCGAGCATTCCCTAATTCCCTTTCTTCCTTTCAGTCCGCGTTTCCCTTCCGCCCTCCTCTCGACTTCTCTCTTCTCGGCTCCTTCCCTATCCCCGGTATATTTTCGCGCGGTTCCTCCATTCGTCTTCATTCGAGCCATCGGAAAAGAGGTTCGTTCGAGAGCCTTTTATCTTTCCTCGTGTTTCACGGCCTGATGCTTCCGGACCAACGTTTTGTTGGTAGGATTCGGATTTCGGATTTATTTAGGGACGTCGATCGCGAGATGCTAGCGGTTTCGCGGGGAAATATATAACAAAAAAAGAAGACGAGAGAGGAATAATAACGAACGCAGGATTAAATGCAGCCGGAGGAAAATTACCTGAGGCCGAAAAAATATGTATATAGCGAAATAAATATAATTAGCTGGAAATATAAAAATTATAGAAAAAAGTAGAGTTACTTTTGCACTCTACACACACATAAAATAAAAATTGATTCTGTTGGAGAAAATTCTAAAAGTGGGACTGGAATAAAAGGGATAGATTTTGATGTTCTTCCGTCGAGATGCTTCTCAAGAACGTATTTTAAATTCGGTGTTCAATCCGAGCAGCTCTCGTAACTCGCGATTCGATTTTCCGTTCTCTCTTTATGGTCTCTACGACCGCCATAAAGGAGAGAAGCGAAGTTGGAGAAATATTCGAGAAGACACACCGTCGAAGATCATCCCGGTTTGTAACAAAAAGGGAGGCAAAGACGGTTAAGTCGACGACCGAAAACAGAATGTTAGAACTTCGCAATACCTCCCGAGGCGGGGTGGAGAAACCTGGACGAGTTTTCGGTTAACTTCTTCGCATACTTCCGTCCCTTTCCTTCCGCTCCCCGAGGGAGAACCTGGCACAGCGATCGTGTTTCGGAAACAATCGCGACGGACGGTGTCTCTCTTAATCTCGCGGACCATCCCGCGAGAAGTGTCGCACCTCGCCCTTCCGTTACGTGACGCGTCGCCTTGGATCGGGCGGTATCGAACAATCGAACTGACCGGACTCGAGTGAAATCTGCAATTGTTCGCGAGACGTAATGTCGATCACCGTCCCCGTCCCCGTCTCCGTCCCCCGACTACCCCGCTAGCGAGTCCTTTCCCCCTTTCGCCGAACGAGTCCGCGATCCGCGAGTCGATCGCGCTGGAGATCGTTAGCAAACACGTTAAAGCTAACAGACGGCTGTCACGAAAACGGACAACGCAAACGCTTCCTCGGGAAGCGGGACCTCGAAATCGTTCTTAGATACGCGACAAGTACTCTCGAGAGTCTCGAGCACGTTCGAGCCTCGCCTTTCGCTGAGATCTCGTGCCGTGCCGGCCGGCGGCCTCCGATCGCGGCGCACGCGATAGTAGTTTATTCTTGGACGTTGTCGGGGGGTGACGACGACAGCGACGGCGACGGCGACGGCGACGGCGACGGCGACGGCGACGGCGACGGCGACGGCGACGGCGACGGTACCATGTCAGCTGCGGACGAGCCGAGCTTCTAGAAATCTAGACGCAGCTTTCCGGCAGCCTGTTCGCCATCAGTCTTCGTTTGATCGCCTCGCCGTCGAGGCACTCGCCGGCCACGACGACACCCTGTCCGCCGCCCACGACGACGCCTTGGGTGCCGCCGATTACGACGCCCTGGCCGGCACCCACCATCACCCCCGTCACCGGCATCCCCGGCAGGCTCGGTATCGTGCTCCTCGACGGTAACCTCAGCTCCGTCGGCCTCCCCGTGAACTTGTGGCAGAGCTCGTCTATGCTTGGCGTAGGACCGGGCGTGACCCAGTGTCCCGGGGGATAACCGCCTGGATAACTCGGTGGGCTAACCTCCACGAGGTTACCCTCTAGAACACCGAAGCAGACGGGGTTCTCTGTTGGGAGCTGCAAGCTGCAAGTCGAGTGCGTTATGGGGTGGAAACGCGGAGAATAAGTTACGCTCGGGGGTGCGGCCTTCTTTCTCTCCCCCGGTTCCTTATTCTTCGCCGATTCTTTATTTTAGGTCACGCGGCAAGGGTAAAAGTTTGCCGCCAAGTCGCGACCGAAATTCGTATCTTTTTAATGATAGGACGTTTGGCGAACAGAGGGATATTTCATGCTTCTTTAAACTTTTTCATCAACTCTTTTAATGTGCTAAATTCTTATGTAAAAATAAAAGCAGATACCCGAAAAAATACTAGACTCCTACAGGAAAGACGATTCTAATCATTTTAATTTTAAGGATGGAAAACTAAATCTTTCTGCTTTTATTTTTAAACAAACTTTCATGTACTTTAGAAAGTACGGTAACCGGCTAAAACCATGGTTAAAAGGATTAAACAAAAATCTTCCTTTAATTAAGCTTGATTGAAAACCTCATGTAACCTTTGAAATTTCAAAGTTAAATAAATATAGAATAGTTATAGTAGAATAATATAATTTTTGTAAAGAAATGCTAAACGCGTCTATGAACATCTTGTAGGATGATATAACATTTTTTCTAAGAGAGAGAACAAAAATTTATCTAGTCTAATTGAATATCCCAGATGGGTATGATACGATTTTGGTATAATCATATTGTTTTCCTTTATATCAAGACAATCGCAACGAGTAAAATGTATCGATAAAACATATTTACAGTTCACAAGTCTTGTGCTAATTCCAAGTTCGAAGGGGTTAGGGGAGGGGGGGGGGGGTGGGGAGGCACGTGCCACCCTTCCCGCTCACGGCTCGTACAAAAGGGTCTACCTCTACATCAACAAACGGATCGTAATCGGATTCGCGCAGAGGCTGTTTAGTGGGTATCGGCTTCGAGGGGTCTTACCGAACTTGTTCGGGATCACGTCAGGATCAGTCTCCACGGTCTGCTGAGAATTCTGTAAGGGGTATTGTTGGGGCGGTAACTCGCTGAGTTCCGCCGGTTTCTCATGCCGCGGTTTTGCTACGCGCTCCCGACGTACTCTGACCACCACTACCAGGATGATGAGCACCAGAGTCACTAGGGTGCCGACCACCACGCCTATCAGCGGCGACAACACGATGCCGGCATCTTGACCTGCAACGATAAGACGATTTTTACCTTCCTGTGTTACGAGCTCAATCAAAGATCGCTTAATAAACTTATTTGCTCATTATATTAATTGCTTTATCGATTATTCAGTTAAGTGGATAGGGCTAGTAATCTAAAAATTATTTAGAAACATATTTAGAAACGATTAAAAAATACAATGATACACACTCTTTCCTTCTTTTTCCTTATGTACATTTATATTTAGAAATTATAAGTGCTACACGACACGATTATTTTTTAATCGCAGCAACCGATTACCTGCTGTCCTACTCAATCACACGAATAAAATAAAGTAAATTTCTTACAAATTGTGAAGCGTTAAATGTACATTAATTGCTTCTTGCTTTTTTGATTTCAAGAAAATATTTTTAACGCGCTATCTCCCTATCAGTCTATTGATAAATGTTGCAAATTATGCTTGTGGGTATTTTCTTTTCTTTATACTACCAATTCTTTTATACTACGCGACCCAGTGATGTTGAATATTTAATTAAATCAAAATCATAAGGATTGCGAGAAACGAATTATTACAATTTGTTGGTGAGCCCACAGCGGTCGAAGAATAAAGTTAATCTGTATAACCCTCCGAAGCAGAAGATTAACCACACTGTGTCGTCATGAAGGGAAGACGCTGCTTCCAACCTCCTGTGCTATCTTACGATTACGAGTCTCTTAATTTTTTCATGTTCTCTTTCTATACAAGTCAATTTTGATTTTTGCTACACGCGTAAACAAACCCTGACCGACGCGACGCGACGTCATCACGTCACCGTAGAGAAAACATTTTATATTCTTCAATGTCGGGATTACATCTGGCACGCGGTATTCTTTTGCCGTCACGTACATGATGGGTTTTACCAGCGTTCAGTATTTTCGAGTCGTTCGTAGAATCTCAAGTAGTATAATGGCAATGTGCGCACAGCATCCGGCTGTGTAGAGTCCGCGAGATACACGCTGATGATTAAAAATCACTTGCAAGATAGATGCGAGTGCAATCACATGTAATATATTATATATATTCATTTATACCCCAAAGATTAGGTATGTCACACTGTCACACATCAGGGAAAATAATAATTATTTAATCTTCAAACACGAAATGCTGTCTCGGGTCAAGATAAGTTCACAAATTACATTTTGTCAGTTAAAAAAAACAAGTTTTTCGAATTTGTTTTTCCGTCTGCCAGAAATGTAATTTAGAAAAATCCACTTTGACTAATTTATAATTCCTATCAGAATAGAATTCTATTTTATTTATGTATTCTGATTCTTCAAACTTTTTGTGTATTATACAGACATTTAAAATTATAAATGAAATTTTATCCTAAATTTTGATGCCAATTATAGATCTTTTAAAGCGGGTTACTTAAATGCGTTAGAATAAAAACATGCGACGCTCTTCCGCCTTTCTGTTCAAAAAATTTTGCGTGCCGAGGTAGACGCGCGACGACATCAGAGGTTTGCTCTATGGTTTAGCGCGTCATGTCGAAATTATTTCTCACGATCGTGCACGATCACCGCACGGCCACGCCGCACGGTATGAGAAATCTTGCAGCGTTGTTTTTCGCTTTCAGCCCCGCCGCGCCGCCTCACGTATCGTCGAGTTCTCGCTCTCGTTTGCGCACACGTGATAGCGTCCCGCTTGATAGCGCCGGCCGCGCCGGCCGCGCCGGCAGGGCGTGGGACCGCGCCTGCTGTTTTTGTCGGATAATTAACAAAACTGCTTTCTTGCATCGTTCTGAGTTGCGATCAGGTGCGCTGCGCCGCGCCGCGCCGCGCCGGTCGCGGTGTGCGAAGCGGAGCTGCGAGCTACGGGGCGGAAGAGCGTATAGTGTATACCGCTCGCTTTGCGAGCCTTTAATCTTTAAATTCTCGCCAACTTATTTACGTCGATTAAGCCAACTCCCGTCTCGCGAGGGCAGATGCACGCTTATATCGTGAGCTTGAATCACGTTGATATCGTTTAACGTTTAACATTTGTCTGGCTGTTCTTTTAACGCGTGCAGATTATTATTACAATACTTCTACGTCGAGATATTTTTTTAGCACACGGATTTAACATTTTTTTTTATCGGGATTATCGTGAGAGCATGAAGAAAGAAGGGACGTTGGTATAGCGTGTTTTATATATGTATGAATGACATTAATTATTATACAAACAGCGGAAAGATTTGGTAAGAATATTAAACAATTTTATTTGCTGAAAATAATGTTATTGAATCTGTAAATTATTTCGCTATAATATGAAACTGTTTTTTTGCCACAAGGAAATGTATTATTATTTACTAATTGTATTAAGAGTAGATTCCGTTTCGCTTTAGCGTCAGCAAATTTGTGTTTCTGCAGACAAAATTTGCTCAGCGAGATTCTTTAACGAGGCAGACTGTTATAATGTCAAATAATTAATTATGGCGACTAGCTAACAATAAGATTAATTGCTTTCACATCGAATAGTAAGTACGGTTCTCTTGCAACAGAAAACCCCTCCTCTTTTTCCCGTTATGCTCCACGTGGAGAAATGGCATCGTGACAATCGGATCGGTCGTCTCGTTTGTGCGGCAACTCCCGCCGTAATACAGGCATATTTACGCGTGTAAATGCATTAAAGCGCACGCGTGTGGGCGCGTGGTGCGCGGTAATGCCTGTAAAACCCCGGGTTTAATCAGCCGGCAGCCTAAGGGTACCCGGTACACACCACTGTGACCGAATCCGTAACCCGTAACCCGAGGAACGTTCTGCATCACACGGCGGCATTATGCTGGGCATGGTATCAGGTCGTAAATGAGTTCCACGCTAAGAACCGCACCGTTCCAGCCGAATGCCGGAGCGACGAGCGAGTGCGGACAGATTTTCCGGAAACGCGTGTGCATGTCAGGGAGATTCGTGAAAAACCGCCGGGCAGTTACGTCAGAACGGCGAGCTGAATTTCTCCTCGAGGGACCCTTCTGCGGTGCTCAAAATTAAAAAAAAAACAAAAACAAAAATCAAGAAGCTAAACAACGTTATACACCTTGGGACTATTAGCATAGCTTGGCGTATATATATGATTATATACGCGCTGTGTTGCGTTTAAAAAAAGTATCTCTCGTCGTATTTCACATTGAAAGATTTTTTGTGGGAGCAAATGTATCCTGTTTGTAATAAATTTGCGACTTAATTTTATTTCTTATGTGTATTGAATGGCGCGATATTACTAATATTTAGAGTCCTGCGAATTAAACTCAAATTAAAAACATCAAGGAATTACCGAGGAAAAAAGAATGTACATAAATGTAAAATCTGATTGTGAGTTAGTATAAAATTCTTATGCTATTATATGAATGTCTTCGCTAATTTTTTTCGCGCTTTTTATGACGCGCTTTTCAATCCGTCATAATCGCAAGAGCTATCTTTCTAATCGGGACGTAAAAGTCACGCCTTTTTATGCGGGCTGATATTGCAATTATCGCACTCGACGCATCGTCGTTTTCATTTTTCGTGTAGACTGTAGGTAATTGGCTGCTTCGACTAGACTGTAAAGGAAGATTTATGGAAGTCGTAGCAGCACGTACAGCAAGGATGTCACGTGTGAGCACACATAAGCGACACGGAGTCCTATTGCAACGAGCTTAAGAAACTCTCGTAAATTCATCCAGCTCTGTGGATGAACTGCAGTAAGGCTTTTGACAATTTAGTTGAGGAAGATTTATAATGCCAGAGTATCGCGCGCTACTTTGACGGCTTAAGCTTTTAAATATTTCATTTATTTCTCCATCATTTTTCGACCGCGATACGACTCACTGTCTCATTTTAATACACCTCGAGTTCCAGTTACGTCATTTCGCTATGTCATTTTGTTCCCTGTTTAAGCTCCTTTTACTCGTACCTATCGAGAACGCAAAAATATTGTGACTTGAAATTTAATTTAAATTGTCGGATGTTTCACATTTCTTACAGCTTCTGTGAGTCTTGCGCTCTGGCGCTCTGCTCGCGTGCGGGCGTGTGTGTTTTTTAGATCGATGGGTAATTTTTCAATTTATTATTACTTCTATGGAACTTGCGCTCGATGGGGAATAGCTACAGAGTTAGCGATCGTATACAACCCTAAGCCTCCGATACTGTCTCGTAAAAGTTGCAATGGAAGTTTAATCGAGTTCTACGCGGAGAAACGTCTGGTGCCAGGGTAGTAAAGATAAACTGGTCCTTATATCGTCGATCCTTGAGAAAGGACTAACGGGATTCTCAAAGAGGACGAGAGAGGAGAGAAGAAGACTGGGGCAGCGGGGAGTGGAGAGTGGGGGGGAGGGGGAGGGGGGAGAGAGAGAGAGAGAGGGAGAGAGAGAGATAGCATATCCCAGCAGGTTCCCGAATCCCAAGTTCATCGAAGTTTAGATCACTAATCGGACTTGCAGTAGGGTCAGGAATGGAATCTAACCACTTGGATTATTTGGGAAAAATATCCTCCTCGACGTAGATAGGGAGTACTTGAAAAAAAAAAGGGAAAATTCTGATCGTCCAATCCGAAATGTTGTGAAAGTTTTTCTATCTGTCAGGAAACTTTGCTTGTTGTATTTTTGATGGATCGTTATTTCTGTCGCTCATTTCTGCGAGATTTTAGGAAGATATCTACTAACACAATAATGATATCCACTAACACAATATCTTTGACATCAATTTATTTTGGTATTTGACATGGCGGATAATCAAATGGCGCATAATCAATCTCAATTATGTATTTTGTTATGTTTTGGCACGGATCGGAATTACTGTAAAAACTTGTTCCAAAGAATGAATAATCGCGTTACAAACTTTTAGCATGTGTTGAATTAGCTGTTGCCCGAAGATTTTGTTATTTTGGAAGGATGGTATATCAATAGCAATTTTGCACCAAGAAAATGACAGTGAGTTATTTCTTGAGTAATCTGAATTTTATTTAACTTTAATTAAATTTTATCCAAATCTTCAGCATAAATAAATTGTAAGAGTATAACTCAGGATGAATCTTGCCGGGGAGCGGTATGCTCGGCAGAGTTAAGGAAGATCGTCTTTAAGGGGAAGAGTTACACCACGTATAGGCGTCCGCGTCAGAGGTAAGACGAAGCTCGGAGGTCATGGTGGCCGGTTAAGTCACCAAGAAGCCAGGCTTAGCCGGCGCCCAAATCCAAGTTTGGCTCACCTGGATTAATTCCAACGTAGGGTCGGCCCCAAATCGCTGTTACACTGCCTTTCCCCCGCTATCATCTAAAGCGACTTAGAGTCTCTCCCCGCTTTCAATTAATGAAACGTTCACGCGGCTCACCTCCCGTCGCTCTGTCACCATGGATCATTTCTCCAACAAATTTCCGAACCTCATTGTGGAAAACCTCATCAAGAACCGAAGCTAATATAAACTTTTGAGGCTTCTAATGCAAACTAGCCTAGCACATTCTAATTTTATTAACCACCAATATAATTGTAATTTTATAATTTTATCGCTATTTTAGAAAGAGTTTGATTCCGAAATGTCATAAATGGATTTCTGATAGTACGATTTCCTTTTCTTATTCGGTTATTTTGAATCTAAAATACCATTATGACACATGCATTCTGCAGTGAAAAGACTTTCCTTCTGATAGCATACCACGCGGAGTGCATTTCACGTGCAATAATCAGTCGTCACAGGATAGTGAACTTGGAGACTAAGCGCGGGAATACGGAAGCAAATCAGCCGATTAGTGTTAATCGCTTAAGAAGCTCGTACTAAGTCAACAGAGCTACTCGAACATCAGGAAACCTTTGTTCCGGATCATCTATCATCGGCGTGCGCTCTCATCAAAGCTAACGAAGGATGATGAAGAGACGCCGCGCCGGCCGGTAGGTCGATGGTCGGTCACTTGTGTGTGGATCGTCTTTGATGCAATTAGTCGATATCGCGCTGGGAATGCACCATTTCGAAGATGCGAGACACTTGTGAAAATTTCAGGAAGCAGGAAACGTATTCGACGTCGGACGTATTATTAAAAAGTTATCTTACAATTAGATATCGTCATTGCACTCAATCGCGGATATCAGTGAAAGAACGTGTCATTCTGTACGTATTATAAGAAGTGTAAAAATATTTTAGATAATTATTATCCACAATAAATTATGAAATCAACGCATGGTGGTTTCGACATGCGTTAATTCTTCTAATTGCAATCAGCCGAATCAGCAGATCCGGGAAATTCGGAGAGATCATCGTCGATCGATCCTTTCTTCGTACGCGCGTACATATAACGTATACGCGTATACGAGCACGCTTGATGGTGCGTGTCGAGGCGAAATCGGTCAGCAATTACCACCGCAATCCCGCCATACGGAGTGGATTGGCTCCCGGTCTGGCTTGCATAGTCAAGATGAAAGGACCAAGTCCTGTGGCAAGGAGGCACGGCCGAAGATCTCGAGCATCCTGTCCGTAATAAATGCTCATGGAAGAAGGAGGGACAGCAGAGGGCTTCGGTCTTTCGATTGTCGACGACTGGGAAGATTTCAGAGTCGGCGAGTTCTAATCTCAATTGTTGTAGGAAGCGTCGCGTCGCGTCGCGTCGACGTCGATGGTACCCTTTATCTGATACGACCGTACCTCCACGAAATCTTTGCTTGATACCACTGTAATTCGAATACCCGCGGGCTCGTTTCGACCGAATTAACCCGACGGATACCTCGCCCGAATCAATCCTCCGTAGCACGGTGTAAGCCGCACAGATCGTGTTTGTACCCGCAATTGTTCCTTGTTTAATTGACGAGCAAATCGGCACAAGGATAGCATTTTTTAAATAATTGTCTTCCATAGATAAAGCGGTAGGATAATAAACCCACCCTGCGAATTCCTTCAACTTTATATAACAAAACTAAAAGAGAAAAAAAAAGGAAAGAGACGGTGCGTGCTTCTGAGCTAAGGTAATTACGTATAAATCGGTTATAAATGTCACGACATTTATAATTCCGAGTACAAAGGACGGTGTTCATTATAGACAAAAACGTTGTTAGTCTATGTGCGCGCATGATGAATCGCACTTTTAATTTTCAAAGTAATTAAAAATTTTTACAGCGTTCGTTGTAAATTAGATATAGTTTTGTAATATGAAATATACGTATATTATACATTCGTTTGTGAAATTTTTGGCTTAAAATTCGAAGAAGGTTAGTGTATTATTTTAAGAAGGTACCTAAATTGAATTGTAATATTTGTAATCCAGTGATTATTCCTGATACATTAATTATTAGAGTAGGAATTTATCTGTGTAATACTATTTTTTAAGGAGTTATGTTTGGAATACTAGGTTTCGGAGTTTATATTGCACAACTTTCGTTATATAACTACGTTCACACACACAATTCTAAAGTCTGTACGAGAAACAGGAAAGAAATAAATATCGCCGCACGAGCGACTAGCAATCCCTCAAACAATCTTCTTTCCGTCAAGCGCAAACCGCTAGTTAAAATTCGCGCAGGTCTTCGAGCGACAGTTTCGCAAACATCTCGGACGGGAATTGTTGTCGTGAGAGGTTGACGGCGTATAACAAGTAACTGCAAAGCCGAAGAAATTTCATCATTACACGTCGTTTTTCCGAATTCTGTTATTCGTATGCCGATTCGCGATCAATTAGCGTTTCTTAATAAATAGTGCCCCTCTCATAGAACGGTTAAAAAAGACGCAACTTTCAAACAATGGCAAAACTGCTGAAACGAACGTACGGGTACAGAAAAAATCCACTACGAAGGGGATTAAGGGCTCGTATCGATACCCCCCCGATAAAGTTTACTTTTAACAGGACCCCAATTCCGAAACTTTTCGATTACTTCACGTAGATGCTTAAGTTGGAGTTTACAAGTCGCCTCAAGGAAACTTCCGTTTTCATTTCTCGATATTCGTAATCGTCGAAATCTGGGAACACTTTTCAAACGCGTAGCTGATTTATCGTCCGATGATTTTCGCTCCGACGACGAAAGGGACCGTGTACCTACATTGAAAGCAGTCTCCGAAGGAAAGCACTTTCAGCGAGAAACGCGGGTACGCTAGGGTGGATAGTGGCGCTAATTATTCTTTCCCGCCGGACCGTGAAAAAAAGGCGACCGCCATCGCCGTCGGGGACGAAATAACCGGGCGAAGTTACGCGATAAAAACGGAAATGGAAGGGAAAACGTAACGGCATGCATGTGGAAAGATGTGGCGCTTCGGCGACGTCTGACGAGGTCTCTCGTGGAAACGAGAAGCGCGAAATCGGACGGGAATATGAACGAGGAAACGGGAAAAGGGGAGCGAGACCGACGACGGAGAGGGGCGGGACAGAGGGAGGGACCGAGAAAAATGACGACGGGGGTAAACAGAGCTAAGTGAAGTTAACGATCGGGCAAGAAGAGCGGCAAAAATGACCCCGGGAAAATTACCGCACGCGCAACGGCTTAATGTCCAAAAAGACGAGAGCAGAGGAGAGAGAGGGAATGAATAAAGAAGGGAGATGTAGGGAGAGAAAGAAAAAAGAGAGAGAGAGAGAGAGAGAGAGAGAGGGGGGGGGGGGAAGAGAGAAAGAGAGAAAAGGAAGTCAAAGAGAACGGTCGAGGTCAGGAACGAGAGAGATATCACAAGAACGAAGAGAAAGGAAAGCTGCAGCTGCTTAATGACCACCCTGTACATTCGTATCTTTCTTGGATATAGGCTTTCCTTTTTCTTTATCCTTTGCAGTTCCGCTTTACTTCCTTTTTCCCCCCTAGTCCTTGGCGCAGTCCCGGCGCTCGCGCTGGGTGCCGCTGGGACCATTATCTGTAATTGCTTTCCTTAATTCGATGTTCGTTGCCTATGTGGTGGAACAAAAAAATTCGCGTGATAAGTTAGAAACGTCTTAAGTGCCACCCCGACTTGTGTGAGATTGCGTGAAAAGTTCGAATCCGTACGTCGTGTTTCGCGTCGGATACTTCGTCGCGTTACCATTTGCACGATTTCTCGCGCGCCGCGGTCTAATAATATCCCTCGATCTTTCTGCGCAAGATAGATTCGCCGTCTTTTCCAAAATCGCTGGCCGCAGCTTCCCTTCCATGATTCTTCGCGTATAAACGACAAGCGACGAACGTACAGAACGGGATAGAATTCCGGGCGACATGCGACATGCGACAGTTGTCTCTTCGGGTGATCGATACCGGAAATAAATCGCACCACGGCGGCCGCGGCGCGGGCGGCCAGAATCTCCTTCGGCTCACGTTCGAATGCAGATTCCTCAATTTGTTTTTGAGCACGCGGACTGGCGGGCGCTCGCAGTCACAGGTCAAAAGTCACGTGGAAAAACCGCGTCGCTCGACATCGAGCGGCAAATTGATCGACGCTGCGACGACCGTAAATCACTTGACTGACAATTGATTTGGGTGCTGCTCGTTTTACCTCTGGCTACTGCGAGAACTACTGTTTACGAGAATGCGCGTGCACGTAACACTACGTTGCGTTGCCTACGCGAGCGCGCGTTGGTTTGGTTGCGGCTTCATTTGCCACCGTGTTTAATGATACGCAACGTGACGCTCTCGTAACATTGCCACGTTCTCGTTGCGTTACTCTCCCTGTATTTCCGTTGTGTTGAGATACGCCTATTTCTACACTTACGTTTTACAATGAAAATAATTAGCGGTCAACTTTCCAGATTGAGATTTATTTTACAATTTTACGAGGTAGAAAAGATTTATTTTATAATATGTTCTGCAGCTTTTTCATTATGTTATATTAAGTCGTAGCGCGAAAGGTTTTCTATTAAGAACTTACGTGTTGAATCAAATTATAGAGGTTTAGAGTTTTTTGAAGAATGGGAAAATTGAAGTCGCAATGATAAGTACTTTAATTAACAAAAATTAATTTAAACTCATAATTTTATTTGTTAAATGTGTGTAACAAAAATTTTGCACCCCATTCGATAAAAAAAATAGCAAGAAAATTTTAATTCGAAGCTTCAGTTAAAAAATGCATAACCATAGAAATTAGAAATTACGATACAATAAAAATAGTGATTTTCTTTGCTGTGTATAAAAAATCTCTATAATGGACAAATCTGGCGTTAAAAAATAATCAAGCAAAAAAAAAACTGATATTTAATAATTGCTTTAGCATCACAATCTAGTATTTTTTCTCTTTTAATTTTGTGTGTGTGGAGCGTCATCTAAATTTTATAAAATCCAATTACAAAGGAATATATTTTTATATAAACATTGCTTTATCAAAAATAAATATCTATTTTATTTATAATAGCACAGAGAATCAATCGGATAATTTGGCGGATTCTGTAATTTGAGAAAAACGAAATGTTCGATATATGTACAATATATTCTTCAGAATTAATTCTGGCGCATTTCCAGATTTTTCTTGATAAGCAGCGCGATGCGCAATATATACGAACGTCTAATGGGGTGTGGTGCATTCGTCTCGTAACTCGTAACGTTGTCTCGAGGATGGTGATCCGTCTTGCTTACCGCCCCGCGTCGTTGACACCACCCATCTCGAGAACAGCCGTTATCCATATCATCCTGCCCTGCCTGAAAGGGCAGGCCTACATATGAACTCACGACGCGACGGTGACCTTGCGTCGAAACGTGTATTCGACCAGCACCTTTCGCTAATCTCCGGGTAATCCGCGCGGATGCCCGCTAAATTGAGCAGGGTTGAGCTCGGTTGACTTCTCCTCAACTATGCTTTTCAAGTTCTCATTCGACCTCGCGCCGACTAACAATAAGTAATAGACGATACACAATTTTTCATCCTGTCGTCGCGATAATTCAATCTGTTTGCGTATCGCGCTATCGACCTGGCTAGGAATATCTTGGCGCAAGAACGAGACAAGAATATTACGAAATTTCGCGTGCACGCAATTTAATACAGTATTACTACGTTGATTCCCTTCCGATCAACGGAGTCGCAATCCATCGCTCGAGATTGCCGATTTATCGACAATAACTATTAACTGCAGCCTATCAATAACAATCGCGTTAGAACGCAGTCGACCAAACATTGGTCTCCGATTTTATTTGACAAATGCAACAAATGTGAGGTGCGTTAATGTCACTTAGGAGCACGTACTTACCGGTGCGTTTTTCAGCATCGCGATACGTGACCTCGCTGAGAATGACGGGTTGACTTCGACCCTTGGCGTTTACCGCGTAAACCGCCACATGGACCCCAGCCTCGACCGAGGCCTCCAGCCCGGCGAGGGCGAAGGACGGTTCGTCCGGGTTGGAGACGTTGTAGAGAGGCTGGCTGCTGGCTAGGTAATCGACGTCGCCATGATAAACCTCTAAAACGAATTTCTGCGGTAGCCCGCCGTCGTATCCCGGCACGCATTTCACCTCTACGCTGGTGTACGTCTGGTTCGCCAGGGTGCAGTTACGCACCGGAAACGGTTTCCCTGGAATAAGAGTGGTAATCGATGACGGAAATTGGCCGCGTTTTTCATTTATTATGCGACTTGTACACTTAAATAGTCCCTCGCCTCGGTGCATTTTAAAAAATGGAGCTTCGATAAAAGCACCGCGAGAGGCTCTCTCCCTCTTTCTTTCTCGCGTGGCCGTTGCCGTTGCCGTTGCCGTTGCCGTTGCCTCCTGACACTAAATCTTTCTCAGCGACACGCACGACCGCGCCACTTCCGTCTCGTGACATTTTCTGGACATCTTGTACGCGTCTATACATCCGAAAGCGGCTCTACAGGTTGGCTCGGATCGTTCTCTCGGAAATCAAGCCCGGCGCGCGAGTGAAAAATGCTCGCGTGTCCACGAGTGGCAAAGATTTAGTGTACTAGGATCGTAATGGGCGTATAGATGTGTCCTGCTCTCTTTTTCTTCCCAGTTCCCACACCTCCGCTCCGGGTCTGCCCGAGCCGAGCCGTCCTTCCTCGTCGAGAACAAGGGTGCGTCGCGTCGAGTCGCGTCGCGTCGTTTTTTCTCCTTCCGGCCGAAATCAATTTTCGCACGTCGTTCTTATACCGGAAATCGTGACCGCGGCGAAGAGGACGGATACCGCTCGTTTCGTTATGTTATACGCGTGTTTCCTCTTTCAATCTAATTTCAATATTCAAAGCGCTAGTTTCACGTTTATCCGCTCGAGATTTCATTTATCACAGTCCGTCACCGTCGTCGTCCTCGTCCTCGTCCTCGTCCTCTCTCTTCCTCTTCGTTATGACTCGCGGATTTACAGGACGTATATTGAATCTCGACAATGCTTCGTTTGTACTTTACGCGCGCTTGTTCTCTCCTCGCTCGTCTTTACCCTTCCGTTTCTTATGTGATGTCGCTTTGCCACGTAGCTCCATTCCCCGCGAACAAACATTTGTAACCTGCGCTTTCGTGCTCGTAAAAGGGCATCGCCCGGATGAAGACAAATTCAAATTAGTTTTACGAACAAAGAAGCGGCTAAATTCGTCAAACTGGATGACTTGCAGAATGGCGAACGGTAACAGAATGGTAACAGAAAATATGTACAGTTCATTTTTACATTTAGTTAAGAGAATGAATTTTTTCTAGAAAATTATTTGTTCACGAGTAAGTAATCTCTTGCTAAATGGAGTAAAATCTCTTATAAACTATATTCATAATGCTTATAAAATATTGTATATTTTATTTACAAAATTTAAGGCTCTTTTTAAAAACTCTTTTGGAACATATTGATATTATCAATCTATTTTTACATATCGCGATTTTTGAGAGAGAAAATAGAATATCTTTGTTTCATTCATGCATTCGTAAATTCGGGGATTTAAGATTTAAATTTCGATACGTTCCGAAATTCCAATTGTACGTTCGATATGCGTAACGAGTGGCATCTAACGTGATCCTCGATTCTGTCGCGAGACCCTGTCCCGGAAATCCCGTCTTTTTACCATTCTTCCACACGCTTCGACGGGCATATTCCTTACCGAAATGCTTCGCGGAATGCTAACCGACATCAATAACGTTGGAGGATGATGGAGGGAGAAAGGGAAGGAAGGGAAGGAAGGAGGAACGGATAGAGGTACAAAAATAATATCATGCCATCGGGTTTACGGGTCGTTGGCATTTGTGGAGCACCGCGAGAGGGTTTCGATATCGAGGCAAAGGAGCGGATGGTGCGCGAGAGAAAGGAGGACGGACGATTTTATTTTCAAGGGGGGGGGGGGGGGGGGGGCGAGATGGGAGGGGTGAGCGGCGAGAGGGCGAGGGGCAACACCCCGGTGCCGCTCACATTCAACGTATTCGTCAACGTCAATACGTCCTCGGCCGATCGCCATGTCAACGTCACTGTCGATCACGCACGGACGGTGGAGGAGAGGGAGGGCGAAAAAAAAAGGAGAACGAGGAAACGCGAAAAATTCGCCTGGGGATTAATGCCGATTTAACGGTCGATGATTGGTCGCCTCCCATTGTACGGCGATGATTCGCGGGAATTGCGCGCCGCGCTCTTTTTCCCCCAAGAGATCCCGTAAAAACAGCGATTTTGCATTTCAATTGTCGTCGCGCCACGCGTTTTTGGCGATTTTTGCGCGGACAGCTCGCGCGATTAAAAATGCACCTAATTTTATAACTCGACAAAGAATTTATTATGAGGCGCCACGGCTGTGGATGCCGCTTTTGTTCAACTCGAGCGTTTTTCCATGATTTTGCATATTAAATTAAATGTCGAGTATATTTCTTTAAAAGGCACGCCATACTTTGCCAGTTATCTATTTATTTGCGTAACTCTCATAGTTATGTTGCATTGTTTACTCAAACACGAGGAATGTTCACAATTTCGAACAAGTATGCCGACTTTATAATCCAATAAAATCTCTAATGCAATAATCATACAACGTTCCATTGACAAATGGAATTTTTAAAAACTCATCGATTGTACGAGTACTTTTTGTTCCATTTTCACCCTCTTCCCCGTCCCTATTAATATTCCTAAATAAATAAAAAGTATTTCTAGCGAGATAAAACGAGGATAAAACAATCATTGATTGCTAGTTCGTATTTAGATTAACTTGATTTTTATCGCTGCTCTTTTAGCTGCTTGCAAACGTAACAATAAAGGAGATACATCGAAACGTACCCTACACAAATTGTCGGTTAATAAACAGTTTATCGTATCAATATTCTGCGTTCGATCAATTTTCTTCTCAAGATCGAAACATTTCGCCCTGTAAAGTTCCTTTAAGCATCGCTGTAGTTTATCGTGCATATAATAATACTCACCGGCTGCTACCAGCTGAAAAAGACACGGCCTCGACTGGGTACCGACGACATTGTCCGCCCAGCACGAGAGAGTACCGTAATCCAGCTCGGTGGACGGTGTGTATCTCAGCACGCTGACGCCGCTCGACTTCTCCATGGAGAACCTAGCAGGTGCTACCTCCAGGGTCTCGCCGCTGTTGTTGAATTTCCACCGGAAATTGTGCGCCGGCGGATCGGCCTCGACCCTACAGGCGATGTCAAGCGACTCGCCCCGTGATGCGCCGACCACTATAATTCGGTCCTCCTTGCACACCGGCGCGACTGGAAGTAGAATTATCGATTTGTATGTATCTGCGAGAGAAGCGAGACGATCTTCTTCTCCGCTATATATTTCGGAGCTTATAAAGCGACGGGGTAACCCATTGATGATCATCGCACCTATTACGGATTTTACTCTCGCGGCATTAGAATTCGTGAAATTTGTAACAATCAGAATTGCCGCGAAGAGATTGGAATTCAATAGGTTACGAGCATGAAATTTCTGTTTTTTACGTGAATTAATATTGCAGAATTATTAATTTGTATATACTAACGAGAAGCGAGAGGATTTTTTCTCCGCTACGTGTTTTGTAATTTTCAACGCAACGGGGTGATTCTTTGATGACCATCGTACCGTACTACGGATTTTACCGTCGGTGCTAGAATTCGTGATATTTATATAACAATCAGGATTTCCGCGAAGAGTGTGGAATTCAAAAAACTACGAGCATGAAATTTGGATTATAAGCGTGAATTAGTATTGCAGAGTTATTGATTTTTATGTAGGTACTACCGAGAAGCGAGAGGATTTTTATTTCTCCGCTACGTGTTTTGCAGTAATCTTCAATGTGACGGGGTGGTTCTTTGATGACCATCGTACCGTACTACGAATTTTACCGTCGGTGCTAGAATTCGCGATATTTATAACAATCAAGATTTCTGCGAAGGATGGAATTCAAAAAGCTACGAGCATAAAATCTTGAATTTTTACATTTACGAAAGGGGGAGGGGGATACACATGTTCAGCGATTTCTGATTTGATGAAATGCAAAACAAAATTATACGTTAACTTTCAAAATACTAAAGTTCTAAAATAATAATCAACAGATTTTATTGGAAAATTATTGATAGTCATCGCATCGTAGGTACCTACTACAAATTTTACGATGCTAGAATTTATGAAATTTATTTGTAGTTAATCAGGATTTTCGTGAAAGGTGAAATTTCAAGGATTACGAGTATAGAATTTTGAATTTTCGCAATTACGGCTCAAGGAACACGTGTTTGACGATTTAATTTGCAAAAAGAGACCGGCATGATGTTAATTAAAGTTTTAAAATAATTGGCAGACGTCTGATGACGTTGAGAAAGATGTGAAGTAAATATCAGCGCTGCTTCTCTCTTCCCTGTTCCTCAGAGTATTCACAGATTTCATTTGCGAATTAGTGTTGTAAATTTCAAAATAACTGCTTTATGCTTTCCTCGCCTTCGGCCTTCGGACATGTCCCGTCAAGAGATTGCTTGGACGACGAGCGACGCGTATTAATTGCGCTTCTCGATAAACGTTATTACTGCTACGTTCTTTAGCTCGTCCTCTTTAGCTCGCTACCTTGGGGTACAGTTTTTATGAAGTGACGCTTTTTCCTTCGTCGTCGACCGTCTTACGCCAACGGCTCTCCACTTTGTTATGCCAACCAAAAATTATCATAGCTGTGAGAAAGATAAGTTTTTAGGATACGACGGCTTCTCAGGAACAAGCATGGCATTCATTAAGCGACAAGAGCGTTAATTGTCGATCGCAATCTCCGTGAACAACGAAAGTCTGCTATTTGTGACTGATAATATTGTCTAATTCAGATATGCTTACAGTTAAGTGATTTGTTTGATACGCTAATCAAATTAAAAAATAAAAGATTGACGTAGAGAAAAAATTCATTATTATTACTATTTAATACATTTGATGTATAAGTTACTATAATATGATTCCAGCAGGCTTACTTATAATTGAAGTGATCGTTTTTGTCACTGTACTTCACAAAAAATATCACAAAGCTACAAATTCGTTCCATGCACTCGCATTTAATGCTCGTTTAATATCTACTAATCGATCGTTGTCCTACAACGCTGTACAAATTATTCTTATACATCGCTCCAGAAATATTGGTGGATCGGACGGGAAGGGAAGATTTTTCTGTCGATCTGGTAAAACCATAGTAGACGAGATAAAGCGATGGTGAGATTCAAGCACCTACCGCCTCGGCATTATCTGTATACACGGAAGTGCAGAAGGTCTCCCGGTCTGATGGTATGCCAATAATGACCTACATATCGCAGTTGCATCTGGGAAAACACACAAATGACAGCGATATCGTACAAAGGACGATTTTTCTGACACACCCCGGCGTTTTGTCACGCGTCGGAGGCGGTTGCCCTCCCCCCCCCCCCCCCCCTCCTCCTCCAACCGGCAGTGGAATTTCATTTTATCAACGCGAGTTAGGCGAAAAGGTCTACTCTCCCTTTCCCACCGTCTTCCTGACGCGACGATATATATTTGTCCCGATTTATCTACGTTTATCTGCGCCTCTCTTTGTCTCCATTCGTCTCGCGCCCTCTGCGCGAAGAGCGAAGGAGGAGACAAATATAGACATATGTATCTCATCGTGTAACCGAACGAGACATTTCCAGGGCTGAACGGTGGAAATTGATATTAGGTACGCAAATAATTAGAACCAAGATCAAAATGCTGATATAACGTCCAGCAAATGTAGCTAGGAGAATATAAAACAAAAGTCGGATTCAGGCTGAAAAGCTTGTGATCTCGACTGGTTGAAAGTCATTATTAAACTCGGATTGCTTTTAGCATGTCACTTTTATTACAGACTTTTCAGCTTTATTACGTTCATAATTACTGCACATTTCCTATCGTAATTCGATTCGCAAAAGACAAGCAATTGTTATTAATTTTCGATGATGGCTGTAATACAGCATTCCATGAAAGTTAAAGCTTTTTACTGTTTAATATTAAATTTAAGCGGGAGGGAACGCGCCGCATTACAGGCTTATTGTTCTTCTCTCGTAACGCTGCATTGTTCCATTTGTAGTATTTTCAATTGCCTCATTGAACTTTGATCACGGGTTTTTATCCAAACAAGCAACACGAAACAAAAGCGCCGTCAGAGAAATTTTACGATAAAAAGGTAAACGTGCGAGATATGTGTATGTGTAATGCGTGTGTAATTGCGAACACATTGTATTTACAATATTACACGGTTTTTGCGGATAATATCCACATAAAACTAACTCGAAATCATAGTCTACATATACCATTTTCAAATGTAATAAATATGATATGGTGCAATGCACGCGGTAATCATAAATAGATGTGACAATTAACATATAATGATTATTTTATTTTGTAAATTATTTTACACGCGTTGACCTCAAAAACTGAGAATGTTATTTGTATATTTATTCGGTATTTTACACTACAGATCTCTTTTTTTGTTAATTAAAAATACGAACTTTCTTGAGATTATATATATACTTATGTGCAGAATAAATATCAGGCAAACTATAGACTTTTTGTCCGCATAATAAATTAAGTAATTTAAAGTCAACAAATAAATCGTGTTAAATGATTATATTGACTATAGCATGCGGTTTCAATTAGTTCCCATAAAATTTAATTAACATTTATACATCGAAAAATGGCAAAGCTATTTTGTTATAGCTATTAATTAATATTGTTCGATTAAACCTTCACGTATACGTGTAATATCCGATTATCGTGCAAATCGGTAAAATCGGTATAGTTTTTGTTTGGAATATTTACAAGGTTCGTACATTAATGAATAATCTATCGTCACATGACTATTAATCTTCCAAAAAATTTATAAATATATAGAAAGCAGTTTTTGCGGAAAATACGAGACAACATTGTTATGAATCAGTTAGAGACTCTAATTATTTTCCCTTGTACACATAGAAAATATTATAAATAAAGTCTGACAATAAATTATTGAAGTTATATTTCCTTCTTTCTTCCTTTTATGTCACATATATGCTTTCTCTGCAACAATCGATTCGAACATGATATCGAATCGCAGGATGAACTTGAGCTTTTATCCCATCTTCTTTAGATACACACTTGCGTCCCGGTTGCCTTAAATTACATTATATTACTATAGTGTCGATAGCGTAAACAAAACGTTATTTCCTCTTTTCTAACAACGGCGTAATATCCAAGGAAATAAATCACGAAACCGTCCTGATTTCGTCATTTCGATTCGTGGTTGCTCGCGAGATGTTGGCTTATCCGAGACTATTTCCCCTATCTTTATGAGGTCGTCACGATCCACGATTAAATATTGAGGACCCCTGCCTGTCTGTAGGATTGGAGTTCGTATGCGATCCCGCAAGCGGTGTCGGGGTTTCGTACTAAATGCCTCTGCATGTTAATTACTCCCGGATAATTTTACGAATTTGATTAAGCGCCCCGCGCGAGTCAACGCAAAACCCTGTCGCGTTCCTAATACTTTTACGAAAATCGGGTTAAGAAAATCCAATTCACTTTAATCCCCTATTTTGACATTTTTTATTGTTCCAAATGATGAAATCTTAATTTAATATTTTAATTTTTAAACAAAGCACATTCTCAAGTATCCTAGAGATTTTTCTTAAACTGGAGCAGCATTTTACCGAAAAATGTCTGGAAACGGAATTCGGATTTTCTCCCAAATACCTCGCAAATTGTGTGTCTTACAAGAAAAGTGCACGAGGTCCTTTCATGCCTCTCTCATTTGAGATCTCTTACTTGGGGGAGGACCGCCTTGGTAATTCGTGCTCTAGAGAGTTTTCAAGAGCGAGAACCGCGCACGTGTTCTGCCCTATTCCGTAAGCTATATACGATACGAATCACTTCTTTCACGGAACTTAGAAGCGGCTTTCGTGTCGACAGTCGGCTATATTCTAGGAATTGGATTAAAAAAATTTAGCTAATGCTAAGCACTTTTAAAATATTCACGACAAATGTAATTTCCAGTACATAGTATATGTAATATATATATACACAATAAATTTATATATACAAAAGCCTATACTATCTGCAGTATCTAAAGAATCTTATGACGTATTTAAACACAGAATGCATTAACGCGTGATAAAAGATAGTTGATAATATATTTTTTTTCGAAGGCTGTTGTTGGGAATATTTTGTAATCATGGATCAACTTACATTTAACTCGAAAGTGCAGCGGCTCGCTGCGCGTCTCGTTCAGAGCGTTCGTTGCTGCGCAGACGTAGCGACCAGCACTGCTTCTTGTTACACTTTGCAAAACGAGGCTCTGATTCGACCAGATGATCCTCGCCGATGTGTTATGCGCCAGGATTTGATTCTGTAAAAGAAAGAGGTTTTAATTAAAATCAATTTATTGCGCAACGAAAATGAGACTTCTTGCGATACCTACTAAAGCGTGTGTAATTGTGTATACATATATTTATCAAGTAGCTGACAGAGAAAAAGAGAGAAATATAGATAGAAGGAAAAGGAGAAAAGAGCAATCCTCTGTTTTGCGAGAGGACTTGTTCTACCGCGAGATCGAGCCCGCGATTTCATTTCTCGTTATTTTCTAATTTCGCGATAAATTAGAGATAAGCGCAACCGCGCGCGCGCTTCTCGCTACGATGTCTTCCTGCCTGTTACGACCTGTTCGCTATTGTATCATTTTTTTTCTCCACCCCCGGAGGAATGCCACTGTGGACCGAACGAGCGCTTTTATGACTGCGAAAAACAAAAGAAAAGTATCTTGCAAGATTACGAGGAAGCTGCACGTACTTTGAGTTTCTACGCATTATTGCACGCGCAATATAATATTGTTGCAATTCGAACAAGTGAACAAAGTCGTGATCGTGTTCGCATAACGTGTTATTAGGAGCTTTCACAAAACAGACTACTGCTATTCGCGCGTATATGTGTATAATTAACATATGAATATATGTACAACCGTGGTCAAAAAGGTTGTCCGGTTGAGTTTCGGAAAGCATCCTATTTATATTTAATATCCAGTTACTATATGTGAGCAATTACCAATTCTTTTAACATTTCAATATGTTTGGCATCTTGTTTGTTTGCTCTTATAATAAATCACTGCGCAAGCCGTGTGCATTAGTGCTCAAATAGGATGCGTTCCGAAACTTAACCGGACAACCTTTTTGACCACAACTTTACATATATGTTAATGTACCAACTATAATTTATTGTAATCAATTGTTATATACATGTACTTGGCTGGTCGCGTCTTTTTATCGCTATTCAAAGTCACAGCAGTTACTATTTTTGTTAAGTAATAATATTAAAGAAATAATACAATCTCTTAATTTTCATTTATCTAAACATTAGTTTAACTGATTGTGAGTTAGTTAGAAATATATAATATTAGAAATATATGTAAAATTGTGTGTGTGTGTGTGTGTGTGTGTGTGTGATAACTCGACACATCTCTCTCAATATTTTTAAGAAAAATTGTTTTCCAATTTGTAAAAAAATCCGTCGTTAAAATTATTGTCATTGTTGCTCACAATAATGTCGGCCACGTTACAAAACAACAGAGTAATATATTCTGCGTTATCTGGCAGGAGTTGCGCGCGACAAATACGATTTTACCAATTTTACCGGTCGCGAGAGGAGCTACGCACGGTTACCAGGTCTCCGTAACGAATTTGCCGCTTTAATTAGCTCCAAAAAGGTGAGCCCCATTATGTCTTACTTTGTCCCTGTTTTCGCAACAAAATGAGAAGCGGGACGAATGTAGTGCTAATATCGCACTCCGTTGAAACTTGCAGCGGGAACGAACTCGGAGCGGAGTGGAACAGCCGCACGTCAGAGCCAACAAGTAGCTAGAGTCGGTGCCGTTGCCAAATGCAGGCCGAACCGCTTAATCAGGCGAGAGGCGGCCTTCGAAAGTTCCACGACCGCCATCTACTACCTAATTTACAGGCTAGTTGCTGGCGAAACGCCGTAGTTCGTAACGTAATTACAAAGTCGATTATTAAAAACTAATATCGAACTTGTTATTGAGAGCCATTTTCTTGGAATTCGACAGTGAATACATCACTCTGTCACTCTCTCGCATTTTCGTAAAAATTTTCCTTCCTTCTGTTAAGCGATGTCTTTTTACTCGCTGTTATCCGATCTTTTTATCTCTTTGCTGAACGCGCGGCAAAGGTTCGACACGCGGGACGGGAGGAGTGGGAGACTATGAGGAATATCTCAGAGTCTGCGTATGTCCGTCATAGTGCACTGCCCGTAAAAGTGGTCCTGTCTGCCTATTTAATCAGACGAGAAACGACAGTCGGGCGTCTTGTCTCGCCGGCAAACATTTTCTCTCGTTCAGTAAAAGTCCCTTAAGTTTTTCACCCTGCTCCACCGTTTCCCTCTTTCCTCCCTTCCATCATCTCCTCACCGCCATTTCGTTCTTATACCTCTTACCTCACTACCGTTTCCTCCATTACACCGGCGGACCCTCTTCTCTCCCGTTCCGCCAGAATCCGCTCGCCGAAGATAATTCGAAATCGATTTGAAACGAGGCCATTTGAATCTTGGAGAAGTTGGCGGGGTTGGGGTATAGACCGGAGAATGCACGAGGGGCGAAGCGAAGGGGAAGGTTCAGAGATTCCTTCTTCCACTCACTTCTGTCTTCCACCCCTTCGGGACGCGTTTCTTTCTTCTGGATGCTGCTCGAAGGGGTAGATTTATTCAATTGTTTTATAATCTCGGCAGCTCGACACGGCATGTCGCGTCGCGACGTTGTCCCCCGTTGAAACCCCTTCCCCCTTCTTTTTCCTTGTTCATCGTATTTTTCGCTTGCACGATTTCACGACAATAGTGCGGAGATATTTAATTACTTCTGCACGATTAACTGATATAGGTACCGATAAACTTATCTTATTGCGTGATTAGAATATGCGATAGAATGCCAATACGAGATCAACACGCAATTGGGGAGCTTATTTTCGAAATGTGTATTACATCGATATTGATGTATTTAATCAGAAACGATTCCCATTCTATTAAAAAAACATGGATTAAAATAATTCAGAAAAACAAGCCCGACAAAATTTTTAATATTTTAGCTTCGCAATTCATATGCCCCATAAAGCACCAAATAAAATATCAGAGATGATATATTAGGTATTTTAGAGCACTTAGTCACTCATATCACGATCATGACTGTGAATTGAACGCGCGAGTTGATATACATAGAGTTTTTTTCCGATTAAATTCACACAATCTTGATATATGAAATATATTTTTTCAATAAAATGTAATAAAAAGCAATAAAGAGGGAAAAAAAAACAAAAAACAAAAAAAATAAACGCAGTGTTTGCGGCCATTAGCGACGTAACTCAATTAAACTGCATTGTAATCTATGTAATCAGCCATCCACACACACACACACACACACACACACACACACACACACACACACACACACACACACACATGTGGTCGAGTCTAGGCTAGGAGGTTTAGCACGCTTAGCATAGGTTAAGCCCCGGTTAAATCCCGAGGTTTATCTTCGATTTACTTGCGGCAAGAGACGAAGCTCGGAAAGGACTCGTTAAACGTTATATCTTGTTAAGCCCGGCGGAGGAATTTTTAACGGAACGCCTTTACATCTCTTCTCTTTATGTTTCCGTTGAAATTCTATATTCAATAATTTTATAAAATAATCCTGATCACATTACACCGCAACGTCGCGATTTCTTGCGCGTAATCTTCCTCTTTATTCAAGAAGAGTTCCTTTGGAGAATTAGATATATACATAAAAAATTTATATTTTTTCAATAACAATTCAACGTTTTGATGAATGCGAAAAAATAAATTAGATATTATACTTCTTTTTGTCAAATAATTCTCGTAATTAAACATGACCTAAAGAAGACAAAGAAAATGGAAATAAAATTCTGTATTATACATATCAATTATATTCAGATTTTGTTTGCAATTTGCATCTTTACGCATATTATAGTTTTCCCTTTTTGAGTTTTTGATCATTGAGCTTTTCTTTTATTTCCTTGAAAGTAAAACTGCTCAAAGCTTTATTTCACATTATCTGCGTCAGAGGAGAACTACCGAAGCTTATCGGTCAAAACCACCATCAAAGAGACACTCCGTGATGGAGATTCGCTACACGAAGATCGATATCGCGGCGGCTTACACGTATGGTCCCGTTGCGTACTCCCACCTCGGCAGAGATAGCGAAGTTTAAAGTTCCCTTTCGCGACTCGAATCCCCCAGCCTCCACCTTTTCGTTCCCACGAGTCGGAATTCCGTTCTTTCGTCGTTCCCGTCTGCGTTTCTCCTCGTCGTCTCGACGAGGCGGAATGGAGAGTACGATATCGTCCTGTGTAGTCAGCTCCTGACTTTCGTTTATCTTTTCTTGCGACCGAGCCATTCCACGAAGAGCCACCATCCGTCCTGCGTCTCATCCTACTTATCCAATCTACTCCTCCACCTGGTGTACTTTTATTTGTCCGTGTAAGTAGATTCGCGCCAGTAATTTCCTTCTAATTCAAGCTCGCGATCATTCGCGTATTTGCGTTCAATAGTATAGTAACGATAACACAATCAAAATTATAGGAAGTGAACAAGTTGAAAATACAACCATCCAAAAATTGATTGAGGTAATGTCATGATGTAATGAACGTGATATGACAACCAGATTTTCGAGCAAAAATCGTATACTTTGTTCAATCACGCGACACATTTTGGCTCATTGTCAGCATTATTAATTTAATTTTATTATAGCGCTCGCGCTGCGGCGAATGCAACAAGGCCCTTTGATCAGTCAGTCCCAAAACTAGAAGCGAAGAGAGAGCACTACGCTTCCGATAATTAGATTTCATGGGGTTTGCTCCGTAAATGAGGATCAACTAACTTCCCTATTGTGTCCATTCTCCGAGCGCAGACAGCTGACACCCTTCTACCTATCGACAAGCCTAATTGCATTGGCCTAAGGGAATTGCTGTCGCTAATGGCTAATGTTATCTATCTCTGTGTCTTCGATACCTTCCTCTTTCGACGGTTTCTTAAAAGATATTATAGCGATTAGCGATACTAATGGGTTAAATGGGGTCAGTTAGTAAATGCGCGCCATTCGAAATTATTTTAGTTCTCCAATAGTCGTATGGCTGAAACGGTGATCATGTTACTTATCCTGAGACCGTCTCTTGCGCTCCTTTTCCGATTCTTAGGACGCTCTCGCGCCAATCGGTATAGTAAGACATTCCATAGGCGACATTCGATTTCTAGGAATGCGTCCGAGATGTCCCTCGTTGGTCCACGAAATCTTGGGACCATCGCACCACCGGACGGCCCGTCCAATTTCGTTTTGGCATCACCTTTCGGATCCCGAGAATCTATCGAATTTTCTCGCGCCCTTCAAACGAGGATCGTCTCTCGTATAGGAATGCCCGCCCGGTTCTGGACACAGAAACCATCTCCCATCACATGAGGATCCTGTGCGGTCGCGTGATCCTCTCAGTGTTCCGCTCTCTCACACATACACTTTATCTCTCTCTTTCTTCCTCTCTCGTATGGTCAGAAGCAAAAGGAGAAAGCTTGAGGAAAAAGAAAGGGCATCTGCAGGATAGGAGAAGGCGGGGAAAGGGGGGGGGGGGTCGTTCATTCCGGTCAGACGGCACACTGATTCTTTGAAAAATTGCCAACAAGCCGCGGCCATACTTCCTTCCACTCTCCGTTCCTTCCTTCCTTCCTTCCGTCCGTCCGTCCATCCTTCCTTTCTGCTTCTTTTGCCTCGTCTCCTGGCAGACCGCTATCCCTCAAAGGAATTTTTTTATTCCGTTTATTCTTGCGAAGCGCAGGCCGCGCTGCCTTGGTCCTTCTTCATCCGCTCACGAAGGACGCGGCCGTTCCTTCAATCATCGTTCACGATTCAGCCGAGACAGTAATTCGCAAATCTCGAATATGTTACGACGTGCAATCACGAACGCAACGTGTCGCGCATATGCGTAAGGGTGCATCGGTTCACAGTCGGCCGATACTAGTTTGCCAAAGTTATTTGTATTTTGGTTTTAGCAATAGAGCAATCTCAATTGCACGAGGGGTCATATAGAGATGTGACTGTTATCGAATATTCGCAGTGCGTTGCAGTGTTGTCGATTTTATTACGATAGAAACGAGTGGCGCAGAGTCGATCAATTACGGTGTTGCGCGGATCGGATCGTACTATTTCTGACCGAGTTCTGCAAAATATTTTTCGCGCAGGATGGTTATGATCTTTTATCCAAGCACAATTCTTTCCCACTCCCTATCGAAATGTGAAATTTGATACTAAAAATTATTACTGCGAATAGAAAATGCTTCCACCAAGCTCCATGCAGTTTCTTCCGTCCTCTTTCCTTCCCTTAAATTTTCCATAAATTATGGAGTACACGTTTGCATTAAATAATATTAAAATAAAGGAAGAAAATAGAACATATAATTAAATAAATTTTGAAATGTTTTCTAAGCTATACATAATTCTTTGTTAAATTTTGATCATGTATATTGTATATTCGTTTATTGTAATAAAGCAATATACATACTTTTTATGTGTGTGTGTACAGAGGATGCCTCAAAACAAAAGAAGATGCTTTATAAATTACCGAGACTTTATTCCATTTAATTATATGCCCTTTAATTTACGTTTCTTTCCTTTTCAATGTTCCACAGTTAATAATTATAGAATATAAGATTAAAATAACGTAGTCTAGTTTTTAAGGAAAATAAATATTGTATGTATTATAAAATAACTTTTTTAGAAGCATTAAAAGCAATAATTAAAAAATTCAGACTACGAAATATTAATAATAATTTTTTTAACCATTTATCAAATTTTATTTTATACGACAAACTATGCTCACTATAATATCGAAGTCTCATATTAATCTTAAAAAATTCTACAATTTTATATTTTAACAGTCTATTTTTCACGTTGCAAAATATCTCAAGTTAAGTAAATCTCGGTATGCATGGATGTAGCCACATCACAGGATGATACGCCAATATTCAAATATAGTTGTTCTTTTTTCAAATATTAAAACTATTGATATTTCAAAACAACCTATGTCAACCTTTCTACATGTCCTAAAAATGTATGCTAAAAACGTATGCTAGAAACATATCTAGATACGCTTTATCTGTGTAGGGCTTAAGTGCAAATGTTTTTGGCGTTCTCGGAGAAAGTTTGGCAATTGCAATAGACGGTTGTATTGAGCCATTAGAATCAGCCGGGATCAATAGCGTCCAGGATTTTGGTCGGTGTATTCGGCGGAATGTCGGAGATACGGCGTGGAAGTAGTTCGGAACAGCTGTTCGAAAGTTGCCGACTATTGGGCTCTTTTTAGGAATGCCAGGCGAAGACTGTAGGTGGGATCGCGATCGGCTATCGCTCCTGATTCCTCGCCGCCTCGTCTTATCTCTTAACGAAAAATTGCGAGATCGAAATCGTACGAAACGAATCCGTACTTCCACCCCTCCTGGAATCTCGGGGAGTCGCCCTTAGCGGGAACCCCGACACGCCTTGATCGTGATGGTAGTGAAATTGATTGATGTACGGCCCGCCGAATTCTCGACATCCACCTTCTCGGGAACCCACGTGTCACACACACACACACACACAGACACAGATATGCTCTCACGCTTTTCGACTCCTTCGCACTCTTGCACCCTGCGCCACATTAAGATCCGAACTTGTCGAGCCGAATCTCGCGTGAGAGGGAAATGCATTCAGTAGATTCGTAGCGCGGAAGCCGTTATCCTTGGCGCGCGCTCGTTCGTGCAATCAAATCGATGTACCTATGTACAAACGCCACGACGCCGATACGAGCGCATCAAACAGCGGCGAGGTTACGCGGAATTTCATGTTTGATCGATATTGCCCGTTTCGTACTAGCGAAATCCGTTCGCTGAAATTCAGGAAGTAGAAACTTTTCTTGTTCAACGTCGTTTTGATGAACTTAAAATACGTTAGCGTTTCAACAAAGAGTTTTCTTAGAAGAGTCAACGCGACGTATTCGCTGTTTCAATTCTTGCACTTCCTGTACAGAATGGATTCAAACTGTCTCTTAATGGGGAGCGAAGGTGCAGCTAGATACAAGAGAGAGAGAGAGAGAGAGAGAAAGAGAGAGAGAGAGAGAGACTTGACGGAGCTCGAGATAAGTTCTCGATCTTTCTGCGTGTCCACGAGGACAACGGTATTAATGGGACTCTTCCGGCAGTACGCTCGGTCAATCCACTTTGCGAGAAAAGATGAAGAGTTGAGAGAATCCTTTCAGGCTCTCTTCTCGTCTAAACCGGCTGGCCGATTGGCTCGTCGATGCTGCAGGTATAGGTACAGAACTTCTCTATTGTCCCCTGTGAATGATAGAACCGACTTAATCACTGCACTCCATTATGTCGGCTACCCCACATTTCTTTCTTCGCCTTCTCGATTTCTTCCTTCTTTTCGCCTTATTCTCTTCCTGGCCCCTGTTATTTCCGTTTCTCTTTCACTTTCCGGTTTCATTCAATCCCTCTCGCTCATGCGTCGTTTCCTTCTTCCCGCTCCTCTCCTCCTCCTCCTTTGCTCGCTCTCCGACCGTTCATGATTCTTTCTCCCTCTTTACGATTGCCACTCAAAAGGTTACTGCTGCCCGAAACGCTTTTCTAAGACCCCGGTCGTGCCGGATCCCGGTCCGATTGCTAGCTCGGGATTGATTGGCAGATAGAACGTGCTAACGGCCCTTATAATTCCTAGGCAAACTTTTTCGAATGAGTGAAAGGGATCGGCCACGTCGAATGAATGAAACATTTCTGGTATACCGAGCGCGAACGTGAAAATCCACCCTAACGAGATCTAAAGGCAATCCTGGCAATCGCGTCCAAGACTCGAGAAATAAGGCAACGTAGAAATCAATCATTTCCCTTGTTATAATATTTGATGTGTCTGTTAATACGCGCATATTAATAATAAAGAAAAAATTTTCAATCTTGAATTTGAGAAAAATAAATTAACGTTATAGCTTCTATGTTGTTTCAAAAATAATCGTTTGGAGAGAAGAACGAGCGTATTAAGCCAAGAAATCGTCTTCGGTGCTCATTTCTACTTAAACGTACTTTTCTTCTGAAAGAAAAGCGTTCATCGTATCCGACTTCCGTTATGTCCGGGAGTTCAATAATCACCGACAAGTCTGAGTATGTACGTATGTGTATGCATGTGTGTGATCGCGGATAGTTTTAAGAACCAGTATTACGATAATGGCGCAAATCGGGTGCGGTTGGATAATCCATCCATCGTTTGAGGGCACGTACAAAGATTAGAAGGAGCTTAACTAGAGGGTGAGAAGCGCATCGCGCGCGACTAGGAGACGATCTGCAAGCAACAAGAGGAAGAAGTTGCGGACGGAGAACGTGGTAGGGGGTAAGAAAGAAGGGTAGCAGAGGAGGAAGGTGACATAGTCGGTGCGATAGTCGGGCGCTCTCCCTCCGAAATGAAGTCGGATCATATTTTTAAGATGCAATTTCGAGGGAAATCTCTTACGCGGTAGCAGCTGCTCACCGCCCACCGTTAGCCCGTTTCCGCAGCCCTTCGCGACGTATATCCGGCGAAAGATCGCCGTGCGACGAAACGAAGAGGGCAGGAGCGAGGAGAAAAGGGAAGGAGGAAGGAGAAAGGGGCGACGCGGGGCAGTGGAGGATGAGCCGGGTTAAAGTGAACGACGGAATACGGGAGGGATATGAGGCCCTGGGCTGATCCCGGAAAAGACCGGAGGAAAGCTAATGCACCGCGCCCGCGCCGCGCGCTCCTGCGGGATTCCTGGCTAGCGTAGCCGATGGTAATATAATTATGGCGTATATACGTGTGTACCGCAATCTTCCGCCAGGTGTTATGGCCGTTGGATTAATGCATTAAGATCTGAGAAGGTTGGAAGGGGGGGGGGGGGGACGGGGTGCCGCTTTGAAAGCTCAAGAACACAGCGGATCTTCCATTTAAGCTTGTAAACAAAATTATGAATTTATGAGTTTTATAAGAAACGTTCATTAAACACTCTGTCGAATGCTTTAAGATGAGCAAGGAGGAAGAAGATTGTGAGATATATTGCGATAGCTCAAAGTATGACGTATATTTTCGAAATATATTGACTGTGTATAAGATTAGTTTTTAGTCATAAAGTTTATGGAATTATTTGAGCGATTGAAAGATGCCTGCCAAGTTGTCTTCTTACCGTATCAAGATTGTATTATACACGACGAAGTTACGCGAGTTATCGGATAAGACCGATAAAAGTAACGTGCGATCATTTATAATCGTGTCATTCCGTAACTTGAACTACATCTGTAAATTGAATTTTATTAAACTTGTATTTTTGTCGTCAACATGCAATGTAATAATATAAGTCTTATAAAGTTTGTGTTTAAACGGTAGAAAGGTTGTCCTTATCCAGAGAAAATTACAGAACAAGTTATTGATGAACCCCAATAAAGGAAATTAAAGAGCATCCATTCGTAATCCATCATTCGTAATCGCGTGACTTCATAATTTAAACTACCTACAGCCGCAGGTTGAGCTTTATTAAGATGTAACCAAGTTATATGTGTATTTCGCGAATGTTGCTCGCGTCGTGTTGTTAGCAGACTTGCGGGGATCATCGATGGACGACAAAAATTAATGCACAGCTATTTGTGATCGCGTGCCACGTGCACCGCGCGATTCTAGGGTCGCAGCCGGTGATCGGGACGATTAGAATTCAAGAGGTTGTGCTTCCGTGGCTGCCACCGATACACAAGCCAAAGTTTGTCGCTGATAGTCTCGAGTATGCCTTGGGAGCGTTCCTTTAACTTCCGTCTCCGCTGCAATTGCCGCGCCTGTAGGTGTATACACAATGCGCAACGGCAGCGGTAGCAGCGGAGGCGGCGGAGGCGGAGGCGGCTGCGGCTGCGGCTGCGTTTCGAAATTCAAGTAGCGCTGCCTAGAATAAGCAGGTAGGCGGTCTCCCGAGGCAACTATCTCTCGTATGAGCTGGGACCGACTAACGTTGGTTACGCTTTGATACCCGTTTTATGCTCGTTGCGCGTCTTTTATTCCCCGAGATGCGACGACGCTCACGAATGCGAGATAAATCATGTAGGTACGGCATTCAATCTGGCTCGATATAGCTTCTCGACGCAGCTTTAGAAGTGACATCATTTAAAATTGTATCCGATCGCAAAATGTGCACGTTTATAACTGTCATAGGAGTTAATAACTATCGTCGCGCATCGAGAACGTCGGAATAGTTTAAGTAAATTATTGATGCAGCAATAAGAATATAAAATCAAAGTGTTGACCCGTCATTTGTAAAATTGTTTATATTGTATTTATTTGCCACGGATTTGAAGATATAGATGACAAAATTCACGATAGAGATCTTTGTAACAAAAATAGGCCTGTATCGACGTGACGTCGTGTCGGAGGCTTCTCTTCAATATCGTTACGTGGTAGCTCATGTCATATATTATGCAAGTAAAGGATTTAAAGTTCTACTCAGTGTTCGATGTATACGAAGCGGGACAAGAGTGTCACGCACGCATATCGACGAAACCCACCATAAAAGTGGGTTTCGTCGATAGTCTTCCTATACGTGGGTACTGCGTAAAATTTACGTGGTGTCGTATTTTCGGAACCACCGCGATATCATAAAAAAGCGGTATACAAGGATATATTTAAGAATTCTTACGTCGTGTATCCAGACGAGCTTGGACCAAGGAGGGTTGGCTCTAATGTGGCACTCGAAGTACACGTCATCCCCTTCCTTAATGTCTTCTGGGCTTAAGGTCGATCCGAGGTTTAACGATACTATCGGCGGATCTGCAAAAGCAAAATATTAAAACCTTTCTATGTTGTATACATTGCTTGCATGCATATTTGTGCTATATCAATTTCTCTTCCTCTAATTGTTTTATTAATACAATTTTTGGATATTAAAAATGGCATTAACATTATAATAAAAGAGAAGATAAAAAGGGATAGATTTTAATGTTATGATATGCTTTGTTCATTCGAATATTTTGTCGTGAAACATATATATATTGTAAATATAAGCGATAAAAGCATCGTAAATCGCTGTTTTCATTACCGGACCCGCGCACACACATATCTCGATTTCTGCCAACGAAGCTTATACGTCCGTAAAGCATAATCTTCAACCTCTCCCTCTCCATTAGCTCCGATATTTTTCCTGCTCGTGAGACACTCAATAATATCTCGCCTCGTTCCTACACTAACTCGTGGATGTTCCCCCGCGACTCTACGGATAGCTGCCAGCAATCAAGTCTTTATTTGCCAGTCGTATCTAGCATTTACTGTGCACATTAGTTAAACCATAGCGAGTTCCTCCGTTCCTTTTCCGTAAGTTTACTTCCGTGGTGTACTTTCTCGCGGAATTTTATCACTCATTTATTGCAATAATTTCCCTGGTGCTCTAGGTCAACTCGTTTTCTTCCCGGGACCACATACTTCCGTGAGATAGTATTAATTAGCCTGATCGCATCGGTTTACAGTCGTACCGTAAGTCAGCCCTTCCGAACCCCGTTGCTGATTTACCGTTTCGTTAGCTTTTTTTTTTATAAGTTATGGCAAGGTTCGTTAATATTAGAACGAAGTTGAAAGGAATTACCGGAAGTTCAATCTTCTTTCGCTGTTATCTGTCGGAAGCGACAGTGATGGCGAAGACGAGGGATCGACCGCGCCAGGCCGGACCGTCTCTCTGAGATGGTGTAATTCCAAGTCCGGAGTCCGTAGAAACGGTCACCGTAATCGAATACGTGACATGACACCATTTCCCGTATTCTGCAGTTTTTCCCGTTACGCGAATACTCGTCCATGCTCCTTATGTATTTCCTGGTCGCCCGTTGCTCCGTCGCTATATTTCTGCCCGACGCGACGTGCAGGTGCAACGGACGCAACCGGACAGATGAAAACGAACGATAAACCGTACGAAATCGAAAAATTTATCGCTGCCAAAGTAATACGCGCGCACCCCCGCAAAATTGAAAAAAATATCTGACAATGAGGCGGCACGCGAGTCTTCCGCTCGCATCGCGTTTTTTCCTGTTATTTATACGTATTATATACAATTAAAATGAACATACGATGAGATATACGGCGCCTCGCAACATTGTAAGAGTGGTCTTTATTCTATCAAAGATTACCTCAACGTCAACGTTCGTGGGTATAAATTTATGTCGCAATGCTCTAACCGTTTCTTTAAATTAAAGAGTATTCGATTTATTGCATTGATACTGCTAGGTAATGCTAACCCACTTTTCAAAGGAGAGAAAAAGTAAGCGTAAAAGACTGATTGTAAGAAGATAAAATTTAGATTAATAATTATAATGGTATTAAGGCTCAAATAATGAAACTTAATCAAGATAATTAAATATCGATTAATTTTTTCAACTATTTCAAAAGAATAGATTAAATTACTGTTGCACTCTTTGTTTTCTTTAATTATTTTCACAATAAATCGACTGTCATAGTTTCATTAGAACGCTATTACTTAACTGACGGCAATATTAGGTGCTGCGAGAGATTTCGTTGGCGATAGATTAAAGACACGGATGACAGTTGCGCAGGAAAACTTTCGAGATTACGAGTTGTCGACGACCGGCACCTTAAACCGTTTTATCGTGAGCATTAGCAGGATGGTTTGTCTGCGACTTAAAGAACCCCCGAGTTTCTGTATCCTGTGTGTAAAATCTGCTTTCATGCCAATATGACAGCGTGGCAATAAAAGCGTCCACGGAAAAAAAAGATTTAAACTTTTAAAGTTTTAAACTTTAACAAAAGGTTTTGCTACTATTGCTAAATTATAGCTATCGCCGCAAAAAATATAGCTCTTGCTGCAAAAATGTTAGTTATCCATATTTTACGACTAAATTTAGATATAGTAGCTAATCTTCTTTTTCCTATTATTTTTTTCTGATGCAGCTTTTACAATTGATATACGAAATTTATAATCCAAGCGTCCAAGCGTTATATCGTGCAAGTGAAACAGAGGAATTTTACACGGCACCACACGGCACCGTGGTGCTGTGCGAGGTAGAACTTGCCAGCTACCGTCTAACACGATCGTTTCCCGGCGTCGACGAATATAAAACATGTGGACATTCGCGTTAAAGATTTCCAGAACGATAACTCCGACCGCGACTCATTTGGAGAATGGACGCTGCTGGATGGAACGAGATATTCGGTCCACCCTTCTCCCGCAACTCTCCAGCTGTGTTGTCACCCATCTGACCCATCGTTTTAATATGCACTGAGAAGCGTGCCATAACTCTCGACAAGTCGAACATAAAGTTTACGAGGCCGGATGAGCGTAGTTGTGTGATAAATTTCACGGGCGCCGGCAAACTGGACGCGTGTTACGCGCGCGACATATATATGATATTTCTACATCGCGCTTATAACCATTTGCAATAAACAAGATAGAGAGAGAAAGGGGAAGAGAGGGGGGGAGAGAGAGAGAGAGAGAGAGAGAGAGAGAGAGAGAGAAAGGGAGGGAGAAGGAAGCAAAAGAAAGAGACAGAAAGGGAGAGAAAGAGAGAAAAAACGGCGCCTTTGAACGTAATTATCGCTCGAGATGAAAGACGCGTTTAATACTTTTAAGGTCTAAAGAATCACGATCTAAGAAACTGAAGATATCGAGATTTCACAGTATCTATAAAATAGCTTGTTGTGTATAAAAGAAGAGATTGTATTGGATAGGTAATGGAAGGAAGAAGGAAGAGTTTAGTGGAAGTGGAAAAGCTACATGGTTGTTAGTGAACGGAAGTATGGAGACATAAAATGTAATAGAAATCATGAATAGGTTTATATGTATTAGCAGTTAGCTAATTTGACAATCGGGATCGGGGGATTCCGATGAAGGCGATCGGCATCGTCGAATTTCTAACAGCAATTTATAGGAAATCTTGCAAAGATCTTTTTATTGGCGGTTGTAAAAAGGGGGAGCAGCATATGGGACGCGAAAAGTAAATGATACGTGAACTTGGGGGATGGAAAAGGTGCGTTTTGGTGCGCAGAATGAAGAGGCTCATAAAATCGGCCGAATGAAGATGAGATCGAGAATGTCGAGTGGTTGTCGGGAAATTTCTTCATTTTCTTTTTTTACGACACATGCGTGCGATATACGACAATGGAACGAGTCGAAAGAGAACGGAGGGATAGAAAGAGAAGGAGAGAAAAAGAGATCGACAAACGCTATAAAGTACCATTCGTCATGGTGTCGTATTTGATTTACCGCGATCAGTTTCGCGATCTGTCGGTCGTGAGCGAGTTTACGGTTCCGCGAGAAATTGGAGGAACGTTAAAGAAAAATGTAATGTGTACTCACATACGACGTCGATCTTCCAGGACTTCTCGACGAAGAGTCCGGTCACGTTTGGATTCTCTGCTCGGCAGGTGATAGATTTCCCATGATCCTCCACACCCGGCTCGAACTCTACCGTGCTGACGGTTCGATTCTCGGATCTTTCCTCCTGCGAACCATCCCAGAAATTCAGTAAAATTATCGTTTTTATCTATCACGCCGATTTTTTTTGTTCGCTATGGACGCTATAGTTAATCGCGCAGAAATCGTGGTGACATGTGTTTATAAACCGTTCAAGTATCACGCTTGTAAATAAATAAATTAACAAAATAATACGATTTAATTGAAATATTACATATCTAATTATATATTAAAAACAAAATCTCATCTCATTTCCAATCTTATTTAATTATTAAATAATATAAGAGATAAAGGGAATTATCCAAAGATATTCTTTAACCATAGCTATATTCACTATTGCATATCTCGTATAATTCTCTTTGCATATGTTTGTAGAACTTTTCATTTGCCCATGCAAGTCAATACAAACAGTGAATTGAAACGATTAAGGTCGAGGCACGTATATGAGAAAGCTCATCGAGGAAGACGACGTAAAAGTGAATTAGCACGCGCGTCAGTAGTATGGAGTGTGTGCGCTTTCGCTCAGACGAAAGTCGTAGTTGCCAACTGCTATATTCTGTTAAGGAACTAGGTATGCAGGCTGAGTCGAGCTTCGATCTCTTGAAAACGCGTTTCGTAGCTCGCAATCTCTCACGACGAAAAGTCATTCAAATCTCGCACGACGACGCACGTGACGTGGAAGCAGTGCGCCGACACAGATGAAGCGCTTCAATCAGCGACATAAATGAATTAATATTTCAATAAAATTAGATAATTATATATTTTAACATAATTATATAAAAGTAAAAATAGTACTATTTTATATACATACAATACTACTTTTACTTTTATATAATTTTAATATACATTAAAAATAAAATAAAATAAATATATTTTAATATATAAGATACAATAACATATATGTAAATCTCTGAGAAAAAGATTGATTTAGTATTATATCATAAGCAACAACTTAAAAAATATCTACTCGAGCAACAATTGAAAATTTATTTCTATAATATTTAAAATAATTTGATATTGCTACGACTAACTTATTGTTACAGTCATTACTTGATGAATACTTCTATGCTAATATTTAATTTCCTGCTCAGAGAGTCTGAGTATGTACATTTGCATTCAATTCGTTGCTTCGCTCTTATCAAACTTGTCTCCAGAATCTCTGTTACTTGCGTTAACCTACTCAAGTTTACAACAGTCAGGTTTCACAAAACCCAACACAGGAGGAAATCGCGAATCCTGCCTTCTAATTGTCAGTCGCTTCGTGCTTTAATCATTATGCTAATCGCATAACTACTATACAGGCCAAATTTCGTAACTCCACGAATACGTACTTCCGGGAATGTCGATAAATACTGATTATTACTTTATCTTCTCTTTGTCTTACATATCTCTATATTATCTATCTTTATGTCTTAGCTGCTCCATATCTTAACTCTTTATGAAGTCACATCACGCTGCGATATATTATATAACAGTTATTAATAATAATAAAAATATATATCCTGCGTAATGCATGCCTCTAACCTTCATTCGTTTTTCTTTTTCAATAATTCGGACCCTAATTACATGGTAAGCCTTTCTTTCGTTTTGAATGATAGATTAAATATATGTAAAAAAAGTAAAGAAAATTTTAAATTTATCTTCAAAATTCTCATAATAAATGAAATATAAAACTAAATGCAAAATAAAAGAAAATATATTTAAAGAATTATATAAATTATAATTCGAAGATCATGTAAAAAAAATCTTACCAGATTTTTTCTAAATGTATGACTCTTTAAAGAGTGTAAGAATATATCTGGAGGAACATGCGAAGGTATGAATGCCAACACGCGAAACGCGCGTGTGGGAAGAAACATAAATATTATAAATAAAAGAAAGAAACGAGAAGAAAAAAAAAGGTATTCCTTGTACGGTTTTTATTCTTTGGCTGCTATTACAAATTTATTTGTTTATAGTAATATCCGATGTATTGACACGTATCAGTGCTATTTATAGATCCACTCTCACGCATCGACTAAACCTACAGGTGACGATAGGTGAGAGAAAAGTGGCAGAGGTCATATGCGCATTGAGAATTTGGCCCAGGACATCACGAGAGAGGAAAGATATAGACTGTAACTTTAAAGAATATAAAATATTATAGAAGTGAGCAAAGTGTGAGCTGTGTTTAAAGAAAGCTTGCGCTTTCGTGGCTCATATTACGTTGCAAATATATGTATATAACGTAATAATATGAGTTACAAATCCATGTATATACGGAATTACGGCTGAAAGAATAAAACACTATAGGAATTAAATGCGGAAATTAATTATTAATTAAATAAAATATATTATTTCCTCTCTTTTTCGAAAATACATATTATAAATTCCAAAAAAACTGAATGTATATGCCCATTAGAATGGATGTCAGCAACGAAGGGATTAAAGGGTGCAAGTTGCAACACGCGCAACTTCAGTTGCGCTCTCCGTTTCGTAGGTATCCGTCGGGAAAAATAGAGGTAGAGAGAAAGAGAGGTAGACAAGTATAATTTTTAAAAAATAGTCATCTCGCGGTGAGAGATAACGTTCCGAAACGTTCTCGTACGATATAATTCCGTGGCGCAAGATGGCGAGGGAAAGCGGAACGAGGAAAAAAGGACGAGAAAAATCTGATTCGATGCGCTCGCCATGGTTAATTTCGGTTATATTAGGTTCCGCAGGGGCGGGCCGTAAGCAACCGTGGTAACATCTGTCGGGAATTCGTCCTCGCCGGTTTTCGGACGCTCAAAAAAGCTCCGAGACCTGCCGACGTGGCGAGAATTTTTCCTAAGCAGCGCGAATTCCGATCAGGGATTTCGCTTATTTTTCATTTACCGAGGAAAAGCAAGAGCTGCTCGCTGCGTGTATAGAAGGAGATAATCGAAAAACCGGGACGAGGGTACAATACCTGTGATAGAATAATAGATAAGCATGAGAACCGCGCGCTGTTTCCAGATGATTTTTAAAGCTATATCAATATATGTATATGAAGTGTCGGAAGTTCAATTATTGTCACAAGCTTGCAAATGCTTGCAAATGCTTGTAAAATCTTTATATACAATAAAAAAAATAAAAGATACATATTGGGGTAATTTTAAGGATGTGTTTATGACCATGTAAAAATTTTTGCCGAAAAACAATCGATTATTTACTAATGTATACTCAATTTTGTCTGATTATATAGATATATTATTATTTAATTACTTTATTTGTTATATACGAGTATATATATGTATGTATAAAATTTATATAGTATACGTGGCTGTCATATTTTACAGAAAATAAAATATAAAACAAATTGTCATACATAAATGACAGTCGTAAGTTTCTAGATCCATTTCTTACATTACTGTTGTTGCAACGTCGTATCTAATTTGAAACGTACGTGATGCACGCAGCAATCGTTTGCACCGCTAATCAGCGAGTAGGTATAACGGAGTTTTCGCCCGCTCTGGGAATACGCTTCGGAGCTCCCGATATGCAGAGACGCCAAAACGTCGTTAAGCATTGCGGCCGGGGTTCGTTAATGAACTACGTGAAATTAATTAGGGCCGTACGTCAACGGCGCCGGAGACAACGCCGACTCCAAAGTGCGGCGCGTTGGCGTGTACGCGAGCCAACGCGCGGAAGTTACAGCTCTGATTCCAGATTATCGATAATGCCAGGCCCCCCAGGGCCGTGCGTATCTAACTATCACGATTCGAGCCGTCCTGGCATTGGCTAGTAAAGTTCTATAGAACGTTCGACGTGACCGAGGTACTTCCATTCTAGGTACTCCGAGTCTAAACGCGAGTACGACGAACTTTGGAACGTTCTCGCGCACCAAGAAAATCGAACAATTATTATTCACATATTGATAAGATATTCTTGAATAAAACAAGAACGAGAAAAATGCAGTAATATAAATTAATGATCCGTGTCATCCGTTCAAGTACAAAATTAACACGATAAATAGCCTTATTGACCGTGCTATTTTACTTTCTGACAAACGTTTCCACCGAGCTAATATTGGAATAGTAAAAACAATTCTACTTAACAATTCCTTCCCTGACAACCTAATCAATAAACAAATAAATACTAGACTAAAACAGCTCCGTTCCTCTCCAGTGAGCGATAATAACGAACGTACCGAAGCTTTTGATGCCCGTAGATATTTAGCCATACTGTTCGTCAAGGGCCTCAGCGAGGATATACGCTTTACACTTAATAAAGTGGGTCTCGATACATTATATACCATCCCGAAAAAACTCGACGTAATTATTAAGAAAGGAAAGGATAGACTCGATAAGAACCGTGAAACCGAGCTGGTATACAGGATAAACTGTGATAATTGTGACGCATCTTACATCGGGCAGACGAAGAGATATTTGCAAACGCGTATTAATGAGCACCAGAACGACATTAAAAAGGATGACGGCTGCCGTTCGGTGGTAAGCGAGCACCGTGCATCTTGTCGACACGATTTTAAATAGTCTGATGTTGATATACTACATAAAGAAAAGAATATTAAAAAACGTTAAATAGCGGAAATGTTCTTTATCAAGAATCAAGTAAACACCATTAATTTACAAAAAGATACGGAAAATCTAAATCCTATATATGACAAAGTCATTTCTAGTGTATAAATCCGCTATGTTTACTTATTATTAACCTTATAACATTTCTTAATTTTGTCAGTCGCTTGCTTGCTCTCGACCGGTCGTCATCTTCTATCTGTTTGACTCCTTTTGTAACTGTTCTGATTATATGCGCTGTGCTTGTTAACGTTATGATATTCACATCAAGAGTTCTACGACACCGAACATGTAATTATCTCCTTCCTTTAATTTTATATTTATTGAATGACGCTTTTTAACGAAAAGATTTTTGTTTAGCTTTTAACATACGACTTTTTCGGTCAAAATCTTCATATCTCGTAGATGTTCACGTAAGAGCGATAGTTCCATGCAAGTCTATGTGGGTAGGACATCTTATTATATCCATTGTACTAGTTTTTAAATATGATCGCCTACTAATGTTTCCGCGTTACCGATTTTTTGTAGACACTTGAGAAGGACCCAATCCCCCGGGTCGAAACGTCGTGATTAAACGATAATTTGTCACTCGCCAATTGCGTCGATTAATAAAGATTTTTGTTTAATAAAAATTAATTTCAAAAATTTTATTTGCGCGAATATATTTGCTTTGTTTTGTTCAACGTTTAACTCGAGATTGTCACTTTATAATAATTTGATTTTCGCCGTTTTTTATTTCTGATATCAATGGTCTAAATCGAATTTTACTCCAATTATATAATTAAGAAATTTTGCATAACAGATATTCTTAAAATATCAAGAACGCTCTTATATTTCTAGCATTTCCTATGAAATGCTAGATATTTTTATTACGTCTTGATATAAGCGAGATGAAATAAGTTGAGATGAATGGACTGACCTATATCCTACAACGTTTCACCTCCTAAAGGATATGTCAATAGAATCGACACCGTGTATACATATAATACCGTAACTTTATGGATTTGGAAATTCAACTGATGGCAATATGATTTGATATTAAATTAGGACCTCCGAAAATTCCATTCTAATTATCAAATCGATACGCGATTAATAATTAATCTACTTAATAATATTGGGACACTAGAAAATTTTAAGTAAAACTCCCATATTGCAGTATACCGTTTGAAAGGGCATAAAATAAGAAAAATTTTGGCGCAAACCAGAGGTCGATACGTTGGGGAGTTATTTAAGGTCAAAGTTGGAAAAAGTGAACTTTTGACCCTAAATAACTCCCGAACGGGTCAACGTATCGACCTCCAACTTGCGCAAAATTTTTTCTTATTTTATGCCCTTTTAAACAATATACTACAATAGTGTCCGACCGAAGGTCTTTTTTTGGCCGAGGCCGAAGCCGAAGCCGAAGCTTCGGTCGGACACTACTTAATATACCGATCGACGATCCAAGCTAAAACAGCGATTTATGGAGACAACTTAATTTTCATAATTACAAGTGACACATCTATCCTATCGATTTGGCGTTTCATTCATTACACCGTGATTAATAAATGGCGATTCCCTGCGGGCCGAGTTCCTTGCCACTGCTCCGTTCGGATGTAGTTTAGCAGACACTCCAGGAAGCCAGGCAGTAATGCGCTCTTGACGATACATACATTATCGGATAATGTCGAATATTCCCATCGGCCCGGACGCGGATTTTCGCACTGTGCGTCCGCTCTCGTAACGACCGCGTCTAGCGGAAAGGGCTTTTAGTATCGTAACATTTTGACAAGTATTATGCAACTCGCAGTTACAGCGCCGGAGGAAGTTTCTATATAATGCCACTCCCTGAAAGATCAATATTTCCTCCTCGAAGGAAAGAAAAAAATGCATAGAAACGCCAATTCTGATTTCTTTTAAAAAGTATAGCAATCGTACTTACAATTAGATACAAAAATCATATTATGCTTCGTTATTTTGTCTTTGTGTCAATTTAGAACTAATTTATCTAGGATGGATTTTATCATTGAAATTAATCATTTTGCTTGTATTTTGAGCGCTGGTATCAACTTCTTCTCTCCGATTCTCGGTATAAATTTAAATATTCTCTTACGCAAATTCTTAGCTTCTTTATCCTGATAGTTTATTGCTTTAGTTATCGCTATGATTATTAACGATAATTAGCCCGTTCATTCTTATAACTACTATTATCTGTTTTCTCTATTTTGTGTTTTTTTTAATTATACGAACAAAGTCTAAACGCTTGCATATATTTTTGCATCTTTCTCCAAAGCGTTAAGATCGTCAAAATAAATAAGTAAATAAATTAAAAATAAAAGTTCTTTATGCATGCTGTGTAGAACGATAATGCCACAAATTTATTTTGATATTTATAGTGGCATTGTCATGCAACGTGCACGATAGATTAATGCTTCTCGTGGCGTCTAGAGCGTTCGCGTGTTCTCCGCAACTTGCTTCTCGCTGCCATTCGTTTAGCTAAACGCGGCGCGGCGAGTAGACGTTGCCCTTCGGTAATCTCAGCGCGGCGCTAGCTTGTAGAATGTAGAAGAAAGACGTAAATGTAAAGTGGATGTTCGGGCCGAGATCGGCTGAATCGGTATAGCTTAATTGGCAATTAGCATGCCGCCAATGAAAATATCTGGAGTCGACAGGTGTGGCTGTTTAATTCAATCGGCGCGTCTCGAAAGCTCCGATCTCCGCCACTACAACACCACCACTACCTCCACCAATGTCGACGCTACCGTCGCGTCGCTTTCAACATCCCTTTCGACTCGCTTTCAACCAGCTATCACAATCGGATGTGACTCCGAGCTCGGGTGAATCCAATCCGTTTGGGCAGAGTACTAGTTCTTTATTTGTTCCTCGGTCCTTTCTTTTCTTTTCTCTTCTCTTTCTTCGCTTTTCTCCGTTTCTGCCTCTCTGTCCCTTTTTTTGGCCTTTCCGTCTTCCTTCTTTATCCTGGTCCTCCCGGCCCTTATGACTGTGCTCCTCTCGCGAGAATCTCTCCCAAGGGAAAGATCGCTATTGAGGGGTGTAGTTATCGGTTCCCCGGGGTGTTTCGACCTTTTAACCCAGCATTCCTTCTAGCATTCGCGCCGTCATCGGTGGAAAATTGACTCGATAGTGCGATCTTACGACGTGGCGTATTGAAATATATCTTGATGTGTTATCTGAAGAGTCAGATACATCATCGTCGGATATTTTTTGAGTATCAATACTGTCGTTACAAATGCAAAGCTAATTGGCGCGAACAAGTGGCAATTTGGCGCAAGGAGAGATTGCCGTAAATGAGAGTGCCTTAACTATTCTGTATATATATATCGGAGGGCTCTTACTCATTGTCAGACAATAGATTTCTCTTCGATAAAATATCCTGGACAAGTATCCTCTTACAAGCATGTGAATAAAGTTACTGATGTCCAAGCTATCACTATGAACGATGGATAACGCATTTCGTAGCTCTCAGCATAGAATTTTTATTTATATTGACTTACTTACTTACTTCGTCTTAATTTAAATATTTTCTAAAATGCTAAGTGTAAAAATAATGAATTACTAATCAAAATGTAATTAACGCTATTTCCGATTCAATTGCAAGATTTTTCAGTGTGTGAGAACTCGTCACAGGCGCATCTACACGAATTCATAAAATACAGAGCCGGGCAAAATTCCCAAGCTTTGTAAATGAAAGTTTGAAACAACCGAAATTGAGCCAGACAATGCGTTATTGCGTTATCTTTGCACTTGGTATTTTTTAAACTCCTAAAGTCAGCGATGGCGATTAATTAACGGGGACCCGAATGGAGGATAATAATCAGCTTACCCGTTAATTACATGCTTCTGTGCGCTATGGGAATTACGTGCGAATCGAATCGCGTTAAAACAATGTATTAGCAAATAGGTCCTGATTAATCGAAGCAAATCGCAGTAGAGGGAAAGTTCGCGCCTCTTGGATTAGCCGCGCGCGAGTCCGGCGGTACCCCTCAGTGTTTCACGAAAGTGCCGGAACAAAAATGGAAGTGACGAGCTGCGGAAGAAAGCGGGAAAAGCGGCTTTTGTGCTAGGGGACAAAAGATATGGGATATACCCATGGTATAAGCCACAGGGGAGGGATAAGGAGCAGCTACTTCTAGGTCGAGGATCCGCGCAACCCGCTGTTATACTTCTTATTTTTCTTCCTTACCGTCGTGTGCTTCAGCTGTCTTCTCCGACCCTTGTACCAGGTTATCACCGCGGGTGGCCTTGAACCAGTGGTCGCGCACTCCATGTCATATCGCTTCCCCGCTAGGAGGGACTCGTTGCCGATTCCTTTCCTACCCGGTCTTCTTATGATCACAGATAAAGGTTTCACTAAAAAAAAAGTGATGTAAACTTTGAAGACATTGTCCTGCTACGTCACATCTAGTACTGAATTCTTACATCGGACTTTGCCAGCACAGATCAAATATTTTAAGAATATTTGATATATTAAACTTTACAATATAATATACATGAAAATTAAAGCAAAGCGTCGATGAAAATACCCTGAAATTATTAACGTTTAATCAGAAACCAATTTAATCAATTATTTGAAAAATTTTAAATATTAATTAAATTAATTATTGTATGTGTGATATTATTGCGCATATTATACATAAATTTTTCATTTTCTTCAATAATCTGTTGGGAATTTATTTCCTAATAAAAGCATTTTTTAGGAAATTTTCTACGTATAATAAATATTTTACGAATTTTAATTCAAGTTTTGAAATACTGATGTGTAAGAACTGATCTGCTTTGAAGCTTTTTAATAATAATATGTACTTACATATATACATATATATGTATACAAACATAAAAAGCTCGATACTTTTTATTTTTAATGAAAACTTTGTTCCCTGCCTTAAGAAATTAAAAATGACTGATAAAAATATGAGAGCTCTAGCTACGCTCGTGTCAAATCGCTAAAATGGATCTCACGTTATAAAATGATAAATTGCCGACCTGCAGCCACCCTTCACTTCTGGATGAAGCTTCGGTATATCGTATCAGCTGCGTGCCACGTAGAAACAATTGCGTAAGTTAAACAAATATTTTCGACGTTGTTCGAGTGGACGCATTTAATGAACATTTATTCGGCAAATATTTTTGCGCAAAGAATGAATATTTAGTCATATACATATACGATACGCGGTATCGTGATCCTTGGTGATCGAGTGTTCATTGCTAACCTTCGCAATTATTGTTTCTGATCTATTATTAATTTGCTCTGTTCGTCAAGTCTCGCGTTCGCGTACGCATGTATGCGCGTGTACGCTGAAAAACTGCACCGTCCTAAATTTTACTCGCGAAGTGACGATGGTTCTGACGGCCAATAAATCTAGGTTTCCAATTCGTTGGTGTCGACTAGATACAATTCGCTCGTTCGTGAAATATGAAAACTGTGAATATAGATTTCCATACGTTGTTTGCGATGCACTTACTCCGATAATAGTAGCACGTATTCATTATTCATTATCTAAACATAAATGTTACCGTCCTTATTACTAGTAAATTGTTTTCATATTGACGCAGCGTTTACATGGACGCTAAATATTTATTACTCCATTTACGTATAATTGAGCAATTTATTTTACAAGTGAAACGGTGTGTTATTTTTCATAGAAATAAATATTCGATCGAAAAATCGGACGATTCTATTAAAGTTAGTTGTCCAATATAAATATAAAAATAGCATTTCAGACGTTCGTGTAAAATAAATTTATACATTTATTAAGTAACTGTATTACGCGAGATTACAACAAATACAATATGGAATACGCGGTATAGCATAAATAATGGTGTTATTGAAGCAATGATTTTAGCCCGATAATGTTTGCTAAAGTTTATAATCAACTTTTAAAGTTAATAAGTTTAAGCACACTGATGCGTCTGTCGATGGAGCAATCTCGCAATTGATGTGCGCTGTCCCAAAGCGTTGAGTGCAAGAGGATGCGCTGTTTGTTCGAAATATGATTTAATTAAAAAAAAAAAAAAAAACGACAGAATAAATACGCATTGGATGCGTAGGCACTTTTTGGCGAAGTAACAAAAATCAAAGAGCGTTTCATCGTTTAGGCTAGATTCCGGCTCGTTCCTCTTCTTTCATCAGGGTTTCCTCTCTGATCGTTTCAATCTGTATTTTTTTTATTCGCCGCTATGATGGGGTCGCTCTTCGCTCATCGATAACCGGCCTGCAATTTCGTTAGTATAGCTTCGACGAAAATCCGTGATTTTTGGAGGACCTGATTATTGGACGCGTATCGATCACCGTCTCTCCGTATGGTCCTCGATATTTTCCTGTGCAGGAAAAGCGAAATTCTTGCTTCCATAATACACGCGTAAAAAGAAGCAAGACTGATGGAATCCTTACGAGAACTTCGGTGATGGATAACGGTCTAATCGAATCAAAGGCTGGCAATCGAATCGTCGACCGATAACGATCGGGAGGGAAAAAGTCGCGGAAAACGATAGCGAGTCGGCTCGCGCGATACAGAAATCCCATCGTGTCGCAGACTTGCCGCGATCGTTGGATAAGGGACGACGCGAGATAAGATCCCACTCGCCAATTTTTCGGTTTAGTACGAAAATTAGGACCGTCACCTTATTCCTATTCTACACCTCGCCCTAAACCCGCCCTAGGCGGGTTAACGAAGAATTCTAATTTCGGAGAAGCCTAGAAGATAGTCTTGCCTCTCCTGCTTCTTCTCGCTCCTTCTCTCTCCTGAGAGAAGAAGCGAGAAGAAGCAGGAGGACGAACGAGCCGGATGGAACCGGAGGGTGGATTTAATATATTTCTCGTCTTATCTTGCCTTATCTTCCCTTAAAGGCGACTCGCCAGCGGCGAGGGAGCAAAGGATGTTGGCCCACTTTTGGTGTCTCGTAGATTTTATCGTTAATGCGAGACAATTTAGGCTCAGGGGCGAGGCCTCTGATTTGTTGGCTGCGTGATAAGAATTTATATTTCCCATCTTTGCTTTCATTAGTCTTTTGTTCTTTTAATAAAAATATTCGGCTATTATAGGTGACCACGAGAGAAACGCAAATTTGAGTTATGCAAATATGTTTCCACGTGGATATTTCTTTTCTCATAGATGAGAAAACTGTTCTATTTAAATCATGCAACAGAAATATTTAGATTCACTCACAGTTAAGGTCCAGAGAAATCGATGTCTCCTTCGGATCCACCAAGTCCGTGTTGCGCGCTTCGCAGGTAAAATTTGAGCCGAGGTCAGAGCGACTGATGGGCTGTAGCGTTAATCTGTCAATGTTAGAACAAGCTATGTTAAATACATATATAAAACTAATCCGCGTGAGAGAAGTAATTATAATAAGGGAAAGATTTCCTACGTAATATATTAGGCATTTTCCATTTCATTTACACTCAAGTGAGCTGAGTCACTCAGTTATATGAGTACTTTAGACTTAGATAAGACGTCAGTTGTTCAGTGAGTAAAAGAAATTTACCTCCTTATTTTGGTGACAAAGCTATCGCATAACAATACAAGTTCATAATCTCACTTTTAATGTGAGTCTAAGGTCTAAGGACATGGTCTCGATTGTGAATAAAAATTCAGTTGAATCTCACTTGCCATCAGCATCAAAAGGAACGTGCATTCAACTGAGTTATGACGTCACAAGTGAGAATTAACTGAGTTTTGATGTAAATGGAAATCTATACTATTATATGTACAAAAAAACATCTGTAGGAAAATGTCATCAAAGAAATTATTCTCGTACCTATTCTCGATTACATCTCCAGCATTATTTTCGTATTCCTCGTCTTTCACTCGGCCGTTTATGAGCCATCTAACCATTGGTTGTGGTTTACCTGTAATAAACAAGACATTAATTTTATTTTAGATTTTATAATTTGCTATCTAGCAAAATATTTGATCTGGTTTGTTGCAAGAATTTCGCTAGTTGGCACATCCTTCGTAGTTACCACCCAGAATTAATTACCTTCTGTAAAAGTTTCTCTGTGTGCAATAGCTATCCTCGTAACTATCATTTAGAGCCGAAAAACGAGCGAGGGATGACGCAGCGATGTGCGCTCGCGGCAAGCGTCTATCAGAGAGCGGTGAAGATCGTATACACGGTGCAACGAGCTTTGCCGAGGCTACTAAGCGGTAGACGAGTTCTCGGGAACTTTTAAATTAGCCGATATTCCCCCCCCCCCCCCTTGTCCTCTTTGGAGCTTTCGGTATGCCAAACAAAAACTAGGAGACTTCGGTCTCGAGGCGTTCGATAACTGCAAGTTATAGGTTGCTGCGCGCACCAACATGGACGAGAGCCAATAAATACGGGTTATATAACGGGTCGGAATATGTGGCGGGAACGATCAAAGCGATTGAAAAATTAAAAACGAGATTACACGGCCGACCCACGGGGTCCGGGCTCTCTCGAGAGATCGAAATGAAGTATGCGCAAAAATAAACACGGTTATATTGCTCGTCCATGCGTCCCCTCACTATAAAATTGTTTTTTCAACTTTTCACCTATTATCGTTTTAAAATGTTTAAACAATATGCTTTATTTCCTACAAATAAAGGGAGGAATTATTAATGGCGTTTCAACCGCGTTTTATCTCGCGAAGTAATATCTATTGATAAAAAGCAGAGAGAGAGAGAGAGAGAGAGAGAGAGAGAGAGAATCGATGCACGAGGATATTAGATTTTTATATTGTGAATTCATTAAATCTTTTAAACGACGAGAGGTACATGCGCTATAATATAGTTATCTTTTGATGGTGCTGCAATATTAATAGTTACTTTAGTGCGATACGCATCCAATTAGACAACCTTTATATCGGAAGTAATATATATCGGAAATATATCGGAAGTAAAAATGCTGATTTTTGACGCTCGGAGATACCGATGTTTTACCATGATATTAGCTTTATCTTTGCGAGCTGCGTCGCGCCAATATTTATGCTACCTGGCCGGGGTTGTGGAACACGGACCGACGCGACGATGTGATCAAGGGAGAACCATGTAACGAGAGTAACCGTGGCTTACGCCGGAAACGAACGGAGGTAATTCCTCTTACGGGAAATAGTGTCGGGCCTCTGCGCAATCTCGCTTTGTTTCATACCTATTAAAAATGTGTATTTAGTCCTCTATCTTTCTCTTTCCCTCTTAGTCTCTCTTTAAAAAATGGATTTTCATAGATAATATATCACCTAACAATAAGTTACAATTCATTTTCATATCAAGCATCTAAAAATATTCTACAAACACGTACAAAATTATTAAGTGCGCTAACGTTAATTCTATCGATTAACAATAAGGAGAATATGCAGTATTTTTTATTTAATTTTTTATATTTAAGACAGGTAATTTTTCAGATAATAAAACTTTCTTGGATCTTTGTTAGATTAAAATTTCCATAACTTATAAAGCAATTTGCATAATAAATCATGTAATAACACTTACTTAGTAACAAAAACAGCGGAAAGAAAATGGTGAAAATTGTCCAAGTTATGAGCCGTTGAAGTAGAATTTTTTATTAAAAGTAGAATCTTTTTTTACTAGGGTAAACGCCGATCATGTTTTCAACTAAACCAGCAGTATAAAAAAGATCGTTACAAGTACATCGTCTATCATCTGTACTTTTAGCGCGAGCCGCGGAAATTCATGTAGAGGCAGTATTGGTAAAGTGACGACCATGAAAGGTTTGAATTTTCAAAACTGTGAAAAATGGATTTTATTTTGTTTATGAAAACCGTTATACGTGTTTCCCATTAATCCATCCAATACCATTGGACCACACATGTCCCAAGAAATATTTGAAAAATTCTATTGAAATTACAAATTTTATCAAGAACAAAAAAAATACAATAAACAAAGATATGTTTTATTGCGAATCAATATAAATATCTCAATTTTAAAAAACAATCTCAATTTAATAATTTAATAACAAAATAAATCTCTCTGGAATGTACTTCAGATTTAACACTAACATGTGATTATTTTTTTAGTACTATAGTTTTTAATTCTGTGTAGAATTAAATATCGTTGTAGGAAACTTTTTTAATCCTGACCGTAGTCCTACAGTCACACAAAAATCGTCGAAAAAAAATGAACGAGAGCAATCCCTCGAGCCTTGGAAGTGCGGGAAAAATGTGCCATCCAAATGCCATCGTTTCATTGTTATTCACGGTAGCGTGCGGCGCCGGAAACGCAATTTAATCAGGTCCGATGCAACATCGACGCGACACTTAAAATTGCAACCTGATCTTCAGCCGGAAAACACGGCGCACATAGCTGACGTGGGAACGGCCTCTCGCCTAGATTAGTTCCATATCATTGTTATTCACGATGCCCGCCAATCCTGATTGCGTTTTAACCGTCTCGTTGCTTCTGATTCTCATCGTTCTCGTCCCCCCTTCCGCTCCCTTTTCTTGTACGCCGCGGCCGCCCGCGCCGCGCCGCGCCGTGCCGTCTGCGTCTAGCGAACGCCATATTGCCGTCTCTCGAAATTAATTCTATCATGTTTATTAGGTTTTACCTGAATCGTGACGTAAATGTAATAAATTTAAAAGAGAAAAGACTTTCTTGTGACTCCGTTTCTTGCATTTACAAATGCCTCTTATATTTACGCGTATTGGACATTTTTTAAATTTTAATTAACTTCTATGAAACTTCAATCGCGTTGATATAAAAATATGAAAGCGTTCGTTTTGACATATCAACAGCTTTTTCGTTTAAAAAATTAATCGGTCAGCAAATTTTATCCAAATGCCAGTATATTCGGTATGTGATCAGATAACAATAGTCTATATATAAAATTACTAGACGTTTTAGAGAAAGAGGAGAAATTTCGTACGCAAAGCAGTTTTGAATAACAATTTGTATTCGGATCGATTTAAAATAAAGAATTTTCGTCTTTCAGATGAAAGTTTTACTGACTGTCGAGAATCTACATTTCTCACCCACAGTATAGCTTCCATCCGAAAAGTCGGCAGTCCTTCATTTGCACAAAAAATACAGTTGTTCAAAACTGTCTTGCGCTCAAAACTGCCTCCAAAGTTTCCCGTAAATTTATAGCAACACTTGGAAATGTTTTCGTACAAACGAGTATTTTATTACGAGAGTACGACGCGGACGTACGAGGAGAGTGGACTGTATTTTCCCAAGTATCTGTTTACGCGTTTTGTTTTACGCTGGGTATAATAACGTAGTTGCGTATGTGAAAGTCTTCGGTCTCATCGCCGCTAATTATACAAATCGCGCAATCTTGCCGCTTAAAGAGGTACGACTATTACTTGTGAGTCAAAAATGCGATTGAAATAAATGTCATTACAGCGATCCCGAATTATATGCAATATTAGTATAATGAATTGTGGATGCTACTTATGTGCTATATTCTTCGTAAATTATTAGTGTACAGAATATTAACAAACATATGCCGGGGTATGAGAGCGTCAACGACTCGGAAATCGCTTATTTGGCCAACATTATAGGTTAAAACCTGTCACTTTGTGACAATAAGCTTTCTATACTTGAAAGCCAACTTAGAGCCTTGTTTTTTTTATATGATTTACATAAACACTTTACACAAATAATCCCAAAACTTGAGCAATATTGAACGTATAGTTTTTTTGCAATATTATTCAGAAGTTGACCACTTTTAGATAGCCTATCGTCTAGTTTATGGAGACGGTCGCTCCGAGGTAGATTATCACTAGTTTACTACACACTTAGCCAACTTAGGACTTTGAAAAACTAGCATTTCACAGATGAAACATCAAGGATTGTGTAAAAACTTTAAAAATCGGACTTTACCGTGTGGATTTAAGGCTATATTGTCACAAAGTTTAGATCCTAGCCTATAATGTTGGATAATAAGCGATTCCCGAGTCGTTGACGCTCTCATACCCCGGCATATGTTTGTTAATATTCTATACACTAATAATTTACGGAGAATATAGCACATAAGTAGCATCCACAATTCATTATACTAATATTGCGTATAATTCGGAATCGCTGTAATGACATTTATTTCAATCGCATTTTTGACTCACAAGTAATAGTCGTACCTCCTTAAGAAAACTCCCGGAGGAAAAAGAAAAAATAAAGAAAAAAGCAGGAGGGAGGAGGAAAAAGGAACGAATAGCCCACTCGTCCGTGGAGTGCTGTACGCTTAATTCGACGGTAAGCATTTTTCAGTGAGCAAACGGCGCGTTATAACGACACAGCGGTGTCCCACTTAATTCGTAAGCTCAGCCGCTCGTTTGCATGAGTACTTAGGGATGAGCGAGAGGTCGGTCGCCGACCGTGGTGGTTGAGCCGAATAACGGTGATGGTCGCGAGGGTAAGATCTTGGCGCGCCCCTGGCGTTGACATTAACCACTCGGACTACATTCAAACCCCAACCTTCGACCCCCCCTCCCCTCTCACTCCTTCCACCTCGATACGACATTAGAGATTGGAGGCGACGCAAGACGACGCGACGCGACGCGACGTGCACCCTCACCCCCGCCTCTTGTTTCCCCCGAATCTAGCGACAACCTAACCGGTGCTATCTGCGCTGCGCAGCAGGATGACAGAGGGAGAACACTAAAGTGCGAATTTTAATCTGCGGATACCGGACGATATCTTCCGGGATTAAGACCGAGTCCGCAAGCGCGCCCGGGTTGGCATCTAACAAGTTTTGGTTCGAACTCCGCTTAAAGCAAATACCTACTACGTCCGCGTCGGGGACTCGGCCAATCCTCTCGACAGACTCAGCTCCTTTACCCCTGCCACCCTCGACCCCTGTCTCGTCGTGATTTAGGGGACTCCTTGTTTGATTAAAACCGATCGTGATATTCGATATCCTTCTCGCGTGGCATTTTCGCGGCGATCTCAGTAGCTGCAGATGTCTTTTCACGTAAATGCAAGAGAGATAGAAATCTATACGTTTAATAATAATATGAAGACGTCATTGTGTTCATAGTGATCGGGACATAAAAGTTTGGAAAAGCGCGCGCTAGAAATGAAATATTTCGCAAGAAAGTCTGCGGATCGGGGAATGTTTTTCCTATCGACAGAGAGCGGTAAAAAAAGGTATTATGGAAATATAAAAGCAGCGATACGTAGGAAGATTTTTGCGTCTTCGGCTCGCGGAACCAATAGCTACGGTTATTACGCCTCCAATATCAATATTTTCGTCGTTCCCGTGATATCCGGGGTTTTATCGACTGTTGCATTATTGAATGCTGGATTTTCCATCGCTGGATATTCTCGTAACGTGTAGATATTCCGGCAGCGCGCGAGTTCGTACAATTATGTCGCTCGCCGATTACGCTAAAGCCGGCGACGAATTACTTACGGCCGTAAACGGCAGCCGTTCATCGTCGGCAGTAAATTTTATTCGAGATTATGAATCGAAGGAAATTTACGACGACATTTACGTGGACGTTTACGTGGACGTTTACGTGTGACATTTATATATGATCGGGGCTTTTTCTTATCGAGCTCGCTTCGACCGGCCAATCTTTCCCGTGCTTTTGGTGGAAGATTCTGTACTTAAATACTGCACTAGTTCTCTAGTTGTTTATTTTGCGTTTGCATCTCTAGCGAGCGAAACCAGCATTATCTCGCATTTTCATTTATCGCGCCGTATCTTATTTTCGATTGGAATTTTCGCGATTTACGAGTTTTCCGGTTACGTGCTCGCCCCCTCTCGTTACCCCTGCCAGAACTGGATTATGTTTTCCGATTCCCTCCACGGAGATGCGCTATCATATTCGAATCGTGGCGCCCGCGCCGCGCCGATAGTTCTCCCGGTCGGCCGGCCGACCAATATCGATTTCCGCAGTAAAAACTCTCCGCGGTGTCCGACGAATATTTCCTATGGTTTCGCATCGCAAAAAATTCCTTCGCCGATGCTCTCCCTTGTTGGTGCGCGTTCTTATCATCCCCTGGCATTTGATTTCAATACCACGGCGAGCGCAATGAATTTTTACAATCGAACGCTGCCCCGCACGGATGTACCGTGCGGAAACGTGCTCCAGCTGAAATTCGACTTTCCGAGACAATAAGCGGGAACAATGTATCAACGTATATAAATATAAGTAGTTAATATTATTGTATTAATCCTGTAAATACAGCGACATTTTTGACAATGTTTACAGACCGCGTTCAAATAAAGCAGAATTTATTCCTAATATGAATCACTATCACAACGCAATCTAATACTAGAACGGTAAATATTTAATTACTGTATGGTATAAATTAGATTATAATTATCTGCGGCCAACAAATCAATTTAATTCAATGTTTAATTATGCAATTACAGCAATTACGCCGCTTGTACACGCTTTTGTGGCATTGGCTCCGGAAAATTCGCGACGTTCACCGCGATGTGTCGCATCGAACGGAGATTAGGAGAAGAATAAATGCGTATTCGTTTTATCTCCGAGCTACGTACTCGATAAACGGGGCAGCTTATACGTACGCTACGGGGAAATAGGGAGAGTGTTTTGCAGGGTTATATAGACGAAAAAAATGTAAAGGACTGGCGAGAGAGAAACATTCGTTTGTTTCCGCACAGAAATACAGGCAAACGGGAATGATATCGGAATATAAACCGGCCGGCTAGTGGATGTCTATTGCTATAATAGCTGAAAACTGACGATCAATCATTACATGCAATTTGCAGATATAGATAAAAATTCTGCGAATAGTTGGGAGCAATTTATTTGCAATCTTGTAGTTTTGTCACGTAATACGCGAACCAACTTCCACCTATGAGCTACATTATTTTAACTGATAAATTCAAATATAATATCAATATAATAAGAAATGTACATATTGTATATACAGGATAACTTAAGAGAACGCGGCTGTATTACTATATTTATAAGAAAAACAAGAATGGAAAGAACACGATTTTGATATTCCTGCTACGCGAAAAATTGCGGATTCGGCAGCGTATAAAATTTGCATTTAATTGTATACGTCGGTCAACAATCACGGAACCTTTTTCCCTCTTCCAACTCGAATCGGAAATCAAATTCGATATCTCAATTTTCGTCACGCGCTTATCGCCAGGTTGCTGGGATTAACGGACGCTTCGAGAAACATTATATTCCAAAGAGCTGTCTCTCCCGCGGGTCTCATGACTCATCGGTGGAAAAATTATTTCCCCTTGGCTTGCGGCTTTCTTTCTCTTTTTTTTTTTCTTTTGACGTAGCAGCGAGAAGAAGCCGCTATTCTGTAATCGCATCTTCGGCGCCATTTCTTTTCTTGCTTGCGATAATCGTTTCTTCATCTTCGACGGACGGTTTTCGAGATGTGACCGGAATTATGGCCATCTTATGGCCGTTTCTACCAACGTCGATTAACTTTAACCTTAGGTCAACTCACTCTTCGTCTCTTTCTGAGGGAGACAGTTAGAAAGAGACAAAGAGTGAGTTAATCTAAGCTCAAAGTTAACCGACGTTGGTAGAAACAGGCATTAGAGCATCGGGTGAGCAAAGACGCGAGACTCTCATCGAGGTTGTACCCTTAAATTCAAGCGTCGCTGTCGACCGGTAATCATCCGCGATATGAGAATTTATACGGGCCCGGGCCGAGGGGATAAATTCTCCTTGCATCCATCCGACGGGCCGGGCGGATGGGAATGTGGCGTGAAGAAGGGCGAAGGACTTCCTTCCCTTACGTGCGTAATATACATCCTCTATGGAAGGACCCTCGATTCTTTCTAGGCACGAAGTCAAGAAGGCACGAAGTAATTGGCAATAAATTCCGGGCGCGGGGCGAGTCGTAAAATTTTCTCGCCGGCATTGTCATAAATTATAGATAACGCGGATACATCCTCCGCGTGCTGCGTGGAGAGAGTTAGGCTTGCTTGTAAATCCCTTATAACAGAATGCTCGAGAGAAATATACATATAATCGTGCAGCAGATCACATGGTTCTTTCTGATATCGCGTAAACGGGGAAAAAAACTGTAACAAAAGGTACTCTGGAAGGTTATTCTTTCCTAATAAACTTTTGTCTATAAATTAAAAGGATCAACGTTAGAATTAATATCTTCCTGATGATGTCTTCCGGACACATTTGCCCGCGTGTAGATATTCGTGTGACTTACTCGAAAACTTATTTATATACGCAGCGGCGGCATTACCGATCGATATTCGTTTAAACGGTGTGGCAAACTCGAAAATGATGAGCGCGATATTAAATTCCCATTTTTATTACATCAACGTTAACATCGCGCGCCGCTTAATTACGCGGCACATGGCGTTGTTTTTACAAGACGGCGCGGAGGCGAGGGCGACCGAATTACGCGAGAGAGATTCGCGCGGCTCCCGTTTTCAGACCTCGCGTCGCGCAACGCCAAACGGTTCCAAGCACCGCGTGCCGCGTACGGCGCGTACCTCGCTTTATGAAGATTAGATCCGTCCGGGGCGTACCCCGTACGCGTGTTACACAAATCCCGGACAATTTTCTAGCACGGATAGACACGGATAACCGCGCGTTGTAAAGATAACGAGCAGCGAAACGGCAATCGCCCCGCGGCTGAACGCGATTACAACGGAACTGTAATTTTCGAAAATTTGATAGAAATGTAGCTCGTCATTAAGAGAGGAGAGCGAAAGTACGCAAGCGAACGCGCGTCGATTATGGTACCGCTACGATACGATATCTGTTTTCGGCATTTTGATAACTACGCGAATTACGCACGTTCGCTCGCGCAAAAAAGGTCCCTGCGGAGCGGAATGTCACGTGTCAGCCTGTCACTTACAACCGGGAACGTCGTCCGATCGTTTTAACAAGCGAGTTTTTAATTTTAAATAAAAACACGACTCTTTCTCTCTCTCTCTCTCTCTCTCTCTCTTTCGTCGCCATCCGTGCTTTGTTCTCTGACTGGCAAAAGATCGCTTGATATTTAATGCTTGTATTATACTTGTCTCGTGCGCTCCATACGTCGCAGCCATGAATCGGATCAAAATTCGCCACGAGTTTCAAACGATTTAAAAGCGAAAAAGAAGATGGAAGAAAAAGAAGAAAATGTCTCCGCTCGCTCCGCCAGCTGTGATACTTGATCGCGAGAGATCGATTTCACTTCTCCTTTGTAAGCGTTATTTACAATTAAATTAAAACGCCGGATTCGCGTCCGGCGGATGGAGTCTTCGGGGGCGCGACGCCGAATGTATTGTTAAGGATAAGCCGATCTTCTCGATATTCAATTTATACGCCGCAATGCGTTTGATCGATGCGCAGCGTGAATGCAATTCCCATCGAATCTGCATACGGCAATATTCCCTCGGCTTTGTATATTTCGATATATGTACATATATATATATATATATATATATATATATATATATATATATGTAACCGTCGAAACGCGGGATTCGCGATGAACAAGGACACCGAATCCGCCGTTATCCATTGCTTATATTTGGCAACGATGACTAATACGATTGCTCGAGGCGATTCTAATAGCGAGATTCATGTCCTCTCGCGGTAACGAAGCCGACCAATATCTTCCTTCTTTTTGCTTTCCCTGTTTTGTTTTTGTTTCCGCTTTTAACGAAACGAGAAGGATGGACAATATATATCGTGATGTATAACGCTGTTCACCGACGAACGGATGTTTCGATAGGAATTTGCCGTTGACAGATTACACCGGTTCAACATATTTGTGTAATTCCCTGGAAACAAATAGGATTCAACATCGTTGCGATAAATAAGTTATAATAAATATATTGGAAGTAATCAAAGAATAGCTAAATCAACGTAACTTAATTACAAAATAATTAAAATATAATTAGTTTTATTTATAATAATAATTGTGTGCTATATAAACAACTGTGATGTAAACGTGACATTGCATAATAGTTCTTGATTTTAATTAATTTGCGAATCTAAATTGTTAAGCATTAACTCGCTGAAATCCTGACATTTTCATAAATCCGGTGTTTATCTGAAAAGTATGTCGCGTTTTGATGAAAACAATTAAATAACGACGAGTAGAAGGGAAGGGGGGAGGGGAGAGAGAGAGAGAGAGAGAAAGAGAAAGAGAGAGAGAAACACACGACAGCGGTAATGAATATTCAAACAACAGATGAGACTGCACTCGGCGCGATTTGAGTTTACCGAATTTTGCTGCGACGCGACGCGACTTAAGATCTTCAACGACGCTTCATCCTCGGCATATTTCGGGCCTGAGAAGGAGAGCAGAAGGCGTACAGTGCTTAATCACAGCGAGAGCTCGAAGGACGTCTCCGTAAGACAGAATGACGAGCATTGAGGACGAGCGGCAACCCCAGGTTGAACCCCACGAAGTAGGGACAGGGAAATAATCTTTTAAGGCGGCCGAAGAAGTTGCCGCAGTTATAAACAGAAATTTAGATCCAGTTGCTAAAGTAAACAGCGAGGAGCGCGCTCGGGTGCTCCCTGTCCCATTCCATCCCTTTCCAGTTTCTCTCGCCCCCGTTGGTCCTCGATCCACCACGCACCAATCTAGGTAACCTCAGGGATCCCCCGCATTCAACTGCGGGGATAGAGAGAGAGAAAGAGAGAGAGAGAGAGAGAGGAGGGGGAGAGAACGGCCATCCTCGCGTTTCACTGAACTTTTCACTTAGCCACGGTCGCCGATAAAAAGTTGGCTGATCTAATAACCGGCGACACACCAGTGACTCCAACCACGATCGAAGTTTCCCAAACGATTTCGCGGTGAGGTTGCCGCGAGCGACAACTCTCAAAAATGCGCTGCGTGTGACCTAGGTGGGACTCGATGGAAAAAGGGGAGATCTTACTTTGCCGCGAGTTTTCCAGATGGGACGGGAAAGAATTTTATTCCCGATGATGTCAAAAAGAAAGGAAAGAGAAAGAGAAAGGGAGAGAGGAGGGGGAGAAGGGGAGAGATAGAGCATGCGGTGGAAATTTGCTGATTTATTCTCGGAAGGTTTCCTCGGAACCACGTACATACATCATCCCTTTCGGCGCTTAGGTGTGTGTATATCGAATGTCAGTCGTACAAACTTGTCTTAATCTTCAATCACCCATAATTTAAAAACTGTGACTGATTACTTTCTTTTTTTTATAATATTTTTAAGGACAATTTTAAATTAATCAAAAAGCTCATAAACATAAAATGGCTCGCTAAGATACCCTGCACAGACAGGTGTAGATCGCAACAAAGTTAGCGCGTGAGCAGATAAACGTTTTTCAGCGTATACATATTATATAACTATATTTTGTGCTAGCTTACCGCCCGTGACGCGACACGTGAGATAGGGTGTATCGCCTTCCTCATAAGGGCCAGCTGTGCCGTTCAAGATGCGTCCCCATCGATCCAAAATGGTTGGTTGCTCCGGTGGAACTGGAATAGAAAGGAAAATTTGTATATGTGTAAGTGTCGAGTTTCAGAAACAGAAAAATGAAATAAGCAGCGTATTTATGCAAAAATAAGATATTAAAAAAATAAATTATAATTATAATTTGTTTAATGAAATATAAAATATATGTATATTTATCTTTTTATATAAAAAAATTATATAATTATTATATATAATAATATTATATTAATATAAATAGCTTATACATAAAACATTACTGTTATTATTGTCTCCTATATCTCCTACAAGAACACTATTTTAGCACAAAAAAATTTTAATATAGTATATATAAACGAAACAATATATAAAACTTTAATTTTATAAAATACATATCGTAATTACAAGATAGAGAAATGTAATTGTGTGAAGATGTCGAATCAGTGAAATTAACTTTTTGAAAAATTTGTTTGTTATTTGATGGCTTAATTTATCATTTCATGACACTATTTAAACGCGTGACCTAACTTTTTTGGGATTTTGGTCAGGTTGCTTTCACTAGCTGCACATGCCTCATTAAGGTTTTATAAGAGTAGCAAGCGTTTGGACACCGCGTGGATATCAAAGATATTTATGTCACTTGAGTTATGCATTTAGCCGTCACTGGCTTCCTGCTTTGCTTCATTGTATTTGGAACAAATTCAGCAACGGGATACGTGCTTGGTTATCGGTTATACCGGCACGGGCGTGTAGCTATGATCGTTCACGGATTAAGCGCAGCGATATTTTTTCGCGGAATATTCGCTCTCGCGAAATCGAAACGAAGTCGGATAAACCGGCCAGGATATTTCTCTTGCTTTTTTCATTATTTTGGAAGTTACGCGCATACGTCGAACGTATCCGGCATTTTATCAACGAAGTTGGCGGCACTCGTTCTCCTCTCTTTCTTCCCTGCTCTGCTGCATCGCGACCGCTACAAATCGCGTTTCTCTCCCGTTTCCCCTGTCCGTCGCTCATTTCGCTGATCTTTTAGCTCTTTTTCGTAAATTATGCGGTCTTAGGTAAAGCGCCTCGGCTCCTGTTTGCTGTTGCCGAGTAATTTTTGGCAACCGTAATTGCGTGGATGTGTATATCGACGTTTTATCGATTTTTTAAATTGAAAAAGTCAGTACTTTGGTATTTTTTAAGTACGCAGTTCTCGACTAAGTATAGAATATTGCTACTCGATATATCGGCTGAAGGATCTCCAGGCGAGTTTACTCGACACTGCAAATCCTGCGCGTTTAACGATATGTGTATACGAGAATGTACACCAGCCAGCCACTCTGTCGCGGCCTTTTCTCCCTCGAAACATCGCCCGTACGTTCGTCGCACGATATTTGCTATGAAAGAGAAATATGCGTACATCTATCGAACCGTGAAATATTCAACACGGATTTCACGGTTCGTAGTACCGACTGCTTTTCTTTTTTACGAGCAATCCTAGGGCCAACTCGAGCCTTAAAGAAATTGTTTAAACGGGGAGTAGGTATACTCTCGCGTTTATGACTTGCTGCGATCTCAGCATCAGCAAGCCATAAATGAGTCATATGCGCGTTAGCCTATCGTCGAATACATATTTGCATAATTAAATATGTGTAATAACGTGTATCAACTCGATATAATTGCCCGCTAATAATTACCTTGTCTATTCATCCATAAGAAAATTTGTGTGTCATTTTCGTTGCTCACAGATTATCGGGAGCTTAGCGGAGGCCATTGCTGTGTTTACGTCGAAATGTACGCCGGTTGTACGTGCACTCCGACAAAAATCTCCGAAATAGCCCGGGAATCTTCGTACCGCATTAAGGAAAATCCTGCGTTAAAGAAAAACACGATTGCGGGAGGAGGTTAAGCGCGAATTCAGTTTCTTAAGTAACAGTAACGACCAGCGCGAGCGCGAGCGCCAAGCAGATGATCATCGCGAAAAACGATCAAAAATCGGTGTACAATAACGCATGGTTCCCTGACGGAGGCACTTAATCAAACGTTCTTCTCGCGTTCCGACAAATTCAATTTTGGGGCATCCACCGTAACATCCTCCCGCCAACACCTCGGCGGCTAGCCCGAGAGCGAGCCTTTTCTCCTCTTTTCCCTCTTTTCTTCTTCATCCGGCCGTATCCCCCTGCCGCTCTCCCGTTTTCCAGCCATCTCCTCCTCTCTCGTGATGGCGTAACGCCGCGATGAAATTTTCCCCCTACCCGCCGTTTCACCTGCCGGAACGTACCTGTAAAGTATTCACGAGGATTTATGACCGCTTTTCAATCCATAATCGGGGTGTACCCTGGGTGGAAAATAAAGCGCCATCCATCGTGGCCACGCACGTCAGTGTGCCAATCAATCGATGCCCGGCGCGTCTCTCGGTCTCTCACTCTCTCTTCACTTTTTTTATCTTCTCTATTTTGGTGCACACTCGTCTCGTCCTTTTATTTTCAACGCCGGCGCCGTAGCTCGAAATTTCACTCTGGTTTCCTGGTCGCTCTACTCTTCTTTTTGATCTTTCCATCTTCTATCTTTTTTTAAATTTTTTCCCTTGCAGACAGCCTTGGGAGAGGCTCGGAATGGAAAGGGAACGTCGAGGAGATATCACTGTAGGATTTTCGCATGGAAAACGCCTCGCAGAAAGCCCCTTGTGTTAAGCTCGTTTGACGCTGCGCGCGCACGGACTAAGCTTCGGGCGTAGATTAATTAAATCCGCATCAAAGTCGATGCGCGAGAGCGTGCGAATTGCTTTCCTCGATGTTGCTATTCGTTTCCAATTCATTTTCTTCAAGTACGTCCTTCCCTTTGGAATCGCGCTCGTTATTTATAAAATCGTACGTAATTTTAGATATCCCATCGAATGCACCTATATTCTTACTTCGTAATTACGTTTTATATAATACGAAAGGTGAAGATAAATTACGTAAGCCATGGTAAAGTATTCTACATGCAATACGATATATCAGAATTCGTACCAAATTGCTTAAAACGCAACTTAAATCCACGTTCCATAATTATGTCACTTTATGTGAATAATTTCAAATTTCTCAATGCTTTATCTTATATCAAATAGCTTTTGTAAAATCTAAAAAATGTAATTAAAATTAAATTGCTATAAAAGTAACAACGCATAATGATATTACAAAATTCTGATTTATATTAATATATGTATAATTAAAAATTATTGTTAATTAATGTTGCTAAATTAACGTTCTAGATTTAATCGACTGCGGTTAAAGGAAGGATCAATGCCCTTCTTCCAAATTGCGCGCAACGCAACCAATACGTATATACTATATAATAACAATTAAACATCACATTTAAATTACGATGCGGCGAGCATGGTAATGTTCGCGTAACATTTAATGGCATCGCCGATAATTTAGTCCAATTTACTTCGAAAAGCTGCGTATCCGGGCAAATTAAATGGGGATCATAGCATATGTCGTGCATCATCCGATCTGCGACAATCCGCGACGGGCGACGACACCCCGGAGAGCTTAATTTTTACGAGACTCTGGGGGCGATATTTCGCTGGACTTTTGTGCGACCACGGCACACCTGATATATTTTCTCTCTGCTCTTTAATCCAGGATCCATTTCGATCACTCGACAATCTCTATAAAGGCAGAGAAGATTATTTATTGAACCTCGGACTATATGCTAACGTTAAAATAGAGGCCATATCCGCGATAAATAAATCGGAAATCAAGAGGCACGGTCACCTTGCTTTTGACAGAAAAAAATGAATAAAATAAATATATGGTTTGACATCTTAGATCGACAAATTTTTATGAAATATAGATCTTTGTTCAAATTCTTTCTAAGTTAAGACATTTTTGTTAAAGAAAATGAAAAGAATGTCCTTTATTTTGTTTTAATAAAAAATTTGAGTAGGTAAGTTGAGGTATATTTTTTCGCATATAGATTACTTTCTTCTATGATTCGCGATATAAAAAAATTGTTCTGAACTAATTAGCTTAAAAGTCATCAAATGTGTATTTCTTTTACAGATAAGACATTAATATTGTGTGACAAGTTTCAATATATTTTTATCTAGCCGGATTGACGCAAATCCGGGAAGGTGGAGATATTCGGCGGAATTATTCGTCAATCTGTAAAATCGGTTTTCATGCGGACGCGAGAGAGGCACGAAATATACGGAATTTATTTGTTATAGATTTCATTATCGGATTTAACCAGTTGAGTGAAACGAAGTCAACGAAAAATCTGAAATTAAGTAATTAACAGTCACGACGTATGGCGAGGGAATGAAGTCATTCTTTATCGGAGTATCACGTCACGATGAATTGATGAAGCGAAAGGCGAAGGTACTAAAAGCCTGCATGATGGAGTTCTGAAAGGAAGCTAAATTTCATCTCGTTTATCGAGCAAAGCACGCGTCTCATTTGATCACATAACAGGCATTATGTTTATTAATCACTTGGAAGTGTTTCGAGAGAGGGCAACTTATCGTCGGGCAAAAGTATTCTTTTATGTGCGTGTGTCACATTTCTAGCTTATTCTCTTATAGACCGCTCGCGCTCGGGAAGATCAAGTATTAACAGTTACATGCAGTCAGACGTGATGCCAAATCATATATTAAACGTGTCGCATTTATGAAACTCGATTAAACTCGTCAAGCCAAATTATACCTAAGTTAATAAATACCTACTGCAACGCGACGCTTCGATTCTGCAGTTCCTTTTATTTTTGCTTTTAATAGAAATCTGGAAAAGCTAGATATATTTTTGTACGCGCGGTACATAAATTACCCTCTTCAGTATAACGTAAGATCGATACCGTGCACGATACTAATCGGGAGTTACACACGCGCGCGGGTGTATCTCAGAGAAGCATCGCTCGCAAGCGAAACGTAATCGTAGAGTACGCCGGTAGTTACAGATACAACATCGCTTTAGAGATCGAAGTAGCCGTTCATTTCTGCAAATAGGAAGTCTAGTTTCGCGTGCAATGTCGTACACGTGTAACAGTCCGCCTCTGCAAATATGGAGTTTAATTTGCTTGCGACGTTACGTATATGCATCTGCCTCTTAATAAATGTCTTGTATGTGTATATATCCAGTGTTATACAAGTAACGTATAGAACACTATAAGATCGACAAATAAATTTATTTCTCTATATTTCTGTTGCAAGTTGCAAAAATACCACGCGTTTTTTTAATTTGCCGGTTCTTTTTTCCTCTTCGTGGATATTTACCATCGAATTTTTGTGCAAGATAAATTAGGACAAAATCCGCTCTAAATTCTAATTACTGTTTCATGCGGTCAAAGTTTCGATCTGCTTGCGCCAGTACCTTGCTATCGTTATTTACGACAATTGAGAAGTTGTACGTTGAATGCGGCTCGTTATCGTCACGACGAAGAGAGTTTTGAATTTCACTGTGTTTCGCTGTAGGTATCGAGAACCGTGGCGGGGCCTGTTGAGGCCCATGTGCAAAGCTAGTGGAAGAGATTGGCCACGACTGGATGGAAATCGTAATGGCAATTACCAGTGGTAATCAATGGGCCGCCCTCAGACCGCGCCAATAATTTCAGGACCGGCTGGAAAACGGGCGGCTCTGTGTACTAGCGCGAGTATGTCTGCGTACAAGGGTGGTAGAACCAAAGTGGCGGAGGCGTGTGCTCACCGCGATTTTAATTGAGTTAATTTTAAGCTCGCGCCACCGAGGTATGGCCGGCTTCGCGTGCGCGCGAATAAAGCGCCGAAAAGAAAGATTTCAACGGGCATTACGGTCGCGTGCAGCTAAAAACATTTTTCCAGCAACATATCTTTTTTCTTTATACCTACTGATATCTCACCCAAAATTTTCAAAGTCGGCTTACAGCAGATTTTTTCTTGACACACGGAAGTTACATTTTGCCTCGAGTATCAATCGCATTCGAGAATGCTTTCCGTACGACGAGTTTTTCCCTAGTGTTGAGTAAATGTGTTTATCTGCAATTTTGTAAAAAGCAAAAAAAAAATACGAAGAGTTAATGATTCGTCACTACGATATCAAAGACGATGAACTTAGTAATTCAACGGAAACTACAATCAGCAGCATTCTCTTAAAATCGTAAAAATGGCGATAACGAGCTGGCAGCTGGTACTACGCATGTCCCAAATGGCCACGTGCAATCAAGTCGCGATTTTTATTACATTTTTTCTGCATGAATTCATGGCGCGTAGAAACCAGCAAACACACAGACACGAATGGCAAAGAGACACGGATCGGCAAAGAGAATATTCGTGATTTTTATCAAAGAAGGGTTTGCAAAATGGAATGATTCCGCGTGAATAGTCGATTCAACAAAGTGTACGTGTATATGATGTAATTAAAATTATTATTTTATTACAGAGTACGCGATAAAGTATCGTAAATTCAATGGAGCATAAAGCATAGAGGATTGGCATGCGTTTTAAAGATATTGCAAATAAGGGATCATGTTATTACGACGCGACTTTTAAATAAAGGAGCAATATTTCATCGCTGATAATCGGGATATTCCCCGATTGAGAAAACGGTTTTTCCTGAGGATATTTTCCACAGGAATTTATAAAATTGTTGCACGGGGGTTGACCTACTGATCCGCAGGTTCAAGCAGATTGGTCGCGCGGTTATCGAGATTCAGGCTAACTCCCTAATATGGGGCAGATCGTACATCGAGATGGCATTCGTAGACAAAATTACGTGTCACGAAAATATTCGCTTATTATTCCGCCGCCCTGCCGCCCTCGGCACTCGACATAATTCAAACGACAAGAAAATTATTTTGAAGCTTTGTCTTATTTATCTGTGATTGTTCAATTTGCTGTACATAAAGATTAATACAAGCATTATGGAATATCAATAAATACGTATGCACAGCGAACTGTCAAGTTTGTCAAATGAAGTGTGTCACAAGCTAGCCCACCTTCACTTGCTATGCGATGTACCACACCTGAGCGCGCCAACTTTAGGCGGTCTGATTCGCTAACTCTAAATGCTTATAATTCAAAAACTATTACAGCCTCAACATTTTCGCATAAGAATTTTCTTCTTAGAATGTCCCACAGAATTTGTCAGTGAAACGGTGACCGAGCTTTTTGGGACACCCTGTATATATATCACCTATATATACAGCTACATGAAGGCAACGATCAAGTGAAGAAACGTGAACGGGAAGTTAACGGATCATTTGTCATGTTCCAGCTCGTTTTCCGTAAATTTTTGCGTCGCGGCGACGCGACGCGACGCAGACGTTGAGCACAGAAATTCCAGCGGAATGGATGATTAATTGAAATCACTTCGGGATTTTTGCGAAGCGGGATTTAATCGTGTATCTCGTTTTAACTGTATTTCGTTACACGGTGCATTAACCGCATAGGAATAAGCAGATTCCATATCTCTCTCGTTTCCTTGTATTCGCCGTCGCGCGGATTACCTTGTCATTTAACTGCATAACAATAGTACCGCGGCTCTCCGAGCCGAGCGTGTTTCATTTCATTTCTTCCAAGCGACATGCGTATGCGAAAATTCTCTCCCGTCACATTTTCGGCACTTAAACGCGACGTGAACAGCGAGCTGACGTTGTGCAAGCCGAATAAAGTTATCGATCGCGGGACAAATGATGGAAAGTATAAATTATATATAGATACAAGATGACATGTAACACACGTAGATCGGGACGATGTTAGAGACGCGTAACATCCGCAAAATTGAACAAGAAATGATTTAAAACGAGTGGCATTGCTACTATTCGTCGATAATAGATCCGTTTCACTTTTATTTATGTGATCCGACGTCTTTCCGTTTCGAGTCCAACGTGCGTTATCTCTTCATATTGTTACGAATTGTTTCATTGTTCTTCGTTTGAACTTATGGTGGTCGGGAATCGGGAAAGACGCGTGTTTCAGGTTGTCGTATCAGGGGTAAATTGTTATCGACAGGAATATCATTGCTCGCGGCGTACAGTATCGGTTAAGGCGACGTCGCTGGAGTGCAGGCGGCTAAATCGATTCTCAAGCAATTACCACCTACGTAACACGAGCGTTTGAACCGACATGCTAAACAGGGACTGCGATTTCGTGCCACGAGATTCCCGCGTCTCCTTTCCCCCATTTATCGAGAAGCGAGCGTAAACGATTGAATTGGGCGCAAGTTTTCCCCTTTTGAACGCAACGTGAAATAACAATGCGAACTGAGAAGACGTCCGACGGCAATTCCGCCGTAATACTAAAGAGAAATCGGGCTGTGGTGGAAAGAGCGAGGAGCGGGATCACGAAAATGCCACTTCGCACGCCGACAGACTGGGTTAAGAAGTTAGAATCGGGAAGTTGCCATGTTGTTAGAGGGGGACATTCGAAAGAGAGGAAGTTTTTCCGTTTATTCGTCGCTCGTAATGAGCGAAGTTGCGCGACTTTATAATACCACGATAATTCGCTGGACTTAATATGCATCGCGATAGAATTTAAACTGGGGCCAAGCTCCTGATTTTCTCCGCTAACCACCCTTTTCCACCGTTTTCTCATTCCTTGCTTCCGCGAGCCGATCATCTTCGTATCGACGCGACGCGACGCGACGCATCAAGAAATTTTCGATATAACATGCCATTATCTCTGCGAGTGAGTGAATTGCGCGTTAATGGATTACATCCAGCGGACGGTTACGTTCGAGTTAAGATCCATCATTCGTAAATGCGCTATTAAACTCTCCGAGGCTCTCTCTCACCGATGTGAAGGATTACATGTATATACATATAGTAATATGCGCCGGCGACACGACGCGGCACGACGCGGGTGCTCTGTGTGTGTCCTCGGATTTCAATAAAAACGTCAAATTTTATTTTCAAATTCACCGGCACCACCGTCGCGCCCATCGTTCATGTTCCTTGTCACCGTCGAGCTCGTCTTCCTTCGTCTGGGGCGACTGGGGTCCCGTGTCGTTTTTCCATCGTCCTCCTCTTTCTCCGCTTCTCGCCCTCCTACCTTTCTCAGTGAGTCTCCCGATATGATCTGTTCGCTGCGTGTCACCAAGTGTGTTCACCTCTCGTTTCCCTCGCAGAAAACCGATCGCAATAGAAACGAGAGTTTCAACCTACTGGTGAGATCGCGTATTATTTTCGAGACGTAATCGGTCTTGGTATTATATCGCAAGAGTCTCGCTCTGATACCTCTCTCTGATACGTTTAACAATCGCGAATTGAAACAAATGGTATAATTGGAACAGCTCGGACGTAACGCGTTCGATGTCTAAATATCTCTCGAGTTTCGCGTGGTGTAATAAAATAGGTAGCGACCCCCGACTCGACGTATGTTGAAAGACATCCGCGACAGGGATATGAAAAGGTACGTCGCGTCGGCGGTACAGCGATATAACTCAGTGGCAAACGGTTTGTCAGGAGGTCGTGAATTAATTCGCGCCCGGCACCACCTATTCGGCCCACCCGCTCACTCGCCGGAAAGTTAAATTCACGAGTCGTGCGAGGTACACGAGTTTCCACTATCGTTCTAAAATTCAAACGAGCCACCGGCGAACTGGGCACGGTACTCGATCGTCGGGGTCGCGCCGCGGTTTTAAAATACTTGTCCGACCGAGACCACCTGAGTCGACTGCGAAACGAAATTCGCGAGCGATATCTCGTAGGAGAGAAGAGTGAAAGGGGAGGGGAAATAACCGCGGTATATATGTGGAGTACGCTGCTGGAGGCGACTACATTTTAGAAAGTAAATTGCTCGGAACTTGATACGTTCCGTTTTGGACCAAAGCGAAAAATTAGCCATTTATTTCAATCAAAACTGAGTTCTTGAAACGAATTGTTAATAAAAATCAATATTATAAAACCGCTGTATGGCATGATAATAGAAATAATACCGATGTAATGTACAAACGTCAAACTGTTTCTCGTGAGGAATAAAATACTTAAGTAATTATTGGCTGATCAGAAGGTAAAATTTAACGCGCTACTGAACTGATTAAAAATTCTTCTTAATTCAGAGCTCGCTTTTCTTATGACTGCATCTTTCACGCCAATTTATTCTGGAAAGTCCGTTTCTGGCTTTATTCACCGTCCATCCAGAATAGCTCAATCGCACATAGAGACGCGGAGTTTCGTCTTGAAGAATATTTCATCTTCCGTTCGAGTAGCGGAAGCAGAATGAGACATTCACGAGCGTCGTGTCGTTCCGATTTAAAGTAATCGCCCTCGTCCAGCCTTGTTCATCTTTCCATCTCTCGTAGATACGACGCGTTTCACCGAAGAAAGCATAAGCGCGGCGAGACTTATAGAAGCGAGGGTGGAAAAACGAGGAAACGAACGTGGCAACCTGTTTCATCCTCCATTTCTCTCTTTACGTCCATCCTTTTTCCTATCTCGTTATTCTCTCCTCCTTTCTCTCTCTTTCTCTTTCTCTCTATCTATCTCGCCGCTGGTCGATTTGAATAAGCCTGCTGAGCTTGAAGCTCTCGCGAGTTGAAAAGCCGCACAGTGTTTGTCGAATGCCACTTCGTATGCCAGCAACGCGAAGTACGTTCCTAAGTAGGCGAGCATTTTCATATTCGGCCGTGTGCGCATTGTACGTGAGCGAGTTTTTATGCCAAATGTAGAGACAGGCAAAATGGAACTGAGAATGCAACGGCGACTCTCTTTTTCCCCGACGAAATCTGGGATTACCATCGCTCTCGTTTCGGGTTCATGGGTCGACGAAAGAAACGCTTAAAGCGCGATGATAAAGTTTCAGCGATATACGCTTCCGCGTTGTAACAATTGCATACATAAAATATTGCCAAATATTTTCAATAGTTGAGTATATAACATTATTATCGCTCTAACACTATCTAAACGTGCTCATTGATACTAATTAAATTATTATACAATATTAATTATATTATACTGCATAATAATTGCGTAATTAATTGAATTCTAGCGTAATATTATTATAAGTTGATAAACTAATATTTTCCTTGAAAACTAGATATTTGTATACGTGGAATAAAATTACATTGTCAAAATATTTTCAGGTGTCTATACCGATCAATTAAACTGCATACCTAATATTATAAAAACGATTGGAACCTCGCAAATAAAATTGAATTAATAATCATTTCTTTACGTTACCTATTTTATATGCAATTTCTTGGCCATTTTTACAATTTTACGAAAAATTATTTCGTTAATATGTTAAAAATATTCTTATTTTTTTAATAAAAGAAAAGCATAAAGGAGTAATTATCTTAAAACGTAACTCAAGGAGCTATTTTCGTATTCGCAATTATGAAATAAAGGAACGCGGCTTAGAAATTTACAAGTTACAACGACGGTGTGATTATTCGATGTGTAAGTTACCAGCGTGGAAATCAGATGACATACCAGGAGCGAAGAATCCTGGCAATCTAGCTACCGTAAATACCGGGCCTACTTTATCGAAGCGACAATAGCTGCCTGCGGAATGATACGCGGTCGCTCGGGTATATAATAATAAATATTGGATTCCAACGGATTTCAATATCATTCCGTTGCACGAATCATCCTTCATTTCGCATTATTGGAACAGTTACGAGAGCTTCTTCCCTCCTCTCTTTAATCTCTCTCTCTCTCTCTCTCTCTCTCTCTCTCTCTCTCTCTCTCTCTCACACACACACACACACACACACACACACACACACACACACACACACACACACACACCAAATTTGGAATCACCAAATCCTGTAACCCGGTAGTCCAGGAGCTCCCTTGTTAAATTTTTACGGCCAGCAGTTTTTGCGACGAGCAACGTACAGGGACAAGCGGAAGCGGGTTTCGTGTCATCCTTCAGGATCGCCTGGAATTTATGGGGCTCGGCGCATCAATATACATTTATAGAGCACCGTCGATACATTTAATCGAATATTCGAAGCGGCGGTGAGTCGCGACGAAGGGAGTTCGACGACCTTATACGGACTTCCGCGTTACCTCTTCGTCATACAGGACGTGCCATCGACGCTGATCGATTTCGAATACAAAATCCTCGTATTATCTGAGCTACTAACCTAAAAGAGGAGCGGGGTGGAGTGATATCTGGATGGCGACCTTAAATTTATGCTGGGGATTCTGTAACATGCATTGGCAGCGGTCGTCAAGTGTGTTAATTTTGTAACAGTTAAGAGCTCGAGAGCTACACTGTTAAATATTAATGGATGTGAAATTTAAATTAAAACCAATACCTTGAGTTAAATAACATTTCATTATTTTTGACTTTTTGTTATTATGTGTATAGAAATTTATTATTTCAACATAAAACAGTATTATTTTAACTCCGTTGGTTTAGTTAAAAACAACATATTGAGTAGGCGTAGTGGCGACCTATAAGAATGGTTAAAAATGTCTCAAATTGAGTATATTTTGAGCAATTTAACAGTAGGAAGGCTTAAACTCGGTGAAAATATTCGTGACAATTGACAACTCGGATTGAAAGAAACGGCAGAGACATACCTATCGGAAGAGCAATAGGTATATCAAAGAATTTATATTTATAAATAAAAAATGATCTGCTAAAACACGATAAAGCATTTTGAGAATTGACCCATAACTGGCACCCACAATCTAGTTTTACTCGCTCATATAATTTTATTTAATTAAAACGAAAACTAAAAAAAAACGGTAATTAAACTGAACAAAATTATACACAAAGTTTTCTTCAGAATTGATTATGATAGTTATAGATAGGTACTTTATTGTTTATTTCGTATTTTTCTGGATAAAAACATAAATTTTTATTCTAGTGATTCAAAACTAGTACCCTTAATCCTATCTGTATTGGTATAACGAATGTGTACCTTCAATAGACCCATGTATGGAGCCAGGTATCTAATAAAATGGCGAGGTGCGCGATTTTTAACGAAACTATGAGAGAGGGAAACTAATTGGACGCGGAACGATGAGGAAAAATAAAATATTTCCTTCGACAGTGTGCGAATGGAACTCGATATGAAAGAAGGCTCTCGATGATGAAAAGATATCCATCTCTTCGCAACAACGTCTTTCATCTTTCCATACACCCCCTACTTCTGCCTGGTAACGTGGTCAGAGCCGAGCTGATTGGCCGGAACTCCGTGAAAGGAGACTCGATCGAAAAGGACGAGAGAAACTTTTTTCCGGACCTTGTCTCAAAATCAGTCTGAGATTCGTACCTTCTTTTTCTTGCGGAACAACCCCCTACCTACGACCGCGCGAAGTCGATAAGTCAAAGCGGCCGACATTTTAATTATGGCACACTCGGAAATTGCAAGGTACACGGAAACGAATGTAACGCCAGCGATTCTCGTTAATTCTTCCAGTTCCCGACCGCGTCTTCCCATCCTGCCTCTCTTCCCGACTCACTCTGTATTGTCTCGTACAGAAAATATGTTCTCGAACGATACGATGCGAATCTACTTTGATCGCGATACAGGTGAAACAAGTAAATTTTCAATAATTGAAAATCAGTTTTTATGTTCTTTCATAAATGGAAATAAAAGAAGTTATTTTTCTAAAGAGCTACCGAGAGAGAAAGAGCTGAGAGAGGGAGAAGTTCCAGTATTTAAATGTTCGTTTTTATCTTTTATAATATGTAGGTAGTTAGGTACATACAATTATTTGCTATAAATACAGTTGCGCTGGGTGCTTAAGGGATTCCCGGATTCCCGCACGGCTAAATAAATGTCTCCACCTATCTATTTATCTCCTCAGAGTGACTTTTTTCACAAAACGAAATGGGATCCAACCGTTCTGTTTTTATCGGTCTGCGAGATTTGAATTATGATCGTTGCGATATTGGCCGCGGATTAATGTTCGATTTCCGCGCCGGATGTGGTCGCTAATGGACGTGCGAGTGACTCGAGGAGATATTGGAAAAGCGCGATCGGTTTCATTGAGAAAAGTTTTCGGTAATAAATATTCGGATTTAGGTAAAGTAAATGAGAATCTAAATTATAAACCTTTTACCTGTAACCTGCATTTACCTTTTTATCAAGCGCGTTGCCAGAGAGTGGAGTATTAATGTGTAATACTTGACGTAATAATAACGCGAGGGAGTCTATGATAATGCTTATGTAACTTATGTTACTTCCTTTTTCACACAATCGCTCGTTTCGTGCACGCCTCAAAGTTCCTAATATCTTCTCTCCTGTTCGCCGTTACCCTCGATAACACAATCGAATCGTAATTACGGTAGCGTGTCTTCGTCCGTCCAGACTTAAAAGTTACGGCAACTCTTGCGAGCAATCGTCAGGGTCGTTTAAGCCTAAGTGGTCTAATTTTCAACCACCAAATGGCTGTCTTCGGATTCCTTAGTACCTCGTTAACCGCCAGTGTGGACGAGGAAGTGTGTCTGCGGGTCTTTATTGGTTTTAGATATCTGCTGAGGTCGCGTATAGAAGTTCCACGAATGAACTACGTACGTATGTACAAGTATATGTATACGTATACGTGTATATACATACATACATATATATATATACATATATCCCCTGGCCGTTTGATACTCTTCTCTTCCCGAGTCCGCTTTCCAAACGGCTTTTCACGATTTTTCCTCCATATTTTACGAACCACGCGGAATTATTTTTGAAATAACTTCCATAAACTCAATTTTGTAAAGAAAATTAATTGATATGGCGATGCGATTTCGCTTGAAAATTTTCAATTTAATCTTCCGCTCGCACCGTCTGCATTCCCGATGCATTCAATGCGTGCGTGCTTTCGCAACTTTCCGAAAGATAGCTAAAATCTGGATGATAGATGAAGCGTTAACGAAGTGGCGGTGATAATTCGAAACCAGCTTACACTTACGCAGTATTATGGAACCTTTCCCGCCGCGAAACTGCTGGCCACTATGTCATCGCAAGCAAGTTGCGACATCGCCGACGTTTCCCGGGAAAAATGTTATCCGACGCCATACGTCTTCGGGATAATGTAAAGAGAGGCGAGGGTCGGTAAGAATAATGCGGGCGTTTTCAGAAGTCGTCGACGGGCGAAATGGATTCTCGCGAGTTATCCATGGGATATGGGTTATGGGTCGAGGTAAGGGGACGAGGGAAACGATGGGGCAAGGCCCATATTCGGACTCGGGACTGCAGGAGGGGATGTGCGAAACGATGACAGATGAAAAAGTGCTCGCGATTCGTATAAAGTGATTTTAAGTGAGAGTCAGCTCACGTCGAAAGTTCGCCCCGCTGAGATATGACGGCAAATATTAAAATCTGCTGGCCGGTGGTCGGAATTCGTGGCCCTTCGGCGCGAATTCATAAGGGCGAGTGATTCTTACCTCACATAGAGGAACACGATGAAATTGCAAGAGTTTAGTATATGTTATAGGGAAGGAAATGATCAGCCAGTCTTTACCGTTAACGATTGAACGATTGAAAGACAGTGAATATCAAGATACAAACTGTTCCTGATTAGTAGAAAAGAAAAAAAAAAGAAAACATTTCGGGATCATATAATCAAATAAAACCTTTCGTCCATTCTAGCGTATTGCGTATAAATTGCAGGCATATTTATGGACTCACGCATTACGTAACGCGCATTTGATGACTTATGCAAAGCCGATCGCTACACCATCAGCGACCCCCCGTAGAATTTATCGCGGTAACGTATCTACGATTATATAGGTAGCAGGTGCCAGTCTGAGGCATCGATTCGACGCGAATTCTAGTCGCATCGTAGAATGATTGGTGGTTCAACAACAATACTTAGCTATTTTACACGTCCCGTTTATTGCGGTGACGCGTAACAGTAATTCGCCTGAAAAAGGTGGAAATTCTATATAGACGACCAACGACCGTCACGTGCAATAAAGATCCTGCTCGACGATGGCGCCGTCGCCGTCGTCGTGATGTGTTCCCAGCGGTGCACGGTGGGTCGGATGTCGCGTAGATGTTACTAGGAAGAAGAAGGTGGGAAGATACGCTCCTGTTGAAATATTCGTCTCTTGGTGGTGGATACGGCGAGGAAAATTTTGTGTACTTATCGAGTTATGTACTCGCTTCACGTTCGTCGGATGTATCGAGCCAATTTGAGCGTCTGCAGTCAGATCAACTGCAGCTGCAGGCGAGAGGGAAACGAGGGGACGAGAGGAGGGAAAGAGGCGCGAGACTAGGCCGAGTGCGGATAGCAAGGATCCGGAGGGCCAAACCGGAGGGTAAAAGAGTCGATTTCTACGCTAATATTTGCGAAACATTACGCCACGGCAAAGCGACACATACTTGCGGAATGAACTGCACTCGTCGTCGAGAAGGATTCCACCTCTCGTTAAGGCTGCAAGGGTAAGATGAAGAGGGCAGGGAGCCGCGACGTTCTTAGCGGGACATCTTGTGCCCAATTCCGCCGGCGCGGCGCGGCGCGGCTCACGAATTTCGCACCGACGACGAATGGAGTTCGTTTGCCACGATTTACATCTGAATCGAGTCAACGCCTGTGCACAATTAGATCGATCGACTAGACTGTGATGGGACCGAATGGGATTGGTCTCTTAGGACTTAGAGAAACATTGTCGAGAAAAATGCATGAAATTTTACCGCTTTGAAGTGTCTCAAGTCTTTCACACGGAAACTTCAACCCTCAGCAGACACCATACATTTTCGCTAGCTTTTGACGTCATGAGATTTACGTTATCACTTTAATGAGAAGAAAATCTTTCGAGTTAAAAAATATATGTATAGGTATAACCTAAATGATTTTGATTTATTACCTTACGTGTATAAAAATGTTATCATTTTTATTACTCGTTATTTTCTTATCAATTACAAATAAATTTAATATATTTTATCTTTTTTATATGAGGATATAACCATCATGATTTTGATCATAAAAAATCTTATTACTAAATCAACATTGTACATAATAGGTACAACGCGTATTAAAATATTTTGAATTTTATATTTGCAACGGTTACATTATTTCCCAGCAAAATGCATAAAGTGTACAGTTCAAGCAAACCTCCCCTCCGCATGTACGCTTTATCGTTATTTAATAATTAAGCAGATTAAACGGCTATCCTTTTATTTATTTAATAAACTCCACAAACACGTATACGCCAACGCGCGCGCGGAACGAGTGGTGGATTACAAACTGAGCAATCGGCCGCGAGAACGAGAAATTCTCTTTGAACAACCTCGCCGTTTCTCTAGAATTTCGAGGGGGTGACCTCGATAGTTCGAATCAGCCACAAACGATGACGTAATTCGGGCGGCGCGGGTGGCGATATTAGTCGAGATGTTCGGATACCTCCGGCAACTAACGCGATTACCGAGCCGTTTTTGGTTACCCACGTGAGATCCGTAGTGCCAGGAGGGGTACGAGGAATGCCCGCACCACATTACTACCCTAGCTCCCGTTTTCCCCCACGTTGTAGAGCCAAACGTCCGCACTCCCCGTTTGTTCCGGCCTCGCGTTATACGCCGAGTACGCCGAGGGCTCGAGGGCCCGGAGAGATGTGCGGGCGAAACTTCTTCAGCAAGTACTGCGCATAGCACCGGCATCTACTTGGAATAATTCGCGTAGTTAGCGCGCGGCAGTTTATCACGCCGCGGGTGACAACGTTCGCTCGCACTTGCGGATTTCAAGCCGACAAGAGGGGGTGAGAGAGAGAGAAAGATCCTGTTGTCGTCGCTATACACATAGTTCAGTAAACCGAAACCAAGACCGCGGAGGATGCTCAGTAAGCGTCGGATGAGGACGAGACAAAATAGTCGACGGGTCAGTTTTACTACCAGCTAGTTGCTTAACGCGACTTTGATCCCGCAGCTATCATGCCCGATTGTAACAGTTTTCGCCTTTTCATCTTACAATTAGAGTGCCGCGTAAATTTCGATTTACTCAATTTTGTGGCTATGCCTCAAAGTGGTGAATGCATAATGATATGAAAAATAAATGTAGCTACAAAAAAAAAACGCAATGAGATATAGGTATCTTATTATTATGAAGACACTTTCCAAGAGAAAAATTTTCTTTTATTTTTTTCTACATATAATACCTAATTCGCAATATACAAATTTATTTCATATGTTATATATAGATATTGATCTTAATAATTTTTCAAATAAATAACTTGTTAAATTTTAAACATATTGAAAAAACAGGAAAAAAATCAACATACTTTATATACGTATATTGAAAGATATAGGAGGCTCATTCAATTTCGAATATGTGTATAAGGTATACAGCAAATAAACTTACGGTAAGGTTAAATAATGAGACCAATCGTTCCGCGTGCAATTACGATGAAAGGAATCTGATATCGGGTGATTATTGGCAGAAATATCAGGGATATATTATTATACCTGATATTTCTCGCTCTTTCTATTTGACGGATTATTGTCTCGTAATTTCATCCGAGACCGGTATTACCTATAACTAATTTACATTGAACGAATAATTTTATGATTAACAGATTCTATTGCATCATTTGCAATGTGAAACTGTGTGCGATAAATTCAATTGCCATATTTAAATTAATCGTCCATTCTTCGCGTTTCTTCTTCGTCCGAGAAACAGTGTCTCTCACGGTGGTAAAATACTTCAGGACGTTACGGCCGCAAGATGCTTTAATAAAAGATCATCAATCACTTTCCATTACGTGCTGGCGCGCGTATACGCGGGTTGTGTTTTGTCGCAACACGCGAAAGTCGCGTTTTAATGAAAGATCGTCGGTCTTCTAGATTTCATTCTGGGCGCCTGGTTCATTTCGCCGTATTAAATTCTCGACGTGCAGTCGACAAAATGGCGAGCGACGTTATTTTCTCTAGATCGTCTATTTTAATGAAAAATAACTCGGTTCGCACTGCACATCGGAAAGTTCGTTAAAAATATTCCTTCCGCGAACGGATTCCCTTCACGACGGATTGGAATCCCTAGGAACTTTATGTCAACTCGTCCTGAGTCGAAATTGCTTTCCCACGTCTCAGATACATCCGCGTCGTCGACCTTTTCAAGATTACGAATTGTTATATCCGCCATTTATACGACATTTCACGCGTGACGATCGTCGATCTCATCATTGGACGGAGGAGAACCGTCTTTTCGAATTCTATCGGGAAGGGCTGGATGGCGCGAACCGCTCGGAGAGGCCGACGTCCGCAAAGGCTCCCGAAAATCGTGGTACGCGCGAGCCAGCAACTTGGATTTATGTCTCCCATAAATTCATGCGACTTCGCGGACCGTTTTTCCGATCTCGAATCCCGTTTGCCAATCTCCCTTTCTCTCTCTCTCTCTCTCTCTCTGTCTTCTTCCCATTCCTTTACCCTCTTTTTATCCCTCGGCCCCGACACTCTCTTTCCTCACCGGCGCATTCCGGCATTCCGCGGGTTCTTCCCCACCCACGAGAATGAATCCCTCCTGGTTGCGGTCAGTTTGCTACTTATTATCAAGTGAAATATCGCGGTCGATTTGTTATCGCAGAGGATGGGTACTTTGTGGGAGATTGCGAGGCTTACGATTCATGCGCTTGTTGCAGCGACAAGAACAGAAATCTCGATGTTGCCGGCATACCGTGGTATTTTATGCTCTCGTAAATATGAAACGTCGGTTAATGTCTCGAGTACTTCATACATCATTCGCGTATACATATGTCACGCGGTAAAACCGGAGGTCTGATATACTTATAATAGCATTTAAAAAGAAATGATGCAAAACAGCCAGAATTTTAAGAATTGTCGAAAAATTATTGTAAATATTAACAAATTGATTGCCATTGACTGTCATAAGTGTCTGATACATAAATTCCAGTCATGCAGTGACAGCCTATAATCCATCTCTAATTATACGTAATCTTTTATTTACAAAATCCAATATATTAACATAATATTAAAAAATCGTGACATTTAACGAACGTTTTGAAACAAATTTAGTAGCTTTGGAATAATTCTGATACGTTTTTCATATCCTAATTGTTTTATTTGTATAAAGAGAATATCGTGCGCCTGGCGACTAGGAAAATTTGTCAAACTCCTTGGCAGTAAATGTGTTAAAAAACTATTATCCCTATATTTATGTAATTGTAGATCGGCACGAGATTGTTTCCGAAATAATTCAAAAAATATATATATGTATTATAAATTTCGTAAAATATATAACAAATATATAATAGTAAAGAAATCGTTTACCTCACAGATACTCCGCCATTACTCGATGCCTCTCAGGCCCCCTCTTATTTTCAGATTTCTTCGTTGCACTCATTCAATACTCATTCGCAAAAGTACGATTACTTAATTACGATACGCAATAATAACGGCAGAATGCGACGACCATACAGCGCCTTGCATGACACTCCTAATGCTATATTAATCGCACACGATGCATTTACTACATTGAAAAACGTGAAATACTTGCTTCGTAAATGGATCGTTTCAACGCGAATAGTCCGTAAATTAAATTTGCGAGCATTTTATAATAATCACGATAATAATTTTAATAATTGTAAGAACTAATCGCAAGTATTGTGTGCGCCAAACACAATACTAGTTATGTCGTCAGTGTGGCTTGAGCGATGATGCGACGACACAGCGGCTATCCGACCGTCCCAAGTCTCGCTTGCGCGAAATATTTTATATTTACATGTACGCAGACACGTACAACATCGCAAGGAATGAGTTGCGCGAAATATTAAGTATGCTATAGAATAACCGCTTACGTTGATTATTCATATTGTGTTTATTCCGCGATTATCATAATGTGACGCGGGATGAAGCGACTGAATTAACCGAAGACTGACTCGTGGAGGAGGAAAAGTAAGGAAAAGTAAGTCCAATTAACAGAATATCAGTATCAAGGTGTATTAGCTCGCTAGACGAGAAAGGCCAAATCGAGGGTGGAACGATAGACTTGTGATTTAATTTGCACGGCGAGTACGGGAACGAAACCCTGACAGGAAGGGGATGGTTAATTAGCCCTGCCACAAAGGAGCTCGATTATGTGGTGCTATACGACCGCGAATAGCACAGGCTACTTTTTTTCTACTCTTCCTCCTCCTTTGCACCTCTCACACGCAGCGGCTCACTTATACCCCATTAGTCGACGCATAGAATATAACCGTATACCCTGCGCTTGCTGGAAAAAGGGTTGCCGACCTCGATACAAACTCCCTCATTGTGCATAGCGTGCATATGTGTGTACGTGTATGTCTGCAAGCGCACGCAGCTATGTGTGCTGGCGTAAAAGGGTGGAACAAATTTCTGCTCGGCGCTTTGCAAAGGCAGCCCCTTTGGTTGAAGGGGCAAAGATGAATTTTTCGCCGATCTGCGTGCGCCACGCGCGCGTCAAAGTATTTCGCATTATTTGTACCTTCGAGGATGGCACCTGATGGCGTTTGTCCCTTGAATCGGATTATCAACCTCACCCCCTTTTTTCGCGCGTGCACGCGAAATATCGCAGCGCGGCTGCGCAATCGTTTAATTCTTGATTTCCTTTGTCGCACGCGGACAAGAGAGCCGACATGCCGCGTCACGTAAAACTCTTTTTGTGTGCAACAGCTTATTACAGTTTCACGAGTTTTTGAGTGGTTTCAGAAGCATCCCTCAATAAGCATTGTACACTTTTTGCGATACGAATTGCAATTCAGGATACACGACTTCGATGGATTTGGCGTAAACTAATTTTTTTACATACTACTGCACAGTAATTTTTCATGTTTCCATTTCGTAGTAGACAATGAGATGTAACCACGCAACATGAAAAGATTCGATTATATCGTGCGGTGTACTTATCCGAATAAACGAAATCAATGTCACAAAAGTTATGCGATCGATGAAGACCTATCAAAGCGTATATTAATGACGTGAGAGGAGAAGCATTTTGTTTAGACGGGGGATTAAATCCTCGAAGAAAAACACAAATCCTAATTCCTTCTACGACCAACCCCGTCCGATAATCCGTTTTCGCTTGTCTCAAATTATTCCGAGGAGACGCGCCGCCTAGCCGCCTAGCCGCCTCCCGACAGCTTGACAAAGACACTTTATATTATTTCGAGCTTAATTTCGACTTGCATTATCCAAGCTCTCGAGTATCTCCCGATATTATTTCAACTGCGAAGCGAGAGCATCGATCTAGCGGCGCGCCCTTTTCCTCGCGAGGAAAAGTAGACTAAGATTTTCCTCCGACGTTAATGCAATGGGAAGGCTAAAGCGGAGAGACGGAGCAGAGAGGGGCGGCAGGAAACGGAGTTACGAGAAAGAGAAAGGGGGGGGGGGGAGAAAGGGATGAACGAGAGGGAAAAGGTTAGGTTAATTAAGGGAAGACTTAACGACGGGGTTTGTCCACCCACGTCCATTCGCGTTCTTCCTCCTTCGCACCCCATTCGCCGTGGAAGTTTGGCTCGAGCTAACGCGGAAAGTTCGCGTGGATTTCTGAAATTCTAATTCGCTCCTCTAATCTGCGCTATCCTTCTTTTCACCGACGCCCGCCTTCGAGGCACGCCTTCAGAAGCCTAGCTTCAGAAAGTGCTCGCTCGTCTCTATCTTCTTACAGAGGCGAAAGAGTGCGGCAGATAATTACGTTATATATACATATACATATAAGAGCGATTGCGGTGATTCAAAGAGGTGATAATTGAGAAAGGGAAGGGAGAAGTAGGTGATAGGAGAAACGTTCGGATGTTCGCCTCTGAGGTTCGCATGGAGGAATTATGTTGCGCAACTTCTTGTCAGCGTTTCGGGGGTGAAACTGCGTTTCCGTGTTCCGCGAAACTGGCAGGAGCAACGACACGCATTTCGGGGGGGGGGGGGGGGGGGCGGGGGCGAAACTCACGTAAGTATAACGAACGCTAACTATTGCGCCACGCGCCGGCGCGTAATACACTTACACGATTACGGCGGATAATAATATTGCGCCCGTATATACTGCAACACAGCGCGCGTTGTAACATGATAGCGTAACAATACCGCGCGAATACTGACGCATTAGCCTAATCTATAAGACGGTGCGCCTCACGCGCGATGTCTCGCGCTTGTGTGTGTTAATATATCATAGTCGTGTTCGCAAGAACATACGCGTGTAGTCCATCACGTGTACACGTACCTTGTGCAATCTACAACATCCCTTGCATAAAGAGAAGCCCTATGGCGATTGCAATGTACTTTGCATAATTATCGCAAAATTGATATTAGTTTCTTTGATGATTTATGTGCCTCGTATATTCAAAATAAAGACTTGTTGAAATGTCAAAAGGCATTTCGCGTTTATTTAATCGTCTGTTTGTTAATTTCTCAAAATTTAAATCTGGTTTATTATAACACATCAGGCTACAGTATAAAAAACGTAATATTTTGCACAGCTACATTTACGCGCAATATTGCACACAAAGTATAGTAAAAATTATTTAGCTCTCAAATTGTTATTTTGTTCATCATTTAGTGCACAAGTTTACACAAAATCACTAATATCATTTTTACATGTTGATAGTTATACATATATGATATAACAAACATCTGGCAGTTAATATATTCAACAAACTTAACTCGTAGTACATTACAATTCCAATACAAGACTGCTGCAAGAACAACTGTGTAACTGTAAATGATATGACTGTTAAATTTCGTATATGCATTCCGAAAGCACAGCAAAAAGCGCAGTAAGAATCTCAAAGTGTTTCTCATGTCTCGAGAAGCTTAAAGAGACGGACGAAGTACGTCGTGGAAAATAACAAACGTTACACGGTATGTCGGGATTCGCTCAACGGCGGCCGCATTCATGCAAACTTAAACGTCGAAGAGCTCAGATACGTATTCTTCCCGGGCGGCGTCTCGGCACCGCAATATGCGAGCAAGGGAAAGAGATAAAGCGGAAGAGACGCGCTTGGACATTGCATCGCTGGCATAGGACGTTACCGGTTATCGCGGAAAAGCCCAGGAAAATCGGAGAGAGACAGGCAGGCAGAGATAGATAGAAAGAGCGAAGGGGGGGGGGGGGGGGGGAGGGAGAGAGAGAGAGAGACGCAATCTAGAAACTCTCGGGAACCAATCTTCTCTGATGAAAATACCTTGTCCTCTGTGAGGTTTGATACCGCACCCGCGGGGGCCAATTTCGTTCGTTACTTTTTGGAATACCGTGAGTACGTTTGAATTGGACAGAGTCCTTGCGAGGCAGATTCCAGAGGAACATTTTAAGGGTACGTGCGGGCGAGCGTAGTCGGCAAAGCAGGGGTAAGGAGGTGGAAAATGGATTGCCCTCTCAGCGCGTGTCGCTTCCGCGATCAGTTCTCTCGGCGAAAAATATTGGCGCAGCTTAATTAGAGCTTGAAACCACGTGCGAGCACAATTGCACAAAGGAAAAACGCGCTTCGATGTTAAATTTTTATCGAGATAGGTACACCGTGTATAAAAGAAAGGGCTTATTGTACTGTTCTTAATTGGCGCAATGTGATTTGTATGGAATTTTAACGTGAGAGGGACTCAATTACAAATGACGTACATCGAGTTGAAACTTTGAGAGTCGTGGTAGATTGCAAGTTCTCGCGATGTTTTTGTAATAGAAAAATTGATCTCAACCTCGAGGAGGAATATGTCAATAAAAGCATCATCCATTTACTCTGGGATATCCTGTATTTGCGGGTCTTATATGGATATTCGACGCGGGGTGTTCCAAGTCGAACATTTCAGAAACACTACGCGCGCTCGGCTATTACTAGAAAGGGTTAGATCGCCTGAGGGATCAGCCGGAGAATTCCATGCTGGTCGTCGGCTCTTCTGGGAATCTGCACTGCGACACTTACATTCTCACTATCCTTATCCCTTTCCATGTCGTTTGAATCTCTCTCTCTCTCTCTCCCTCTCTCATCCTCTCTTTCTTTACCTCTTTCCTTCTCTCGCACCCTCTCGCCCTTTCACTATTCCGTTCCAGTCGATAGCGGCGGCGAAGAGAGGCGCCAAAGATGGATTCCGGTATCGGAAGGATCGGGAGTAGAATTTCCCAGGTTATATTCCTGCCGCGAGCTATACGGAATATCCCGAGATTCGAACGTACTTCGCTACCGACTGCTCCAACTGGGGCTTCCATGAAAGTTACACCTTCGTACGATGTGGACTTTATGATCGACCCACACGACGTTATACTCGCACCACGTGCATCCGGGTAAAGAAAACGCAGCGTGGTACCCGGATATTATTCCAAATCGCGAGAGGAAGTAAGCAGAAGTAAAATCACCGCGATGTACGGTAATGGTGATCGTGAGATTTTTCGTGGATGTCGTTCGCGCAGTTAGGACTCACTGCCTTCGTCTTCGTCACAGAATACATGCAGAATGTTGTACTTGTATAAGAATCCAGATTCGTCGCGACTAAATTTGCGAGTTCTGCTCGAAACGCTCGGATACGAATCGGGAAAACTCGGATCATGCGATCCACGTGGCGGAAAAACCGCAGGCGTGCAGGAGGAAATGGTGACCGCGATTGGTTCATGCATTTTTCAGCGGTCGCGGCATTTGCTTGATCGGACGTTTATATGTTCCTTCGACGTCGGGGCGCACCTTTCGCCGGGCTCTGCGAAAGGCGGCACGCGGTGATAAAACGGTCGTACGCGAGAACGCGAGTGAGTGTGTGCTCGAATAAGTGGCGCGCATAGAAAGTAACGCGGACCCCGGTCGCAAGTTCGCGACTGCAGTGAGAGATCGATCGGTGCCGTGCCCTCGCGAAATAGCGATCTATAGTATACCTATACCCTTCATGTTCGATCTGATCGCCACGAATCGTTTCTTCGCGGCGCGACGTGCGTGTCGAGCTTGATCGATTTCCCGAACGAAATGTAACCGCTATATTTCTCTCTTTCCCCGCCGGTTCTCGCTTTTCCAATGTCCGCGAGAGCATACAATGCACCTTAAGGCTCCTCTTTAAAGTCGTGGTAAATTAGTTTGCTACGATCTTCCTTTGAAAAGGGAGCGACGGCTTGCTTTTCGTGTATTATTTATTATGATCGATATGATGACGTAATTTATACCAGATATGATATTTAAAGTTATTATATTCCGTAATGTTAATTTTATTTTAAGAGTTTATATTTATTTCTGTTATCTTATCCCTAAATTTGAAACAAATATGCTCACGTGTTTAAAAAGGCTTTCAATCAGATATATTTGCTTTTATATTACATATATTTAAAATTAAAAGTGTGTAACGAAATCACGACATTTAAAAATATTGGAAGCCACAGAGAGAGAGAGAGAGAGAGAGAGAGAATGGTCACAATTTAAAAATAAAAATAGGAGGAATAAATTCATATAAAAAACTATGGTTGATTAAAGTAGAATTTATAAAGAATTATATATATACAATATATATAATTTACTCTTTCTCTGATTTTTGAAATTTAATAACGCATCATTTATATCCTTCTGTGCAACAGTGATGGCGACGTTTATAAAAAGAAATTGTTAATCGCTATATTCAGAGTATATGATGGATTAAATTCTTCTAATTGTAAGTCAGTACACTCATTATCAGACTCACCGATCACGGTCAAATTATACCGGAAACTGCGCGTCTGGCCCTTCCGAAAATCCACTCTACATCTGTACGTCGCCGCGTCATGTCGCTTTATATCGTCGATCACCAGAACCGCCGGGCTCGGAAATGACGTTCGGAAAAAGGCGCGTGGACCGAAAACACCGGAGTCTGACGAGTGCTGCGCCTTCGTCACTGGCTTCTCTCGCGCGTCGATTCTGTAACAAGAAGAAAATCTGTTTTAGGAAGTTTTAAGCTTGTATATAATTTTATATAGAATGTGCAAAATGTTCCATATATGTACGAGGCATGTCCGGAAAGTAAAAATACAAAGGCCTTAAAAATTTTTTAAAATATTTATTTACACAACTGTTACTAAGAAAAACTTACATATACATAAAATTATTTTTTCACATAGTTGCCCCCATTTTCTAAACATTATTAAGTCTGGGAACCAGCTTCTGCATCCCCGAGTCATAGAAGTCTGCCGCCAGTTCTTTAAACCATGTCATGACTTCTTTTTTTACTTTATCATCATCGTCGAACTTTTTCTCGGCCAAATGTTTCTTTAGATGCAGAAATAAGTGAAAATCGCGGGGCGCGAGGTCCGGACTACACGCCGGATGATGATCAAAAACGTCCCACTTGAAACTGTCCACTGTCCAGTAGCGCAGTGGTGACACGCGCGGTGTGGGGCCGGGCATTGTCGTGTGGAGCAGACAGACTTTCACTTATTTCTGCATCTAAAGAAACATTTGGCCGGGAAAAAGTTCGATGATGATGATAAAGTAAAAACAGAAGTCATGACGTGGTTTAAAGAACTGGCGGCAAACTTTTATGACTCGGGGATGCAGAAGCTGGTTAAGACTCCCAGACTTAATAAGTGCTTAGACAATGGCGGCAACTATGTGGAAAAATAAAGTTATGTATATGTAAGTTTTTCTTAGTAACAATTTTGTAAATAAATTCCGGACATGCCTTTCCGGACATGCCTCGTATATAATACAAACGATATTTTACTATTAGGGTAAAAAATTCTCACATTAGGATTATTTTATTACTTAATTTAGATTTACAATTACGTTTACAATTACTTAAATACGCGTTATCTTTCTTATACTAGGTCGATCCTGTTCAATTTACAAAGTCAGTCTAATTTTCTTTCGTTTGTGTTCTATTCTTTAAGTCCAATACATCCAGCGCCATTGTACATCCGGAATTCTTTTTCTTTCACGTGATTGTAAGACAATTACCAGAAGTTTTCAAGAATTCACGGCACGATCGGTGGTATTCCGATATGTACATAGAAAACGATCGCACAATTTCCGACCAATGAAATTCCAACCTCACGCAAGGAGATTCCACCGAGCGACGGTAGACAATGGGGATCGCGCAGCGCGGAGTTGGAAGGGGCGCTGGGGGAAAAAATCTGCATTGCGATTCAATGACCGTTCTAGCGAACTGTGATAGTATATGTCCAAGTATTACCCGCTTACGAGCCCAATATAATTATTTCAAATCGATGGTATAATTATCGTGCGCGGTGCAGAGAATTGGATGCGGCGTGCAGGTAGCTGGCGATAACGCAATTAAATCGCAGCCGTGTTATCCGATATTTTGAACGGACACCGCTCATTTCATCGATATCGCGTAGATACTAGGCTAGCTGAAGAAAAAGGCCGATACGCGCGATCGAATCGAATCGAATCAAATCGAACCGCGCCGGCTGATTACAATGGATAATTGGAAAATATAATCACACCGCGTTGCTCGGGGTATAATCTACGGCATTTACGTTATATTACGGTTTAACGCTGGTGCAAAATATACGCGGGCATTTTGCGAAAATGAGGGACGCTGATACGCGACACGAGCGATTGAATTAAGTTTCGATAGTCGATCTCTCTCTCTCTCTCTCTCTCTCTCTCTCTCTCTCGGCAAAACTTTTTTAATGGGACATAAAGACAATTAGAAGATTCGCGAAGAGAGTATAATGACAGCAACATAGTGCGCAAAATAAATTTGCAAAATAATGGAAATCAAAGAAAGCAATGAAAATGAGATGAAACTGGGAGGGAATAAAGAGAAATATTCGCAGTTGATTTTTGCCGCTCTGTGTTCGCAATAATTCTGAAATGAGATTTTACGAGTGCACGTTCAGCGATTCCCGTTTGACATTAACTGCAATTATATGCACGTGTAATATAGTAACTATATGTTAATGGGAACGTAAAATTTCCCGGTGGCGCAATATCGGATCTCGTTTGACGTAAATATAATGTCAAAAGCTTCCTATCGGTAAAATTACGTATTTTATTAACGAAAGTGGCGATATACGTTACGAAATTTGTGATTAGTGCGGAAGGAAAGTTATTATTATTAATTTCACACACATACGTATGATTCAGCAGAGAGTACCTACTGCTATCCATATCGTCGTAAAACTGATTCGTCACAACGAACAACACATTATAATGACCTCGTAATTATTTAATAAAAGGACATTTCCCCTCGTGATCAGATTTAAAAGATCAGATTTAATGTACCACAATTATTATGTCTCGTAAAACACCGCGACGTTAATTATCACGTCATGTCTCTTGATATTCACGACGTAGAATAATTCGTACGATTCTAATGTGAGAGCGCACGAAACGAATACGTATGTATCGTGTATAAGTTTAGAAAAAACTTTCTTTTTTCTTGCCTCGGATCCGTTCGCGAGGCTTATGCATGCCGGCACAAGAGTTTTCATTTCTTTCCCGAGAAGTGGCGGGAATAGAAGAAATGACGGAGACGAAAGCGGGAAAACACGCAGCCGCGAAAGATGCAATAAGAATAAGGAAATGCGTATCTTTCGTCTTCCCTTTATACGCCGGCAGGACTGCTCCCTTATCCTTCGGCAGGCGTTCGCGAGGAGCCCACTCCTGCGAAGACTCTCGATTCACGTCGACGTGGGCGTCCGCGCCGGGTAATACGGAATCGATGTCTGTTTTATGAAACGTTTTATCTTGCCGAGCAGCTAGCTTTCCAATATTTCGCTCGACTCTCGCCTGCCTCGTTCACGACCTTTCCCTTCGAACTATCGTTCTCCATCCTCACTGTTATTCCCTCTCGCTTCATCACATCGGATCGTTATTTCCCGTATGGCTGCGTTCCACTTCGATTATCTTCCCGGGAATGATACATACTTTTTAAACCAGTGGTATATTGAACTATAGGTGCACGTCCCCTCGAGATGTACAAGTCGTTGCAATGGATTTTTAAAAAATTCAGAACGCGGATGCGTCTCGGTATCGACGTAATTTTCAATGTTTCGATAGATAAGACAAAAAGACAAGTACTTTCCGTGTAGTTGCGACAGAATTTTGATAATCCGAAACACGTCAGAATGAAAAGAACCACCATGCCTTAAAAAATGGACGGCTAATTGTAAAATAAACAGGCGCGCAGCAAGTGTGAGTACAGACTGTCGAGAGCTTGCGAACGAATGACGGTCGATCTTCTTCTTTTTTTTTAAACACTAATAGATTTTATTCGCGATACGGTATTGAACGAAAAAAGAGAAGGAGAACCGTCCGTTTAAGTAATCTAGCTTTCTGCAGTCGCGCATAATGCATAATTGAAAACGTGGTCATTTTATATTTAGGTCGAATAATTTCGGGGTACGGTTAAATTCATTTTCAATACTCCGCCCTAATCCACGGTCTCGTGCACGGCCTTCCTTCTTTCCCTCCCTCTCGTGCGTCTCCCATTCGCTAACGATACACCTTCGTAAAAATGATAAATGTCCGGCGGGCAAAGGGTAAATAATAACGGAATGAACGTACGAATCGCCGCTTTTGCATAACGTACAAGAAAATTATACATCTCTAAATATTTATTGGCGCATTAATTTTGTGACGTGTCTTTAACCCATCCTCCGGTGTTTTTACCACCCCCCGGCCCTCCTGATATGTGAGAGGGAAGCAGGGGAGACGGCAGCACAATAATTCTCGTCGCGTCTCGTTGTTTACACTTTACCGTGGCGCGCCCACGGGATAAAGTCGTCGGGACGACCCTCTTTTACAGTTTTCTAGATTACATGAATTTCGAGAGCGGCTGAGTGCTTTTTAATATTTCGCTCCACTTTTACCCGCGCGCACGTTTACCCTGTATGCGTACCTACGCGATTCCTGCCCACCTACCCTTCTTCTTCCTTTGCATACGTTCTTCCTTCATTCCCTTTTCCATCCTTCTCTCTTCCCTTCCCTCCACCTTCCCGCACGGTCGCGACGCGGTCTTTTATAACGTAAATAACACGCATGCCCTTGGGGCAAAGGGTAAATAGCAAGAGAATAAATGCATGGCACCCGTTTTACGGGTACGTGCAATAAAATTCTTTTTCTTCTTCAACTCTCTTTCCCCTATAGCTCATATGTTAATTCCCGCGTTTCTGCGAAAATCATATTCACGGCGTATCGCGATCAACCGGTGAAATTATCTAAAATTTGTGCGGTGTTTTTATATTCGTCTTTATCAAGTCGTTGAGGCCGTTACGTTAACATACATTAATAAACAGCTGTAATATTCATGAGAACTTTGTTTATACGTTCGTATCTGGACGCGTATATTGCGCCGTTTTAATAAATCTTTCAAAGCAGGCTTACGTTTAATCGTAAATTCAAACAAAAAACTTCTGTATCTCACGCCATTGTAACTCTTCCTAAAACGGTCTTTGCACAAATAATATTAATAATATTAATAATATTAATAATATGATAATATTATAGATATAGGACACACATATTGCGTTGGAAATACAAACATTACAAACATCCACAAAACGACAAGAGCGACGTGTCTAATGTACCCTATAAGTACAATACAGATATATATATAAGCTGTATGTATTTTTCAAAAGTGCGGACGGGTGCGAATGATGATGGCCGAAATTGTTTTAAGGACTTGTAAAATTTTAAAAATTTCAAAAATCGAAGATTTTCTATTAAAGTTATAAAGTGAAACTGCTATAGATTAATATATTGTGTGTAAGTAAATCATCAAAAATTTTAAAATTTACATCCACGACTTTAAACGCTATTTTTCTCAAAACATTATTTTTTAAAGCGATAGCTACGATAACTCAAACCCGGTTTATGATCAATTTGAAATTTTAAAGCAACATTTTTAATATTTTGTATCAGCTCACAAAGGCCCGATTAAAAATTTTTTTGAAGTTACAATAAAAAAGAAATTAAATTTTGGGGGAAAAAATAAATTTATCTAGCAATGCTTTCAAAAATTTAAAATTTGTTCGTGCAATTTCTTTACAGTACATTAGTAAAATTTTACTGATAAAATTTAATCAATATATCTTAAAAATATATATATATGTATACATTTGTATATATAATAATTTATAAAAACAATATTTATTTACAATATTGATCCGATTCGTGCATTATTAAATGCACGAATAATGTGCACAAATAATTTTAAAATTCTTGAAAGTATTGCTAGATAAAGTATTAACTTTATCTAGCAATACTTTCAAGAATTTTAAAATTATTTGTGCACATTATTCGTGCATTTAATAATGCACGAATCGGATCAATATTGTAAATAAATATTGTTTTTATAAATTATTATATATACAAATGTATACATATATATATATTTTTAAGATATATTGATTAAATTAAACTGTTATATTCTTCACTATGATTTATATATTGATATAAATATATTGATTTATATATTGATTTATATATTGATATAATATAAGATATATTGATTAAATTAAACTGTTATATTCTTCACTATGATTTATATTTGCGACAGTTTTTTAAATGCACGAATCGGATAGTTATAAATAAATATTTTCTCATTTTAATAAAGACATGTTTACTCTTTGTACATTTTTGAAATAAAGTTTTACTAATACATTGTGAAGATATTGTGCACGAATAATTTTAAAATTCTTGAAAGTATTGCTAGATAAAGTATTAACTTTATCTAGCAATACTTTCAAGAATTTTAAAATTATTCGTGCACAATAAAGTATTAACTTTATCTAGCAATACTTTCAAGAATTTTAAAATTATTCGTGCACAATATCTTCACAATGTATTAGTAAAACTTTATTTCAAAAATGTACAAAGAGTAAACATGTCTTTATTAAAATGAGAAAATATTTATTTATAACTATCCGATTCGTGCATTTAAAAAACTGTCGCAAATATAAATCATAGTGAAGAATATAACAGTTTAATTATGAGTATATAAAGTTATTGAAATAAATGCCAAACCAAATATATCATTTATTGCTAATATGTAGGTATATTGCGTTTGCAACAGAAATCGTCAGAACATATCCTTTCTTAGCAATAAGGGTTAAATCGGGTTAAATTGAATTAATATTGCGCAATGACGGCACTGTATATCGAGCCGTAAACCTATAGAAATCAATCTCGGTTTTATTTCTTACAATTAGATATATTTGGCGCAATCTTCGATATAGCTGTTACGCGATCAATTGCGCAATAATTCCATTTAAAGACAACAGTTACCTATAATTGACAGCGGCGCGTGAGTTGGATGACGAGTCGCGAGACGAGAAGGAAAGGAGAAAAAGCATTTCATCGCGGGTGAGAATTATTACGATCAGTTCTTACAACAGTTAGTTGTGCCGCCATATTCCTGCATATTCCGTGTATTTTCCAGGCAGATGTTAGTTTGCGCCGCACAGAACGACGTGTCGCGGTCCCCGCGCAAAGGGTAAATAACAACCAAATAAAATGTGTACATACCGCTCGCGCCGTCCCGGAATCTGCCACAGCCGCGAACAATCAACAAACCGCAAAACGAAACCACGAAAAACATGAGCCACTCGAGCGACTTTGCGTCGCACCCGCGACCCACGACCGCGCGAAACACTTATTGTTACTTGTTACTTGTTAGAGGTTAGAGGTTAGAGCGCGCTTCCCGTCCCGCGACTCCCGCGAATCTCGCGTTTTCCATCACCCCTCACGCCGCGTAGCCACCGGCCGGCGGCCGCCCGCCGCCGCCACGCCGCTCGATTACTCGAACTCGATTAATCGAATGGCGCGCGTCACGTGACGGTGACGTCACGCGAAGGTATTTTCATGGCGGCGCGGGCGGTGCTTTCGCGGTGATCACCCCCCAAGTGTTACGCGCTTGTGTAAAAATCCAAGAATCGTCGCTGCGTTATCGTCGAGTAAGTAATACGCGTTGGGTAAGAATCGTCGTTGTCAAGCGTTGCTACGTCGCGTCGTCAAGTAATATACCTATGCGTAACGCGCGCGCTCGTGTAGAGCAGTGTAGAGCAACGGACTGGACGGACACTCGATAACGCCGGTGAACGCCGGCGCCGCGGCCGTGGCAGCGTGGCTTCGGCGCGTCGCGTCGCGTCGTCACGGCGCACGGTGCGCGGACGAAGAAATTCGGATCTTGAGATTCGAATTCTCGCTTCTTCGAGATAACAGCGCTGGCCGATGTAGTCAACTCCCGCATGTAACGCGCGCGGGCCGGGTGCCGATCGACACTATCGACAGGATGGGTGAAGGCCAGGGGAGGGGAGGGGGGAGCCGGGAGCGACGAGATCGCGTTGAAACTTGAAACTTGAAGCTGGGCAAGAAAAGCTCGGCTGGTATCGCAGCGGCGCGAGGCGACTCGGCGTTCTCGGCGTTCTCGGCGACGCGGACGATTTAAATGTCGCGATAACGCGAGCGGGATCGCCAGAATCAGTGCTCCCCTTCCCTGTAGGAAAGTTGAACGGTTTAACGGTGTCGAAAGCGGCTGGCTGAGCGAAAGGAGTGGGCCGACAAGAATAATTTCTTCGCAAGGTACGACACTTTCCTCTCCCCTCTCCAGTCTCCTCTCCTTTTTCTCCGTAAATTATCATGCATTAAGGTTAATTGATTGCTGTCCTTAGATGGATCGTTGCAGAGCGACACGACGTGGTGGCTTCGTTCAACAAAAGAACAGGGAATTCTTCGCCTTGTATCCCGCATGACGTAAGGCACCCCAGAGAATATAGGTAAGTGCGAAAACTTCAGAAATTCTCTATTACTTTTAATAAACACGCGACCACGCGCTGTAAAACTTGCTCCGCCTTTTCTTTCAACGGCTTCAGCTTCAGCCGAGAGTGCGAGAGAGTTCACGACACGGATTAATGGAAAATTATATAAAAATTTCTTGACCACGCTGTGCTCTCTCCGGAGTGATTTTGTTGCGCGGCGTGTTTGCATGCAGCTAGAATTAAGTTTGTTATTTTGACGAATTATCCTTAGCCTTTCCACGCACTGTAAAAACAAACGGTCATGTAGGTATTATCTTATCGACACGCCGGCTATTAATAACGTATTACGCGCATTCATCTCGATATAACAATATTTATGATGCCGACTACGCATATAGGTGTGTATTTATACCAATTTCAAGTCAAAGAGACGCGTTTTCGCTGTGGTCTGCCGCTTTGTGAGAGAGGCGGAAAGTGCTCGGTCTGCAAAAAGTAATATTTACAATATAGGGTAATAAAGTTTTGGCTTTATTCGGCCGGTGCAAAAAGTAAAAAAATAAAATAAAAATACCTAAATGAAAATAAAAAAACGAAAACGAGATTACGAGACGCGCGCGGACGCAATTTCCGGTGGTTACATTTAAAATTCAGACTTTCAGAGGCGCGTCGTCCTCGTCGAGGTCACCGCGGATTGTTCTCGTGCGATGTGTCTGCACTCTGCAGCGTAACCGAGTTCGTCAGGAGGCACGAGGTGCGTTTTCCCAGGCAGTCGGGAGTGACGCGGGGGAGAACGTTGGTGTACGCTAAACTCGCGTGCCTCAACAATCGTCGCTATTCGTGAATCGTGTTGCCGCCGCGTCCGCGCCGGCTGTCGCCAGCAACGGGCAAATGCCTCTCGTCGCCGCGGCCGGGCCTCGGTTTCGCCGAATATTTCCGGTTTTGCGTATACAATGTACCTACATGTAAGCGCGCAAGCACTTCAGTTCGATGCCACCCTCGCCCGCGCCGGTCGCCCGCCCGGTCGGATTTTAATAGAAATAACGACACGTAGTCAGACATATCGCGGGTTCGAGTAGTTGTGACTGACGCTATCGTGACGTAGACGTACTAATATTGCATGCCGGCTACGATCGCCATATATACGTTGACCGCGTCACTTTGTTTCGCATTTCCGTCCCTCCTTTCACTGAAACTCCCCTCCTCGCGAGCGATAAATCATTATGGAAATAATGGAAATAGAACATTAACATCTCGTTCGTAAAACGATTTCGTTATTGTTGCCTGAAATTTGAATTATCGCACGACAGATGGAAGTCAGGCTGCACGCGTACAGATTAAATATATGAATTAATTAATTATATGAATAAAATGGGGCAATGGGGAAGGGGAGATGAGAGTATACTTATTTACCGAAACAAATATTACGAAAAATGCAAGTAAAGACATTGAATTGTTCTCTTAGGTATATCTAATTGTAAGGCTAAAGCACTATTAGAAACTTGGAAACACAGAACAAATTTTTTATGTAATAATCTGAGCTTACAAGCGGAAATCTCTATCACTTTTATTAATCACTTTCGTTTGCCTTCGTTATCTATGAAACCAAACGTTTATAGAATAATGAATATAAATATTCGAAGGGGAATATATTGGGTTATGAGAAGTGAAAAAGATTCAAATTATTGACAATCAATTTGAAAATATCTGGATGACAATAGTTTGACAACAGAGCGAAATTTCCGCGGAATTGCTACGCGTCAATTCATCATAGAATTTATTTTCCGCTGACAGTACTGGCGAGAGGTTAACGATTGTAACCACTTTTGATGAATTTGAGTGATAGAAACAATATTACAAACGCGGAAAATGCACTTTGTTTGGCTATCGCGTTTTCCGGTGCGATTACCATGTGATGAAATCATGAGGCTTTCGCCATAAATACTCGCGATAGGATTTCTGGCGCGCTTGTTATCCGACGTGCGAATTGTTTCCGCAATTCATTCCGGTAATAACGTGTTACTCGCGGCAAACACGTGGAACGTATTTTCGACGCGCGAGATTCCATTCCATACAATTAGTCGCTTGATTTTCTTCAGGGGTTTATCGGAGCCTGAAATCGAACCCGCTATCATCAATATAGCCGACGTTTCCACGTTGCCACCTTTACTATCGCGAGTGAAAAATCGTCCCATCTTGGAGCAAACCCGGGCGAGGAAAAGTTCGTGAACTCGGTACGCGCCTTTCTACCCTCGACGAATCAAAGGAGAGTCGAGAAGGACGAAGGACTGACGATACTCGAGAAATATGCGATCGCACCGCGCTTTTTCCTTTGAAACGCGCGTCGATAAGAGCGCGCGATTATTCCGCGGTCGGGAAATCTTCTCGGGAGATTGTCTCTCATATTACACACCTTCATCGACTCGCTCAAAGGATATACCCTTCGCTACTCCCTCTCGTTTTCCCCTTGCACGCGAGTGTGAAATTAAGCCCGAAGCGAATACGCGAATTTGTCTTGCCGCGAAGCGATACTTAACGAAAATGTTTAATCGCGGCATTCGCTTGCATTCGCGTGACTATTCTAATCGGGCGATTTCTACCATAGATTTTCCGTTTGCGGGACGAGTGCATTACGCTGGATTATACGAGTAGCGACGAAATCAAGGAAATAATCGTGCTCGAAGGAAAGCGTTTGCGTTTGCGTTTGCGTTTCGTGCCTGTGTCGCATCGGGTCCTGAAATTCTTTTGACTCTACGGCCGTACGTAATGCATAACGCTGGTGGCCTCTAAGCTCGTGTCTCGCTTGCTTTTCATCTATAGCTTGAAATCCATCCGCAACAATCGCCGACGAGTGCACGCAGTCTATCCCCGATGGCCGAACCTTTGAAGAGTTTTCAGTACTCTTTATGGCCCCGGTAATGCTTGTCCTTAGCGGTGAGGCCGGCCCCGATAATACCGGGTCGATAACAAAATTCAATATTTCTGCGGTAATAGCCGTACAGGCGCACGCCGCACAGTGGCGATGGTAATGCGGCGCAATTCGCCTGCACAAGTCCCGTGTTAATATTTAGGGTTACTACTCGTGAGCACGCCATGGTGAGTGCATCACGCACTTTCGTGCAACCCCGTTGGCGTTTTTTCGACCTCCTAGGTTTCGGCTGAAATTATATCGAGCCTGATGCAGAGAGAACGGTAGACCACTTTGAAGCGAGTCTATAAATACGCGTATCGATAGAGAGCATTAGTTCTACAGTTCAGAAATGTTGATTGAGATAAATTTTTATTAGCTTTAACAAAAAAATTATGCTCTTCAAGGCGCTTCGCAATAGCAATGTTTAGTCGTGTTTATTAGCTTGCAAAAAAAAGTGCGATATTTTACTTGAAAGTAGAATGCATTGCAAAAGTCAGACTTCTGTTAGAGACCCGAGCAATTAACAGCGGCCTCGCGTTTAAATTCGACGACCTCGTCGAAAACCATGGGCGCGTTAATACATCACTTTTTTAGCGGCGTTTCCTGGCATGTCGTGGTGCTTTGTTTTCACAGCTAAACATTGTTATGCAGATAGGACCAGACGGCATTGTTGTTTGGCTGGATCTCCGTGCGTTACCACGGAGCCATTCTCATGATAATTTTTGCAGATTATTTTTCGTAATTTCTCACGGAATACGTTGAACATCCTCTTTTCTTCTCCGGTTCTGGGAATAGAGAGCGCGATCGCCAGCGGTGTTTCCTTTAATTTTCTTCTCCCGCGCACTATCTCATCGCGCGTTTTAGCTAAATAAACCCGCCTACGTATATCGCGGAACATGTACATTCCAGAGTAACTGAATGTTACTACGAGTTCAAGTTCGCGACGGGTACTGTAATTACCTTTGTTTGCGAAGTCTTCTCCGACTATGGCGATGATCTTTGATCAACGTTAAGTAATGAGCATACAGTAAATTGTTCCGAAAACATCTCTAATCTTTATCCCTCCTTTATCTGCCTCCCATGCATCGCTTTACCTTCTCTCCTCCACTCTCATTTTATTCGAGCAGCATCCTTTGAAAGTCTTGAAGCCTTGTCGCGTAGGTTTGAACGACCGAAATTACTTGCTATTAGGCAGGCAACATAACGAAAAGTCGTGTTAGTATATCAGGACCTATTTGCATGCGAGAGGGGGGAAAAGAATAGCACAGGCCAATTCACTTAAATTGCGTTCCTTCAATCCGATCTACCTTATAGCCGCGCTCGAATTTCACCTTCCGCGTCACTTCTTCGCGCCGGAGCTTCGCACGGTCGCCATACCCGGTCGGATTAAATTTGCTGTTGCTAAACGCGGGATGAAAGCGTAATTACATGCACGTCACAAAAACACCGCGTTATATGGTGACACAGCGGCCATTGTAACGCCGTAATGCCGTAACGTCGTACTGCGACACTCATTATTCCAAATTGATGATTAATTATATGTGTAATAATAATAATAATGATAATGGCAATAGTAGTAATAACGAGGGTCCGCCGAGCGATGCCAGGGGAGACGTTGTTTATGACGATTGTAAATTATCGTTCACGAAGGCGTTGTTACGGAAAAAAAGAATGAATACTGTTCGCGCGTAGCGATGACACCGCGCGAGCGTGACAATCGTATAATATGCACGGTATACATATATACATATAAACAAACGCCTTTACGCCTCGTCTTCTCGTACGGATGTATCCGGTCGGTGAACGTCGCCGGAGAGAGGTTACTCGAGAAATGACAATGTGACAAAAGTGCGTGTGTTTTCTCTCGAAATGTGAGTACCTACGTATGTTAGCTATTGCGTCCAATAGTAGCACAACTAGAACGTCGCGTCGTCTAAGCCGCGATAACTGGAATACTCCGTCCCATGTATGCGCATCCTCGATGAGCAGCGAAACACAATTACGTCCTATCAGCGTTCATTGAATTTCATCCTATTATAGCAAGGTGATTTATAGAATTACGGAGTGCACGGCGCACGACTGCATTTATGAGAGGAAGTCGCGTTGCCTCACCCTCACACTTTACGTCAAAACGTGCGCACGTGACATTTTGTATAATATAAACTTTGTGGAAATTTATTGCACAAAGTAAGTCCTCCCCCAGAAACGGCACGAAACACTGTGAGAATGGCAGGAAAAAAAAAAACTTATTAGGCCGTACAAAGAGGCGTGCTCACCGCACGCATGTCACATTGTCGCGTGCGCCGCGGAACGGAGAGTTTTCTTTCGGTTTAAAGTTAAAGGATTAAAAGGATTATCTCGCGCGCAATATAACGAAGAATACGTGTAGTCAAATGTCGTCGCGCGCGACACATACGCGAGCGTGGACGTAGATTCGCGCATATCGCGTGCTTTTATTTACATGCAAATGTAAAAATGGCAGTCACACCGCCGCCCGGCCCGGCCCGGTGCGGCGCGGTGCGTTCTTGCACGGAAAGAAAAGCGGAGGAACGGAAGGGAAATAGAGGAGAAAAGATTATTTGATCCAGTCGTGCGATAAAAACAGACAAGCGAAACGTAACGGGGAGAACGGTAACGGAAATCAATAATGCGAGTTGAAAGGAATCAGATGTTCGTATAGGATTCGGTGTTGATTCGGCTCTAATTATCCGCAATAGTGAGAACGAAGAAAGGGACTGCGTCCAGAAGTAAGTAGGTTCCACCGAGATGGTTAGCGATTAAGCGTTTATTTATCTTACGTCGGATGCAACGGGTTCGATAGTTCCTGGTTCTACGGGATAACCGGGATTGCCTGTCGCTGAAACACATTCACGCGATTATATGAACAACAATGAAAAGTTCACAATCGGCGAACGTTCGTTTTACGCTATTAGCCAAATTGGCGCCCCAAGTCCATTCACGGCGGTGAATCACGTCGCTACGAACGGACGATGAATTAATTTCGCCGTGCGTGCGTATCGGAGTTGATTTTCAGCGGCGGAAACACGCCGTTTTGGAAGCGAATTTCGCCGCTGTCAATTCCGAAAGACAGTTTCTGCCCAATGTACATCGATGTGCTCCCCAATCTCTCTTCCCCGCCCCTGAAATCGAGTCTGCGCAACCGATAACAACTACTGTTGTATCGCGGTGCCTATGCTTGCACTTTGCCGATTGACGTTCCAACTTTCCCGATTGTCGACGAGATGATAAACCAATCCCCTCGTGGACCAATTGTGCGCCAGTTGGCCGGGGCAGACGGTTCAATATGATTCGATACGTTACAGGCGATTCCAATGATAACTTGTAGTCCAATGCAGCGTGAGCGAAAGTTCAATTTCAGCGTCCTCGATCACCGGAGGTGACCTTATCGCGCGTTCTACAATACGCGGACATCTGCCAATGAGACGGCGAGATGAAATCCAAACGTAAAGTTACCTTAAAAGGCTGAGGTACCTACTTTCTCATGCATTTAATGCAATCTGGCTTAAGTTACGATCTGCCATTTTTACAGAAAGTTGCTATAACATCTACAGCTTCTTCGTATCTGTAGAGAACTTTAAGCGTTATTAGATTATTATGGAAGTTTATCGATTAAGTTTATCGTTTAATTCAAGTTTAATATTCGTTCGAGTTCAATCAAAACGTACAAAGAGAAAGGACATGATCAATCTTCCAATTTTCAACGTCGATTTTATCGAGAACAATGTATGACGTAGGAAAAATAATTCCGCATTATCGACTTATTTTTCTATGTAGCATCATTAGATATATAGACTTTGGTTATATATCATCATTTGTAAATTACGCGCGGAATATTCCACATATAAACCTAGTCGGGTTGCAACTTGCAACCAATATACTTCATCTCCTGCTCCTCAGCCATATTTCTCCCTCTGTCTCCCCCCGTTCCATCTTCGTCATTCCTACTCTATCAGCTGACACTCACCGGCTGCGATTTGGGGCTCTCTCCGTTGCCCTCTATGTTATCCTTTCTATCTCGATCTCCCGTCAGCGTTCTCATTCGGCTATCCCCCTCGCACTCTCTGATTTAGGTCGTAGCCATCCCGCTAACTGATTGAGGGTGATTGACGCTCTGGCTGAATACCGGACAAGCCCAGAACCCATTATTTACTGCTCGGCCCTGTACAACGTTATAATTGCCGGCAGCTATTCCACCCTCGCTTTCTCCCTATTTTCTCTCGTCCTTCCTCTCCGTCCTCTCCGTCCTCTCCGTCTCTCGTTGGTGCCGTGAGCTGGTCAAGCGAACGAGTCGGCTTATCGACTCGCGCTCATTGGAGCCGATTTCGAAGCCCTTGCCGCGATCATGGAAATGTACGTTTCGATGAAGCGTTTATCGCGCGAACTTAATGACACCAGTGATTACAGATAAAGGCACTCGCAAATTGGTGGTAACAATTGCTCCGCTTGTCATTTATCAAGCAAAAAACAAGTTACGCTCCCGTTGAAATCAATTACATATCAATTCGAATCACGATACCACGTGCTACAAATGCGACAATGTGAGGCAAGTTTTTCCTATATATCGTAGTATATCAATATTTAAAAGTCTGTGGTAGCATTATAAAGTAAAACGCAATTTGACGTAGCCTCTACGCATTTGCTTGCCAAAAGATAAATTGGTACTTTGGATTTCTGTGTCACACGATGAGATCTTGTTTCTTAGAATTAGAGGGTCAGATATTGGTCGCAGTGAAAGTGGCCTCGCGCAACAGACGTCACGTCCGGCATACAGTTTGTCTCAAGAAGGTGGGATCGAACCTGACGGGGTTAAGTAACCTTGTGGTCCTTGCAAGAAATATACTCGCGCCGTAGACTCGGGCACGAATCACGTTCATGGCTGGCCATCCCCCATCGCGGCTCCTGTCATCTTAATCCCTCGGATCCTTTTTACACGGCTTTCTCATTCGCATCTTCTGTGTACCCGAGCCCTTGTGGACTTTGGAGCTCGGGGCGCGTTGGGACCACCTTTCCTCTTATCCACTTGAATTACAGCGAGGCACGTCCGCTCCTAGTAGGTCCTGCTGGGGACTGGACATCTCGTTTATGTTTCACGTCTCACGAGAAGGCAAAATTCGCCGAATGATCGGGCTGTAAAAAATATAACAGACCGCAAGGCTAAACTCCATTTTTATTCATGCAAAAAATCTCATTTTCTTTATCATGTTGAATCATATTTGAAAATGAAATATTAGCAAAAGGGCTTGGCATGAAAAGTATAGATAGCTCCTTGAGAGAAAGATGAATTAATAATAATATCAGAATGAATGAGTATCGAGTTATTTTGATATCTGTCAGAAGAAAAATATTAAGTATACAGTTTACGGTAAGTTCTAAAAATATTTTTCTTATGAAATCTGTGGAAATAATTTAAATTTTAGAAGAAAATTTATATAATTGCAATAATCTTTTAAAATAAAATTATTTTTATAGATTTTGTGACAAAAAGAAATCTAAATAGTTTTTTATTATCAACACAAGAATGAACGTAAAATAATCTTGATAGATTTAATTTAATACAATTGATTTTTTTTACGATAAAATAGAATCTCTACGCCGCGCGATTGATCGTAATTTGTAAATTCGCTTCCATGTGCAAGCGCTACTCGTTTTCGTTGACAGGTTTCACGACAGATTTCCTGAAAGTTACTCCACCTCCTAAACGCATGAAATTCGTCTCCAAATCGAGAGAGCGGTTAGTTGATTTCGACGATGGTCGACTTTTGCGATCACCGTGGGCTACATGAGTATATGTTCGTGTGACATCACGTACAACGAAGATGGTGTTGCAATCAGGTCAGCCTGATCAGTCAGTTGATAAAGATTCGAAGGATAGGTTTTGTCCCAATCAGATACCATGTTCACACGTAACTTGAGCCGGACAATAGTTGGACTACCGTGTCGAGAGCACGTTTCTAATAATTATGAAGACGAACCATGTGTTCTTCCGATTATATGATTCGCCAGGATTTCACTGTAGAAAATAAGCTTGAACGTCTTCTACAATCATCGTGAAACGAGGTCCGTCGTCGTTCGAACGATTATCGTTGCATCTGACATTGCCTTTGTAGAATGTTAAAATTTTCTTGCGGTTTCGCTTTCAGCTTAAATAAAATTTGTTTTCATCATTATATCTTCTTAAGCTGTGAATTGATGGATGTTATATTTGTTTCGAGTTACTTTTTCCAATTTCAACAAAGAAGTTTTTAAATCACTGTAGAAAATGACATCTTAATAACTAAATCTTGAGATCAAAATAACATGAAACTTTAAAATCAAGTTCGATATCTTGGATATTCAGAAGTAAATTTTTTTTAAAATAAGTATGTATCTCGTTTATAACGCAGGAATGCTTCTTTCTGCTGGAAAAATAATTCTCTGAAAAATTTTTTTAAATGAGCGCTTTATAAATTTAAAACTCGTTAAAACGCCGCTGATATGAAATATTGATTAAGCAGCTGCCTTTTTCCCCTTGATTTTACCATTTCTTCTCTTTTTGTGCTTCCTTTCTTGAAGTCCTCGCCTCGTTAAGGTACGACCTGCGAGCTTAATAGAAGCTAACATCTCTCAAAGGAATCGTTAGGTGAGACAGTTTACTCTATTATAATGAAATTGCTACGAGTAACCCTGGGTGTGGACCCATCATCCATTAGATAAACTATTATATTTTTCATAAATTTGATGTCATTAAGTATAAGATAATTGCTGGTAATTATTTAATATAGATCTGTGATATAGGAAATAAGTCAAGCAATACCTACACATCGACTCTCAACTTCGTCAAGCTAAAATGATGCAGGAACTTTAATCCACGTGTCCGTTAAACATTCCTCAAGTTTGAATCGAATTCTTGATTCTTGATCACGTATCGCCGAGTATCGCCGAACATCTTACCGTTAATCTTATTGCCCCGTTACGTATAAAGTTTAGTAAATTTTGCTTATCTTGTCAGGTCTGGTACTGACTTGAAACTCGAATGTCGACTGCGGGAGATAGCACAGAATTGTTCGGTCCTTTAAGCGAGCTGCATGTGCACGGCGGCGGTTGGAAGTTGCTAGATGCTTCTGAAACGTCGGGGCCAAGGGATAGCCGCAGTTTCTGTTTTGATGCGTCAAGAAGAGCGGGCCGGAATTGTGCTTTGGGTTGCGCCAAAGTTGAATCTCCGCAATGCCCGTTGTTTCAAAGCACCGAGTACTATGTAGAGGTATAGGGTCCCGATTGAAAATTACATTTTACACGGAAGCTACGCTCAACTGCAGTATGCGCCATTGTTTTCATATATTTTATATGAAAGACGCATTAATTGGTATACTTGACTAGTGTATTAGATTTTATACATATTTCTTTGAGTTTTTCGGATTTTAAATGCGAACAAAAACGTACAATTTTTAAAGCAAATTTAGTTGACGTAAATCTTACAATTAGAAACGAGGACAAAGTGATTAGCAAGTAGCATTAAGCTTTATTAAAATCTAATGGCAATGCCACGTTTAAAAAGTAAAACATTGTTATATTAATTCATATACTGTTATCCTGATCTTTAATCGCAAAGTTCAGCATTAATCTGTAAATCTCTCTCTCTTTGCCCCCCCCCTCTCTCTCTCTTTCTCTCTCTCTCTCTCTCTCTCTCTCTCTCCTCTCTCTCTCTCTCTCTCTCTCTCTCTCTCTCTCTCTCTCTCTCTCTCTCTCAGATAATTTCTTCGCTCGAGAACAATGTTGCGTCGTCGGTATTCTAGCTTCGCTCACGAGACAAAGATACTCGACAAAGATGCGAAGTAGAATCCCGCGTTAAGGAAGCAAAGGAGGAAAGTTTCCAAAGTTTCGAGCAGTTTCCAGTATTTGCTGCCATGTTTCAGCGTACTCGTTTCACGGACGCTTGTTCCTGTTTGCAGAGTTATAAATTGAGTGTGTTTAGCTAGATGGAGAATGATATTTTTCCGCAGCGTCGAACGTCTTGGTTTCCTCGCGGGGCGAGTAAGATTATACGCTTCCGAGAAAGATTGAGTCTTTGCGCGTATGCGTTTGCGTATTGCTGTGATATCTCTAGCTTCGATTATACTGCTTCCCTCCGTTTGACTAACGTGCCGCAAAGTTAACGCGCGCGATTTCTACGATTCGCAAAAAAGAAATTTTCTCCTTTTCTTATATTTTCGTTCTTGTAATATATTTATAATAGCTTACATTGAGTTTGCAAAAAATGTTGAAATTTTGTTTCGATATTGCACTGTGACTCAATATTGCGTCACAGCCGGATATAACAGCCATAATGTAGAGTGGATTGAATCGCTGTTAAATCTCTTTCCCGCGGATATTTTTTAAGGAAACTGTGAGGTTTTATATTATTTAATTTTCGTCAACTTTTATAATACATGATAATTAAGAAAAGCATTTTTATTTTCATTCAATTTTTACTGCTTGCTTTTTCATATCTTTATATTTTAGTAAAACCTGTATACACTATATCGGAGAAATGAGATAAAAATAATTGTATATTGAAGCATAGGAAGTGCTCGTTACATTTCGACCATCGTTATGTATTAATATTTGCTCGGGAGATTGTACGTTTTCAATGCGCAAAGTTTTACTTGAATTCTACAAAGTGACCAGTTAATTAAAATGCGAGTTTTATTGGATTCTGCTTTATATTTCAACGTAATTATGACCACCGCTTTCATCGCGATATAGACTTGAAAATGTCGAAACGCGCGGGTATATGTGTATATTACATTATTGCGATCTTATTACCCGCTCTCTTTACAAATACGACAACGCGGTGCATGAACACGGTTCGTCGACAAGAAATCGTTCTCATTTTACAAGTCGAGCGTCCTCGCGCCCTAAATCATTTAGGAGCGTGTCCTGTGGTCGAGCTGCGGTTGCGTTATATTCCGGAGAGGAAGAATTTCCTATCGCCTAAGGCGTGCGGTAGGAAGAGGCGCGGCGAGGACGGGAGTTGTATTTCAAGAAATCAATGTGACATACGGGTGCACAGTTCATCGCCGAGAGATCACCTCGTCCTCGTGAGAGTTGAGAGAGCTCGAGAGATGAGGTCGCAACCCATTCCCGACCTCCGAATGCCAGAGAGAACAAACCTTATTATGCGTCTCTGTTTCTCCCCTTCCCTCTCTCTCTCTCTCTCTCTCTCTGTGAGATTCTCCGTTTCGCGCGAATCCTGCAAAGTGGCGAGGATGCCGTCAACCGAATAACCAGACCATAAACCACCGTCGTGGCGGCCGGTTTGCGCTGGCGGGGGTCCCGTTTACGTCACCCGTAAACCGGGCGTCCTGCCGGATTTCGACGAGCAAACACACTCTGTGGCTACGGCGCCTCGTAAAGCCAACGAATCCACGGAGCTGACGCACCGTTTTCCGCGGGCAACGCTCCTCGGGGACGAGGTAGCTCGTACGTTCCCGGCGAGACCCGACCCTACCGCTATCCGCCCCCTGCGGAAAGATCCTGCGGAACGGTCGAGCGACCTTTTTCTCCTTGGAAATCGCGCCGGATTGCCACAAGAGCAAGAGATAAATGCGCTACATTCGCGACAGATAAATATTTAATGCGTCCACAACTCGTGGAGATGATAACGTCTCTAAATCCGTCGCGTCGCGTCGGTACGTGGATGATCCGACGATGTCCTCCCCCCCACCCCCCCGCCCCCAACGCTGGAAAACGTGGGAGAAATTAAGCGGGAATATTTGCCCTGCAGGATTACGTCTGAATGATGAGATTTTCCACGATACAGATACACGGCAGATTATGTCGAGTTAAGGAGCGTGCTGACGCTTCGTTCTGCGGATCGGTATCCAGGGACGTAGCGCCGCTACGGATTTGACCTTTCCGTGCGCGCCGCGCGCCCGCGCCCGCGCCGGTCGGACCATCGCCCGTAGCTAAGAACTGCGCTCCACTCCGGTTTTATCCGGCCCGACTTCTCCGCAGACTATTCCGCCAAGGTTTTCTCTATCCTCCTTTACTAAGCCGCGTACATGATTGCGAGAGCGCGCATTTGCGAAATTGCCATGGCAAACGCTGGCGACGCCGTATGTAAGCTGGATTACTCTGGAGTACGACAAAGCACGCCTGAGCTGATCAGTTTTTCGTCTGAGAACGGAATGTCTCGCTGTAATCCTAGGTATGCGTCACGTTAACGGATGATATATCAACATAATCTTGAATGCGCGTCGTCATATAGTATGTCGGAGCATAAAATATTCGTGTTCAACCCGAGGTTGAATTTCTACAGGGATACAAGAAACTCGTGTATTATAGGAGAATTACAGATTAACGGTTCGTTCATTAATTGCGATAGGTATTCCGAATTTCTTCCTTTCGTGGAAATACAGTTCCTCTTGAATCCTCCCCACTCAGATCCGAGTTATTGTAAATAAATTTTGAATGCGAATTCTGGATTTTATTTGTGAAGAATTTCGCGGATTTATAGAAGCTTCTTCACTGATTCAATCGCCTCGATACGGAAAATACGACTTGCGTATTTTGCGGGAGACCGAATTCTGCATGGAACTTGGAGAGGTCCACGTGCGCATTTTGCACCAATAATTTGCATCAATCGGGATTTCGCTAAATAACCGTGCGGCGTCGATGACGCGACCATGCGACGTAAAAGTTTCCGAGACGCATGATGATTTCTGTGAAAATCCGTCGTACTGACATAATGTAAAACGCGTAATAACATGACGCCGCAGCGTCACGAGGTTTTTATTGCTATTCGCGGTTCACACAGAAGGAAGCGGTAAATTCTTTCCTCGAGATGCCCGCGCCGCGTCGTCGTCAACGCGTTCAACCGATTCAGTGCACCGTCGACACGCGACGGTTCACGGTGCTCCGTGCACCTAAGAGCGCCATTATCACGTCTTGCCGTCTGAAGTAGCGAGCGACAAGGTCGCTCATGTATGCCTAAGTGCGCGACGTTACTGCGTGTCATTACGCATAACAATACGGTTTCCTAATGCCGCTGGCAATTTGGCCCGATACGACGACGAAAACGAGTCACATTTCAGAAATGTTTTGATTAGTACGATTCTAAATTTAAATTACCATTTTACATGACTCACACACATAAATCGAATAAATTTATTTTCGAACATTACCAATAAAAATAGAAAATGGTTGTTTTAATCAAAGGAAACAGCGTATCATTTTTCGTCCAGTTAGCACTTCCGCTTTAAAAGTGTATAGTAATGACATGGCGGAAAGATACCAGATACTCGTGACAGATCAGATCCCTTGCTTGTTGGAAATTTTAAAGGAATTTCTTCAAAATCACACTCGTTCGGCAGAACATTTTCGATGACGAGTCGTATATGTCGATATATATTTCGATGTACAATATTTCATAGGAAACTTGATCGGTTCAGCGCAACGTTGTACTAAACACGAATTTTTTATTATCGTAATCTTCCAAAACAAGAGCGAGATCAGTTGTGTCTTACAAAAAAATATAAATTGATACACGAATAAGATTAAATATTTTGTGGACGGAGAAATTTAAAATCATCTTTCAGAGACAAATTCGGTAAAGAATTATCCCTCGATAGGATAAGAAAATGAATGCGCTTAAGTAAGATACTCGACTGAAACGTATGTGGGTTAATTCTGCGTGATGCGTAAAGTCTGCTGGTGACGTAAGCGGATTAAGGCCTTAAAGAGGGAGTAAAGTTGAGAATTTACGGACATTTACGTCCCGCAAAATCCAGCCTTCTACGGCTTGGGTCCGATCTACGACCCAGGGCAGATATGTGGCCGAGCAAGACAAAATAAAGCCGCCTTTCTCGTGTAAGATTATGCGACGGGTAGGTACTTTGCATAGAAATATTACTATGATCAATCTAATTTTAACCATGATAAAAATCATAAGAAATGCGATTACTGACTTGGTAGATATAGATATATCTGCCAAGAATAACATTACAAATTTCTGTAATACTCGAAATAATTAGGTCGTTTCTTCAATCATTCCATTTCACTCGAGATTTCACTTAATAAATGTCATTTCGAAAATTTCTCTTGACGTTCAAATTTGAAGCTAAAATATTATAGTTATGCACATTTATATAAATGCAGCATTTCGAGTCATTTAATAATTTAATCGATAATTGATTTAATCTACGAATTATTCACGGCAGCGATTTCTTAATTGCTTCAGTATATTCTGCGATTGCTTATCGATAACGTTAATCCTCAGAAATACCTATTGATTATATCTTCGATGATTCTCTATGATTGGAAAATAACCCAATCATGATGATATCGCTGCGGGAGTTCCGTTTGCAAGGATGAGCGGGAGTGTCAATCTCATTTCGGAAACTTCGTACCCCAGTTGATATCGGCAGATGCGGCATCGGCGAGAAATTGATTGATTAGAAAACTTCCCTCTGTGTTAATATTTGTAAGCAATATATCGCCGCCTACGAACCTCTCTCGGAAACTCATTACCGCGTTGGTTCATTTTCATCAAAGTAATCCGCGATACGTCGAATTTGTTTATTTACTAGTTTATTCATTATCCTGAAATAAAAAATTATCCTTTCCTTTTGACATCCTCTCTCCCTCTCTCTCTCTCTCTCTCTCTCTCTCTAATTTTTCCATGTTAAATAACAACTTGGATCATCAGATAGAAATAATGTATTTTTGTAATAAATGAAAATGTAAAGTCAGGATTGTTTGTGAATAAAGGCTATGTCGGTTCTGATTGTCGGGAATGAAATATATGTCCTAGAGATGTTGTAGGATGTTGGCTGATGAGATATTTTAGAGGCAACCTACCACGGAAGAGGTAGGCAACGAACTCTACAATGTATACATACACGTATATCGAGCGCGCCAAAAAAATTCATGCACCGTTCTTTCTTCCCGTAACAAGTAACCCATCACCGGAGAATAACGAATCGCTGGATCGGTATACGTCTTCTTTATTTACGAGGGAAAATTCTGTGTAGCTCGCGCGAACGCTCCAGCGTCGTGTTCCGCAACAACCGTCCAATTAAATGCCGTCCGAAGGAAAGGATTAGCAAGGCGTGAATAACGCGTTACGCGGAGTGGTCCGTCGTGGAAAAGCTGCGGCACCGCGCCGGCGTTTTACAATGCAGCAACGGGCGGGTGGAGGGGTAGACGAAAGAGCGAGCGGCCATTAAATCAGTGTGCATCGATTACGTTTATTGTACCCCGGTAAGTGTGCCCACCGGAAATGCGAAAAGAAACACTCGAGCGAACGCCCGTTCTCCATTACTCGCCGGGCTGGAATCGCCGCTTATTGTTACAATGGAGGAGAAACCAGTTCACCGAAGTCGCACGATAAACCTCCTCCTTCGCCCATAATTTCGAATTCTTTCCACGGGAGACTACGCTGGACCACGCCGGTGTTTTACGACGTTTTCTCGAGCGTCTTACTAATAGCCGACTAATTCGTTTTTCGCTGTATATTCCCGCTACCATTGTTCCTGCCTTTTTCTCTGCCTGGCGTGTGTGCGGAGGAAGGAAAAACGAGAACTTTCTAAGAAAGTGGCAACGCGCGCGCGAGTTCTCGCGATGCTTTATTTCGCGCTTTTACCGCCCTTCCGCCGCTAATCTTCCGTCTTCTACTTCTTTTCCTTCTTTTACTTCGCCCTCTTTTTGCGCCTCTCTCTCTCTCTCTCTCTCTTCTTGGCATTGATATGACTTTGTTTTTTCGTACACACATTCTTTTTACCTTCTCTTTTCATCTGCTTATCATGTGTATACGAAGATGCTGGTTCTCCCTCGTTTTGACTTTTTCCATCTATTTTTCACTATCTTACTAAGATACTCTTTCGCCTTCATCCCTGTGCTTTCCTCTTTGCTTCGTGTTTGCCTCGGCGTTGCATGTTCTATCTCATTATCTTGGAAACAACTTGATTGCGTACTCGTATATTATACTTACCACCATGCCACCCATGTACGCAGACACCATATGCGATATTATATAATCACACTTTTTAAACATTCATGCACGGATTTCCAAGTCATATATAATATTTGTTTTTCACGAAGTGACGCCTTGTTTTGTAGCGCATATATTCTGTATTAAACACGTTTCGGTAAATTATATTTATCGTTTGATTTTAAATAAGCTAAATTTTGGACAAATTAAATTATACTATGTCGAACGTACATGCTTTTTAAAAATTTTCACTTAAAAAGCAAAGTCAAAATAAACAAAAAAATTTTATATATGCGTTCTGTTGATAAATATAACGAATATACACGTCCCAGATGAATCCCGACATTTCTGCACCGTGTAAAGTCATTATCAATCATTGCCGAGCATAATCACCGTTTTATTTGCGACCGCGTATAGGAGTCCGCACGGTCGGCAAAAAGTCTCCCGATATTTCTTTTCCCTCCCTTTTTTTCCCGTTAATTTTTTCACCGTCTCGTTGCAGTAACGACGGTGCAACTGGCGTTTAATTGCGAAACGTTTCAGCCATAATGCGAAACGATGAATCAACGCGGCTCGCGGACTCTATCCTGTTTAATTACAAAATATCCACACCCACTGGCTCTTTGCCTGTCTGCGCTGGTCTGCGCATTTCGTCTCCGCGTCGCTACAAGATCGCGTTATTTTTCTTCGCTGGAACCCTACCCAGCCCGCCATTTCTCCCTCCCTCCCGCAGAATTTTCGCCGTTCGAACTCATCAGCAATAAACCTGCTAAACGCGGAAAACGAGAGCGTGCAAAAATTAATGTATCGCAATTTGCGCAATTTGTCCGTTGATTTCCGCGTTTGATAAATGCGGATGCAAATGTACGACGACCATGACGTTACTACTCGACGACAACGATTATATTTATAATTATCGTTTACCATTAACGAAAAATTATGATTACCATTACGAAAAATGAAAAATCGATAAGATGCGCGACGAGTGTCGTTGTTATAATCATTAGATAATAATCTAATTGATATTGTTTATCGATGACTTTATATTAATTTAATGCGTCTTATATTTCGATAAAAATGAGTTTTGTGCAGTTCAAAGCTGAGCTATTGGAGTTAGCAATTTTATCGTATGTATTTTTATAATAGCCACCAATATTCGTAAATGTACCGCACGTTCGTAATAGTATACCGCCGGATATATGTTGGTAACTTGCGGATTCCCAGTGTACATACAAGCTTCCGCTGTCGGCGCAAAGTTTCTATTACTGCTTTCCACGATGAAACTTTGTTGCTCAAATTCGAAATGACAAAGTAGTGCCGTGCACACGGTGACGCGGCGATTTATCGGACGCCTCGGATACAATATAAGCACTGTAAAAAGTTTTCTTCGTACATATAAAAAAACGTATATAAAGGCGCTGCGCGCTGTGCAAAGAGAACGAAAGTTAAACTATAAAATTTAAAACAGGCTATATATAAATATAGCAAGAAATTCTATACTTAAGAAAGCTTTCTCAAAATTCTTGGCGAAGTAATATACTTTTGCACAACACAGATCGTATGTACGTGAAAGAGGCTTTTATTTATGGTTTTCGGTGACTTTTATGCAAAACAATCGCGACGCAAAGCCATTCCGCGAAATAGAAATTGCCTTTCTGCAAAGCACTCTCGTGCCGTGAAATTGTTTGCACGTAAAGAATGAAACTTAAATGATTCCTTTCTGGCTCTTCGCGGATATTTGCGTTGTGCTCGATTTAAATGCGATTTCTCGGAGGGAATCGGTCGGGAATATATACGGCTGTAAATTAAAATATATTTAATATTCCGCTTCGAAAGCGTTGATTGCGAGTGAATGCAGGTGTTGATCGTGACGTTAAAACTTTTACACACTATCGGCACTATCGATGACAAAGGGAAGTGGAAGCTACGCGGTCGTAGCGCAAACGATATGTATATATAGGTACCATGTAATCGGTCGCACTTCAATTGAACGTCGTTTCGTCGTTGCGACAATTCGCGCTTAATTTTCGAGACTGGTATATAAGCGCGAAAGTTGAAACTCCATTAGTAGGAAACGGCTATTTGAAGCGTCGTCTCCTGCTTTCGCGAATCGTGAAGGCTTTGCCGGCAAAAGCTTTAAGCCTCGGTTACGTCAGATATAGCTTCGCACGCGTCGACCGGCACACAAAAGTGGAAAGTAAAAGCAGATGGAGAGAATGGAGAATGGTGGAAGAGGCGTTTCGCGCATGTACGCGAAATATACAGACGCCACTTGCTAGTATACGGAAATATGCTGAATATTTTCCGAGGATATGTCGGATATCCTCGGATTTATACAATTCTACGTCAGTTATTGCCTTTAAGGGCGGCGCGATATTTTATTGTACATCGGAGTCTCGGGAAAAGAGAAAAGTGGCTTATCCGTCCGCGCGACTTCTTTAGTCTTTTATTTTGCAACCTGTCACCCGACATTCGTGAAATAAGTGTCGGGAATTTAGTCTTTGTCCGAAGCGGAGAGAGAGAGAGAGAGAGAGAGAGAGAGAATCGATAATGCGACCTATCTCATCTTTTGACACGTTCAATCTGGCTGCCGCGGTCTCGTAATTGCGTGGAAATGAGGGTCTGTTAAATTAAATTCAGCACACGATAGAATTTTATAGTACTTCGAGAGTTGTCTGGAATTATTAATCCGCTGAATTCGGTAGGGGAAAAAAAAGTAGCTCACGAATTTGCGAAATGTCCGTGTTCATGTAGAAGTCGATGCAAACATGCACACACCCGTCCATTCAGCAGGCTCATGATGTAAACCGTTCTCTGTAAAGTTTTATCATGTATGTATATATACACATATGTACCTCTAACTTCAGCAAAAGTTCACCTCAGCGCTCCTCTCTCACTGCAACGCGCGAGAAAAAACCACTACGCCATTTTCATTTATGCGCTTTCTATTACGGGAACTCGTAATTTCAATGCTGCGTAATGTTACTCATTGAACATGTGTGCATGTGCAATACTTGCTCCAGAAATAATATATTCAGCTTCAATGATTCTTCTAATAATTCTTTTAAATATAAGACTACGCGCAAAATTGTATTTTCCGGCAAATTATTTCGATTAATTTTGAAATGTATGCATCGCGGGTATCATTTGATTAACAAATTTCAATGTTCTCTTATAATAATCGATAAAATCGTCTTTTGAATCGGACTTTCCTGCAATTCTACAAATGCAGGGTCGGAACATACGAAGGCATTAGCATTTTCAGTGGGGCCTTGAAAGTTTAAGTGCACAGTGACAGTCGTACACAGACATACCGGGAGCGTCTCGTCAGAAAGTTTTACATCAGAAACTCTTAGAAGACTGCGTACCACGGAGGAATGGCATGTCGTTAATATAACACATATTTTTGCATGCTAGCCGTAGATTCGGTAATATTATGCGCGGTCGCTCGAATATTCAACGGCGGTCGCGTCGTTGCGGCGCGGCTATGGCTATGCATACCGGATACGTTATAGATCGCAGACGAGCCGCGCGTTGGTAAAGGGGCACGGGCACGGTGTTCAATTCGTAGGATAGTTAAGGGCACTGACGTAACTACTGCAGCTAATGAGGCATAAACAACCGGGGGTGCTAGGTGCCCGAGACCGCGCGTACGGCAACGACCATCCCCTAAACCTCTCTCTCTCTCTCTCTCTCTCTCTCTCTGCTGTTCGCTTCACCCGCCTGCCACCCGCTCCCTGCTGCACCCTGCGCCCGACCGGCTTATCCTCGTCTATTTTAGTGGCCGTCTATAGTTTAGTCACTGTTCTCGTAAACTAATAATATCGGCGCCGCACTCCGCAGAACGGTCCTTCCGTGCGGTCAGCCTCGAATTTATGGTCGCCGACCTCCAAGCCGGCTCGCACTCGCGCTCGCTCTATCCGCCCGGGATCGTCGTTCTGGATCGTTCCGGTAAAACATCCATGGTTTACGGTTCGCCACGTCTGAACTGTGGAAACCGAACAACGTTCGCGCAGGCCATTTCGGCTTTTCTATCGAGCCTCTCGATGTCAAAAGTCTTCTATCGGATCGCGTGTACTCAGCGGAGGCCGAGAGAATCAGAAGAGTGACGTTCCAGTACTTCTGTTTAATCGGTATCAACTGGGCTAACGCTATTCTATTTCAAAACTGTTGCGGAATGCCGTCGAGCTAAACTTTAGCCGAAATAAACATTTAATACAAATATGATGCGCGTCGAAGAAAGAGAAAAGTAGTCAAGTGAAATAATTAAAACAGAATTAGGGTGAAATAACGAGTCGGTTAAATAATTAATTGTCTCGCAAAATGCACGTGCAAAAAGTGCAATCCGTACTTTTTGTATCATATATTTGCAATGCGCTGAAGAATGGCGTTAACATTTAGAATTATAATCGCATCGCGAGACGCCGAAAAGTGACATCAATCTTATTCTGTGCAAGCTCGCTGGGTCACGCAGCACGTTGTATATCCTTATTTAGATTAATGCTTCTTTTTTTTTTTGTCATCACACGATTCCAATCGCTCGATTATTCTTATGGCATGCGACACGCAACAAGTTCGCGTGAAGCGAGCTTAATCTCGGCCGAGACGCGAGTTGAGTGATGAGTTCACATCAAAAATGATTTTCTTACGCAAGATTGTACACGATATCATGTTATTGCTTAAGTACCTTTTACATATATTTCCTATTCTCGAGAATAGGAACGCGCTAATTCTTAATCATTTTACCATAAATTTCAATAGCAATGACGATATCGTGAATGCACAGCAGCAGTATATCATGCATAAAGTTCACTAAAAACTAAATTAAAACCAAATATAAATTATACGACGTGATGATTCGCGAGATATTCGAATGAATAAAACAGTTGCATAAATACTGTAATATTTAAAAACAGATATAACACTGCACACTGAGAAAAATGTTTCGGTTATCAGAACAAAATATGATTTGTTACTTGATGATTTGGTAAGGAAACCGATCGATGAGTTGCTGCTGCTAGTCATTTCTGGTCATTTGTCATTTTACCAAATCATACATTGTCTGCGGTACGAACCACATTTGTTATTTCTATTTGTTTGGTACACAAAATACATTGCTATTGCAACTCATAATATCAGTAACGGCAACAAATATAACGATAAATGTTGTAGTAACGAAAGAGGTCAGTTCGATTCCATTGTTCCAACAAATGACTCGCGAGACAACTCTCGCGCCACGCAAGTCCGTGCGTGTTGCCAAGTCAGGGTGAAATCACACGATACGGGAATCAGCGTGCGGGACAGAGGATGCGTGATTCGAACAGCCAATCAGCGCTCTTCCGCATTTTTCTGTACCTTTTGATTGGCTGTTCGAATCACGCATCCTCTGTCCCGCACGCTGATTCCCGTATCGTGTGATTTCACCCTCAAAGATGGCTCCTGCACACAGGACACAGGACGCGACAAGAAACGACGTGGTTGTCTATCAACATGCCGTTTTTCCAAAGGACCAAAAGTTTATTAGCTACCGCGTGATTATGGGAGTATGACAGCTACTACTGTTAATGTGCTTGTGGTGGTCTGTGTTCTGTGTGGAAGATTATGACCTAGTTTACACTGACCGTTTGGTACGCGTATCAAGTACTATATCTGTCTTAAATCCGTATTAAATCTCGGGTTATACCGAGATTTGATATGGATTTGATACGGATATAGTACTTGGTAGGTACACGTATCAAATTGTTGGTGTAACATAGGCCTATTATGACTAATAAAAAGAAATGAGCAGATTTAATTGCTATCAAAGCAAATCAAATTCAGTATAGCGTTGCAAATGATCTGTTCAAACAACGGATCAACAGCATTTGTCATCATTACAGAAGTGTCTTTTTGTATTGCTAGAACAGCAAATCAAAAGCAGCAAATCATATTTGTTTCCACTACTGTGTTGTTTGCTGTCTCTATATCTACAAACCAAATTTGTTGCAGGTAATTGGTGTCTTGTTACATTAACAGAAGTGTTTTTCTCAGTGCAGATTTGTTAAAAGATTAAGAAGATTATGTCTTAACTTAGATTGCCATATGTGGCATCATAGTGTTTGTAAGTTTGTCGTTTCAACGCATACGCATTTGCATTTGCATTTAGAAGAAGATGAATAATTCAAGATAAACTATTTTCCTCTCATAACGAATGGCTTTTATATATGTATAACTCACTCTATATCTTCGAGTAATCTTGATGGGTTTCTTGTACGATGAGAAAATCTCGGCCGCTTCGTTCGATCCATCAAAATAGAGAGAGAGAGAGAGAGAGAGAGAGAGAGAGAGAGAGAGAGAGAGAGAGAGAGAGAGAGAGAGAGAGAGTGTCAAAGAGAGACTGTCTTCGACGTTCACCGAGTGTCTTTAAAAAGCGTATCCTCGGATTTAATATCAGTCATTGCAGCGTACCAGTACGATCGTCCCGTGTACTAATTTCCGAGGACATCACTGGTTACGGCCACATTATTCGCTATAAGAAATTCTTTTGGGGGGATTTTTACCATTCCCTCTGGAGGATGGACGGAGAGATAAACGACCGATCCGATGATAATTAAGTAGCATGAGCTGCCTAGTTGAGTTTTGTTTACTACGCGGGAAACGAGCGTGGAGCATGGGAAGGAAGACTTCCTGTGAACGAACGACGAGAATGAAAGAAAGTAAGAGCGCGAGATCGGCGGACGGGTAATTCTAGCGGGTTTGAGAGGGTCGTTCTTAAAGCTCGTCCGACCGGCCAAAGGATCGGCGACTGAGGGCGTACGACCGCTTGGAAGAACGAAGACGAGAGCAAGAAGCGGGAGAAAGTGGGAAGGGAATGTATAGAGAAAGCGGAAGGACCGTTTCCGCGAAGAGGGAGAGCAACGTCGAGCCGATGAGCGTACTTCTTCGCGTTTCAAAGTAATTTCGTTAAGCGCTCGTGGAAGCTTGCCCGTGAGAGAGGAACAACGCTCCCGTTGTTTAAACGTATAGCCTTCTTCCGAACAGTTGAGAGGATAGAACACTCGCCGGCACTTGAGACGCGACGGTGGAGGTGACGAAATGAGGGAGAAATCGATCGTCTCGTCGTTCTCATCGTCCTCGTCGTCATCGCATCGCTGCACGACCGAGGGCACGAGAAACGTCATCTCTCTTTCTTGTTACGTGAGTTGCGTCGTGACATATTTGCCGCTCGTCTGTAAAATGCGGCTAAATCGCCGCGGAATCTAAACGGCCGCCATCGAAGCTGTATCGAGAACAACGGTTTCACGGATCATCGAGCGATGATGACGTGGCAATAAAACGCCGCTTGTTTGAAAACGAGACGACGAGTTTGCTATACTGCTCGACAGCGTGAAGAGAAAAGCATCGCTAATAATATTGCTCATTATTAACATTATGATTATCGCACGAAGAGAAAAAGCATGAACAAATTTTTCAGTCTGTTAAATAGCGCAATCACGCGATTTCTTTTGAACGTACCCTTATTTAAGAATTATACCGTTAAAAAAATTATATTATTTTCCTCATTATTACGGCATTTGTTCTCTCTCTTTAAAGTTTAATTGATGCATTTACTCGCTAATTACGCTATTAACTACGCCATTAAAATCAGCTTACATTAGTATCAAAAATTACATCATTCTAGCGAGCGAGAGAAATGCATGCAATTTTGCTCTGGTATTCGTTGGGAGATACTCGAAACAATTAATTCTGCCAATGGTCGATTAAATACACGGCCGCTGGAACTTTCATCCAGCGAAATATCAACAATTTTACACGCTATAAAACCTACTCGCCAGTATCTTTCACGTTGTACGCCACAATCGACACAATTGTTGTATATTCATATCAAGCGATAATCGCATCTCCACATTAGAGGCCGGGAAACAGCATGCTGCATGGGAAACATCAGCGAAGTTTAACAGTGGCAGCGGCGTCCTTTATTCGCCAATAATTATTATTGAGAGGCCCACGGATCAATTAATTCCGGCCTTCCGTGGCGGTTTACCGATCTACAGCTAAACTACGAGTCCGTGCAAACGTCGCCGGCGCCGCTTATGCGCGCAAGAGCTGGCTCCAGGCTCCGGGCCTCGATTTCATCCCATTCGCCCAGTAACTACCGTAGAATTTCATTAGGTCGTAGATAGGCGTTTTCCGCGTGCTAGCTGCCGAACAGACTCGCATAAATCGACTCGTACCCTGCCTCGCATAATCCACCTTGTGGCAGAAAGCGAATGCTCTCGATAAGTGCACCGAACACCGTTTACTAATTTGTTAAGTGGAATTTGTCGCGGAACGGCGCGGGCGCGGCGCGGCGAGTTGATTCATGACCAGCGATATTGGTCGCCTCAGGAAATAAGCGTGTGCGAGAAGCGCCAGCGAAAATGGTGAACGTGCAAAATGTGCACTGCTATATTGTCTATAAACCGAGAATGTCATATAAATGCGACAGCAATGGTATACCTTGCTATATGACTCTTTGTATATCCAACGCAGAGAGATCGATTCACCGTTTCTAGATTTCGTGATGCGCGCGTTCCATGTAGCAACAAACATATTCTACATCATATTACACACAAATCATGCTATTTAGCCTGCTATTTATCGTTAACATTTTTTCATGACACAATTTTTGATGTCTAATGCCTTATTCATATATTTCATATCGACATCGAGCACTTGCTTCGCCGAATGAGAGCTAAAGCAATCTGTGTCGTTTTATTTGTACAACCCATTATGCATATCATCGATGTGTCAATAAATTTCACGAATCGTGACGACCGTCGGGAATTGACATTCGGTAGCGCGGGGTAAATCGTTAGAAATTTATTCACGCGACGAGGTCTCGGCCGACTCCAAGTTATTCCCGGCGGCATGGCTAAAGTCGACGCGTAAAATTCACGCCATCCTTTACATAACTGGATTCAATCGGAAGGCGTTTTCCTCGTGAACGCGACTTCGCGAATGCACATCGATGAGGTTCTTCCCCGTTTGCTCGGGCACGGGGTTTGAAGGGAGCTGCAGCTTGGTGCAGCACGGCGCGAGAGGTGCAGGTCTTACGCATTGGAGAGAAGCGGAATGAATGTAGATTCAACGCGCTCGCGCGTATTCCCGTGACATTCTACTTGCCTACCGGTCGCGAAAAGTTAAGTCGAACGTAAAGCATTGCGCGAGCGTGTACCTATCCACATACAGAAAAGCAAAAGCGTCGCGGCTTGAAAACCGTTGTAACATAACGTAGGAGATTAATTACCGGCACTCTGTGGAGTGTTCTACGGGAATCGCTTTTTAGAACCGCCGCACGACCGAGTCGATAAATTATTTACGGTTAGACGGCAGAATCTGCGAGCTAGAATCGCGCGCCTCCACTTTACGGGCCGTTACGGGATCGATTCAGAGGAAGCTTTCAAATATAAATTTAATCGAGATACGTTTTATTCGGGCAATTCGTATCGTTCGAACAAAAATTGATTCAGCTCAAAACGATAGTTTGATGACGAAAAAAATTCTCTCCCATACGACACAAAGATTCTTGCGCTGGAAGCAGCTAATAGAAAACATTACCCCGAGCAACGTCCGTGAAATTACAATATAATATGAATCGTTTTAAAAAAGAGCTTTTGTTCTAAAAATGTCAAAAATGGATTTTATCTTTACGTGATGTTTTTTATTTGTAGACATATATATCTATAGATATATACATATACATATATATTCGGATATCGAAAGATTTTTATATTTCCACCTGACAACTATTATAAAAGTAATAATAAAACGGAATGGTAATGAATGTCTTGTGTTTTGTGTTCGGAAAAATGAAAGATACGGAATAATATCGGTTCTAAAATAATGAAACCTAATATATTCAGTTATACTTGTTACGCGTGCAAAGTTAAACAAAAACTATCATCATTTATACATACTTGGAGTATTTAAAGTTTGAGCCATTATTTTCGTGAGGTAGTACGTATAGTAAGCATAAAGAGCACAAACAAAGATCTGTATTGCTATATCGTCCGGATATGTCCAGGCGGAGCTATTTCAATTTCATATTTCTCCAGATATCGCGAATTTAACAGACGGAAACATTATTTGTATTTCCCTAGAGTTTTGAGCATTATCCCACCTTTCTCGACACGTATCACCGTGTATATGCACGCGTACGTAGGTATAACGTGTTTGCGATACGGACCGAAACCACGATGCTGGTCGTAAGAAAGTTACGAGGCTTAGGTGCAAGTCTGTAACGTGCGTGAACGCGAGCTCACATCCGTAACAAGCTTACAAACGCCGGCACTTGACGTTCGTTATACGGAGTCGGACAGATAATTGATCCTTATAGAACGAAGTTTCTCGAATGTTGCGAGAATGGACAAAGCGAGAGGCTTTGTTACGGACCGCCTAAACTCTAAAGCCCACTTCAGAGGATCCATTGTATATAAATCGCGTCAGAGATTCCAGAACATAATTCTATTTATAATTTTATGCTCACTGTATACATATTTTGATATAGGTACGTGTGTGTGTTTATTTAAATATATATTTTACACATGCGGATATTCCTAATTCTTCAGATGTTCATATTATACACATAAAATTATAAATATTATAAGTTCTTTCTTCAATTCTGATAAAATGTGAATTATCTAAAATGGGTTTGAGTTTGAAAGCGTCATATTCGGATATAATTTGTTAATTATGGTTTGTATAAAATTTCAATTCACATACTATGTCTATAAACCCCCGCATTCTCACTTCAGAATAGAAATTTAACATAACGTATGTTGATTCGGCTGCCACTCACTTCGCTGAAAGGCACTTATGCTCATATGAAATATTATTTCACGCTTCTTGTCTTGCTTTACGGGAAGATACAGACGTTCCACGAACAAAAGGGTCGGACGGATGGGCCGTCAATATTTTCAGTAGTAACACTCGATGTCTGGAACATCGGGTTGAAGCGGCAAGAGTGGAAAGAAAAACCGTAGAGATACGATATATATAAGAGTAGACAAGAGATCGGTGTTCCACGGTCAAAGAAGAAGTACGAGGTAGAAAACCACGTGAAAGATGATACGTCCAGAAATGGAATATACAACACATCTTACCTATACTTGATACTGCTGTCATGTCGTATGGCGTGCGGTAGACACAGTTGATTTATTCAACCGGAAATGGAACTAGAGTGACCGTCGCATACTTGACGCGACACCCCCCTGTTGCTATCCCCGAAAATACGTGAGACAGATAATTGTGTCATTCGACCGACGTAAAATTGAGGGACAAAGTAACAAAGTTCCACCATTAACAAGTGTCCGCAAACAATCTCATTTGAGATAAATTCGACTCTTTTCTTTCTTGCAGTGGAGCTAAGTTTGGTCAAATAATAATAGACGTGCGGAAATAAGATCGATCGTCTCTCCTGAGAGTTTTGAAATTATTTGGTACAAGGATTCATCAGATATATATGTTCATATTAAGCTAATGTTATTTATACGACTGATGAGTACCTATCACGCTTCATGCTTATTCAAAATTAATCTTAGAATATTTTTGATACTAATTAGAGTACATTTCGTTTCACGCGTAAAAAGCAAAATGCAAGCATGTCCTTTTTTATCTTCTCTGATCTGAATATTTCCGTATTATTCACTTTTGGAGCACGAATAATAATACTTTTAACATGAAAAAATACGATAGTAAGCCGTATTGGACTCGTCAGTCGTTTGACGTTGCGACTACTCGCAAAACTCAATTTGATGAAGTTCTCGTGTAAAAACGCTGTTTAGGTTTTCCCGTTAATGGCGGTAACCATAGTGCATTGTCCAGGCTAGTATGATGGAATGGAATATTAATGGAACACCTGCTGTCTCTCTTTGCCGAGAGTAAGTTCGCCACATATTTTCTACACATGGGAGAGTGCTTTTAAAAGTGCCGGCGAAGGTTCTCTGTTTGTTTGATAATAAGAGAAAAGCTTCAATTCCCTCCGTCTCCCACCTTTCCCCGCTCAAACCCCCTATTCCGCTATCGTTCACATGGTCCTCGCTGTCTGTGCGGGCGAAGATTAATCGTGTAACAACACCTGGCACTTAATCGGTCTGCTTGCGGAAAATCCCGTCCTCTCGCAAGTAGTAGTAGTTACACTCTTGTCAGACACGGGGCTCACCTCGCCGCTATCGACAAAGCTTCCATTGTTCCAGTTAGGTCAGAATTACTGATGTGTCGTTCTAGATAGAGAGCGGAAGGTACAGCGCGTATAGCAGATTTAGCCGCCACACAATTCGCGGGGACAAAAGACTGCGTTTATAGCCTAATTGACAGGATAGTTTATTGAGTAAACTTCCCAAGTTAATCGAAGTTCATGTCGCTTGGCCAATAAAACAACCGAAACGTCGCGTCATTTGTAATTAGACGAGAATTTCTAATACATTTTACAAACGATCCGAATTAAATTCCGTGCTGTCGCAAATATGCCGCAAAATACTGTATCGCTATATTTCTTAATTCAACTCGCAATTGAGTCATCGCATGACATTAGTCGCTAATCAATTTACATTTACATTTACATTTGAATATAAATCATGAAGTCATTATCGCGTATGCCATTCGATAATAGGTATAGTCGTAAAATGAAAGCATTTCTCAATATATCTCGATTCTACTAGCAGCTTTTGACTGCTGTCGCGGGATGTTTAACGTGTTAAAGTTAACAGGTACTGCTGGCTGAATGGATAATCTGCGCCGCGCAAGAATTGGGTCGATCCAGTTAAGACGGGCACTTAAAGCGCAGAATTTCCGATGAAGATCGCGTACCGTGTGGATCTCGCGCGGAATCAGAATACGAGCCGAGTGCGGATCGCGCTACATTCCCCCGGACGCGATTCCGGGGAATGAAGATAAAAAGAAAGGAAAAAAGTATCAACGTCCCGGAAAGCCGTACAGTCGTTTCCCTGGCAGCCGCGCACCCAATAATCGTCTCCGCCGGCAGTGATCATAACAGTTACGTCGCGCGCGAGACCGTCTCTATTTTCACCGAGCGGAGTATAACATTATTATAAGAACGCGGCTACGAGTAAAGCCGGGAGAGAGAGAGCGTCATCGATATGAACGGCACACGTGTTGCGAGCGATATTTCTCGAATAAATCCGCAACAAGCTTTCGTGTGGAAGATTTAATCCGTAGTTATACGTTCCAAGTTGTTCTCTCGCATTTACTTGTTATTTATTATTCGCATTGTAATATTCGAAGCACAATGTTCTAAAATCAGATAAACGGATATCTTCTGATAAGAGGAAAGATATACGAATTTTCTTCGTAGATTCGGCCGAGTCACGGATTTTTCGATAAAAAGTGAAGTTTGGGGAGAGACGAAAAATGAAGTCGGAATAGAAATCTTCTGGTGAAATTTTCCGCGAGGCAGATTCCTACGATCCTCGCATGGGCGTCCGCCATTTCCGCTTTCAAAACCCTTTCGAAAGCGCGCGGCTTATCCCCGCGATCATCCGGTTTCCGCGTTCTCTCTCGGTTACCTGAGAGGCGAGGAAACGCACCGCGTAGCGCCACTCGAATTCACATTTCACGCGTATAATCTTTAATTAAAGCAAGTTTTCCGCCGTGCATAATGCGAGGTCATTAGACGATGTCGGATGCCGCCGCGGGTTCCCTGCCACCATCGTCGCTTCCACCCCGTTTCTCTCGTCTCTTGGTCTGCCGTTTTGTTTCCGTCTTCCTTTACTTCGAGCCAGCCGCTGTTTCGCGAGAGCATTTAAGCGAGTGGCGGTCGTCGTTAAAAATTACGTGCCGCGATACCTTACGACGTTACCTACTCGACGTTCCCCGCAACGCGTGTCGCTCCTTGATATGCAATCGTCATTAACCCATTTCGCGTACCGCTTCATAAACGTACCCCGTCGCACAACTTTGGGAACTCAAGTTCGCCTTCATTATGCGCGGAACACAGCACAATAGATGTTTACTATAATTATTTCTTCCGTAATTAATTTTCTTTTGAGAACAACATCGCAAAGAGAGATAGCGTTATAAGAGATTAATTTTTTTTTGCACTTAGAGCGTATTTTCGATAAAATGATAGTTGAAGTAATATATGTAACGCTCTCTCTCCGTTGCATAAATTGATTAAATAAAATCAGCCGGAAGGTTGTGGTCGTTTAGTGCTGCGTTACATCATTGACGCCGATCCTCTTAACTGTCGACGGTAGAGTTTATTCACTCGCTCGTTCAATGTGTACATAACTGTATCTTATTGTGAACAATCTTGATTCTCTTCGGTATCTCTCCGATACAAGTTCAGGTAACCAAGAGCGATCTCACCGCTGGCGCGCTGGCGCTGCAAGTCCCGACCGACCGTTTCTGTTTCGCATTCGGGGCGGATTCGGCGCCGCCGCCATTGAACATCCGCTTACGTTTCCCGAACGACGATGCACCTCCATTACGGATGATGCCGTTCGTTTCCCCGTTCTCGTTTCACCCCTCTGCGGGTATGCTACTCGTCATCTTCCTCGTCGACGTTGTGATGTACTCGTGACGCGCTGCACTCGAGTTTGCGAGTGCAGGCTTTCTCACGATCGTCCGGGAAACGAGCGTCCTCGTTGTCGTCGTCGTCGTCGACGTCGAGAAAGAAGGAAAAGAAGAAAACTCTAAAGAAGCCAGCCAAGCTGAGGAGCGGATGAAGGCGCAGTAATGGGGGATGTTTGCGAGTACGATGGGGTTGGTAGTTAGGGCGGATGGATAAAGGAGTTTTATTATGTCTGAGGAAGAGTCACGCGAGTGCTAGGTAACGGGAGATATACCTACCCGTGAGGCGACGACAAAAAGCAGGTGGGTGGTTCTCTATGTCCGAGAACGAGTCACGAAGGCGCGCGCGGGTAAGTCTGCGCTGGCCACGCGATATAAAAGGTTTTATTGTGTCTCCGTGGACGAATCACGTGAAAGATGACTAAGATGGCTAAGAGACTTACGCACGTGGTTTCATCGCAAAGATAAAGCCTTTATTTACTTATTGTTTGACAGGCGCGGTGCGAGATCATCATGAATATAAGATTAAAGGCGTTCTTCGCTACCTCGACCACTTACAAATCTTTATAAGTTATATTGCGTCCAGTCTTCCGCAAATGCAGGTATGGATTTAAAAAAATGTAGATATGGATTTTACTTGAAAATAATTATTGTCGTTTGTTTCGATTTCTCGAATTTTTATTCAGAATCAGGTTACTGTTGTTTAATTTTATCGTTTTATTTATCATATGCATATACACACATCTCGATCTTTTTTCTTATCCATGACACTCCGACGTATCTTGTATCTTGCCGCTGCGCGATCCCGCGTAATTTTCCGTGGATATCCTAAAAGTATCGCAGCAGTATCATCGCCGAGCGTCCCGCGGCATCGATTGATTCGACCTATCTACCTGCGCCATCCGCACAACATCGTCGCATCCATCACCCCTTCGAGGTCCATAAATAAATTACGGTCGCGTGACATTTACCGGTTACACACCGGCGCGCTCTTTCTTCGTCCTCACTCTCCCGGCCTCTTTCGACGTGGTCCGAGTATAAAGGGAACTTCTTCACCTACGTCTGTACAACGAAAACGTGGCGCGGTATGCGTTCACTCAAAGAGTTTTCCCATGAACGCGAACGCTGATGTAAAGAGCAAAATAAAGGGCAGGAAAGAAGGATAGGGAGGAGAGAGAGAGAGAGAGAGAGAGAGAGAGAGAGAGAGAACTGTAGGAAAACATGTAGGAAAGTGGAACGAGCCAACGAAATCGTGCTCTTTAAGTTTCCTTTCGCAGCATTGCCGAGCCTTCACTCTTTTGACCGGTCATCCGATAAGGAGATCCCAGCATTCGTTTTTAGTCGGAGACGAGCGTGGCCCCTGGAGTATCCAGCTGAACCACTGCTCTCGCAGAAACCACTGCGACCGCAAGTGGAAAAACAAATGACTCCGCGATATTTCCTGCGGAAATCCTAATAGAAGTGGAAATCGCGTTTCTTGCGATTTAGTTCGCTTAGCAAGAATGTCACACGCGATTTAGTATTGTTGTGATTTAAAGTTCAAGCATATTGCAAGACTTTGTTCTTGTAATAAAAGAAGAATAGAAAAAAGAAATAATTATGATACACTGCGCGGAAAGGGTTAAAGTCAGACTGAATTTTATTTGCAAAATGTTCGTCGAAAAATAAGAGCAACAATATCCGAAAGAAAGAAAAAGCAAAGATTCTATATTTAATCGCAAGTAATAGAAGGGTTACTGCAAAGAGACATTTTGTGTTTGTTTTTTTTACATTTCTTTATTTGCTATTTTATCACTCTTTATTCGAACTGGATTATTTCAAGACATTTTATTATTATTTTACGACGTTTTATTTTGAGTGCTCAACCAAATTCCTCTTTTGCAAAAAAATGCATTTGAGACGAGATATAAATAGCTTAACAGGGAGATACGTGCGTGGAGATACGTGAGAAACTGTTAAGTGACGGGTAGTAAAAACTGAATGACGTCAGGCAATCGGAAAGATCCGCATGCGACCCTAAAACTGTACGGTTATTTATTGCGGGGTGAACGGTAGCGGATGCGTCTGCAGTGTCATGCTACGTGAAGAAGTATACCGCTTGCCTATTTATCGGGGACGTTTATGTGCCCGGATTATAGCCGGCGGGAAATTGGCCCCTGACCCAAGCTACGCGTGTTTTTGATCGACTACTTTAAGGTTGCCATCTCCCTCAAGAGATGGTCGGCTACCCGCAACACAAAGATAAAACTAGCACCCCACTTTCATTGTCTTGCCTTTCTTCTCTTCTATTATTTTTTTTGCAGGAGAGTTATGCGAAGTGGTACGTCGTTAAATTACATGGTGCGTCACGGTCTGTGGTCGAGATTACGCGCGATGGCGGAAATATCTGCCCGGTCTGCAATAACGCTAATGGCTACAAATTGCGCGAACAATAAAATAAACAATGGTGCACTTTGCACTAAATAACAACTTCGAGAGCCGTCCAAAATGCACGTGGAACTGACTTAATCGGAACTCTCTAGAAAATTCAATTTCATTGCTATCTTATATTGCCATTAGCTGGAAAAACAGGGAAGTTGTACCTATCCCAAAAATTTGCGCTGGTTGCACGATAGATCCCGGGAATCCTGTTTATCGCTTCTCGGCTTTCTTTTACCTCCTACGTATACGTGACGTCAAAGCTAGACACCATATATCGATGCTCGCTTTTATAGGACATCTAAAAATATTTCTGGGTCATTGTCCGCCAGTGTTTCGTTCCTCGTAATAACCGAGCGTGAAGTGGAGTTTTGAGCGCCGGGAAGAAAATGCAGCTTTATATAGACGAACACTTTTCGTCCGTACTTGCGGGCGGGAAGAGCTTTCAAAATGGCGCGGACACGTTTTTTTTCTTTTTTTTACTATCGTACATACGAGCTCGTAAAAGAGCGCGAAAAAGACTCGACGATTACGACGTCTACGGCTGCCGACAAAGTCGGACGTTAAGTGTTCAAAGCGGATACTCTTCGCGTGACTTACAATCCCAATATGGCGATCCGGTTACAAGCGGATCGTATTGCGAGAATTTTTAGGGCCGGCCACCACACTGTGCGCCAGATTACTCGACAATTACAAAGGGAATCCGCTGTTCGTTTGGACATCGCGTGACAGGAAAGGAACGATATTTTAGTGGTAGGTCATGCGTATAATTTCGGTGAAGTTGTTGTTTACTCTCGACACCATTGCTGTTGCCTCTGTCATTTTCGGATAGCGTGGTTATCCGAAGAAAATAGAGAGGTCGGAAGAAGGGTAAGGTACTCGCACAGAAAAATTCCAACAAAAGAATTTTTCGCGAAGGCATTACGTCATTGGAACGAAAAATTCATCGTGTCGCGCCACTCCTCCGCTTCGCTTGCGGCTGTATCGTATCGAGTTATACGTTCGATGGCCTCAGTATCGATCTCGTAAATACTTGATTAGGTAAAGGACTCCGTGAAAGCCCTTTCTTTCCTCGCGCAAGGGGATGGCGCGATAAGACAACATGGATAATACACTAGCGTGCGTGAAGACAGTAAATATTTCCCGCGAAGCATAAAACGCGATACGCGTCCCGCCCGGTTACGTTCGCGTATGAGGCTTTAAATAAAGCGATGAATTTAGTCAGAAGAGGGTAGGCGCCCGGCTCTGCTTGGCCTTTAAGTAAAATCTCCGTTGAACTAGAAGGGAAGATTTATGCGACGTTTAAATCAGTAAATAGTTTCACGGTGGATAATCCTTTTTGCTATACAGAAGAGAAGCGCCTATTTTCCTCTCTCTACCTACAACCACCGATCTCACCTTCCCCTGTCCGAGGAGAGAGAGAGAGAGAGAGAGAGAGAGAGAGAGAGAGAGAGAGAGAGAGAGAGAGAGGGGGGGGGGAGGACGGGAGGGAAGTAGAGGAGAGCGCATTTTAATGTGGGCACGATTTACAGCGCGAGTATTATCTTCATTAGCGTGCTCCGTCCTGACATTTTCCGGCTGTAATAATTACTTAAAGCATTATTTCGCGCCGCATAATCTCTTCGCCTTCCAAGGTTTCTCAATCTCGCTCTTAATACCCAGCCAACAGCGGGTATTCCACGTGAGATATCGCCGATGGAAGTTGTTTCGATCCCGCCACGAACAAAGCTACAAATAGTGTTGTTAACCGAAACAAATTACTTTGTGTCTACGAATAGGGGAGCTTCATTCCACGTTATCATGTACCAGGTGGTGCCCAAGGTGCAAGGGATTCCAAGCAAGATTAATGCTTCGGAAGATGCGCGGGGGCTTTCAAAGGATGATAACTCATAGAAGGGGCGGCGCGCTGGCGTGTAACGTGCCACTAAATTGTACTCGCGGTGGAAAAGTGGATATGTCAACCGTCTCGTTAGCTTGTAGTGGCCTTTAAATAAAGCGATAAATTCGCCGGAGGAGTTCATGACCCCATGCATCCTACAGCGACGCGCGCTGCCTCCACCTCCGCTTCTCCGCCGTTTCTCCCAGCTTTTTATAAGCGCGATCGCTCGCTTGGCATTATTTAACCACGGAAAATATATGCACGTTGCGTGGTCTCTCGAAAGTTATACATTTTTTACCAATCTGTGTACGGCGTAAAATACTCAAGTTCGCGGCTGATTCGGGAAGAAGAAGCGGATTGGCCGTGAACGTTTGCGAATAGGCCGCGCCGGTAGGAGTCCGATGGGAAAAATTCAACGCGTAATTTCGCGTCGGACAGAAATAATACCTTTCCCCTCCCTGCCCCTCTCCCCCAAATGGAGATTTAGAGATCCATGATTCATGGAGATAGGTAGAGCTCTAATTTCTATTGTTTCTGGGACGGTGGAATCGCGGAGGAAGCCAGGTGCCCGCACATATACCTTTAGGTACATGCATACACATCGTCTCGAAACGACTTCCACCGGGTGGCGAGTAATAGCTCCGCTGGCCGGTAGATTAAAACGCTCGCGGGTTCCGGCCGTTTCGTCGCCATTTATATTCGCCTACATGAGGCTCCTGGTGAAACGTGTCAGGCATATGTGACCGATCCCCAGAAACTCCTGACGCGTTTTCAGCCCGCCAGCAGCTTGCGAGCGAGTCGGCTTGTCACAACGGACAGTTTAAAGCTTACCGTGGCGAGTCCTACGTCAGTAATCCTCTCAATTTACTTCTCGTTATTGTGTACGTCCCGCACGACTGTTTTCCCTCGACGCGATGTCCCGGACGAGGTCTTTTTAATTCCCCGCGTTCTCTGCTCGACGACCGTACTCGTCTCCGCACGAGGAAAGATTCCCCTCATCGAGCTGCGCTCGTTCGTTTTAAAGCGCTGGTTTCAATTAGGCGCATCCAGCGCAGCCGTTGGCATATATCTACATTTTTTTAATTTTTATATCCCTTGTATCGCTGTATGCGAAACGGCCGGCCGGGACTTCTAATAAGCCCGGAGCTCTCGCGGCCAGCTGGTGGAATACGAGCGTTGTAATGAACCATTAAACTGAGCGGAAGGATCGGAAGATCTCCCAGAATCGGAAGACGTAGGTACTTATTTTAAAGTGGAACGAGAGAGAGAGAGAGAGAGAGAGAGAGAGAGAGAGAGAGAGAGAGAGAGAGAGAGAGAGAGAACTAAAGATCTCTTGCTACTGTATAATTGGATCTGAAAGTAAATTATACGCGGTAGCCATATACTCGGCTCGAGTTTGTCTCCTATTTAGCGAGATCTCGCCTCTTAAATCTCGCGCATACAGATTAGCACGTATAGATATTTCCGTTTCGATATTTCGTGCGACCGTTCTTATCCTGTGACGACTTCGATTTTGACGGGTTGAACTTCCAGCGGCAATCGACAAAGTACCACAGTTTTATACCGCCTCGTTTCGTCCAGTTTTCACTTACGATTCCTCGACTGTCTCTGCGAATTCGTAACTTTTCGTTCGCGCCGCCGCGCCGAGGTTCCTAGCGTTACACGTCGAGTTATGAGATACCAAGTTGGTTCGTGCACGTGTAAAAGTTTTCAAGTGCATTCGAAGTTTGAAAAACACGTGACACGTGTATTGTACCGCAATTCGATGACGGCGCGGCGTTGCGAACCGAGAGAACATTTCTCTGTCGCCGTTAATTAATTTAGCTGAATTGCGAGCGAACGGAAATGGTGGACATTTTGTCGGCCTGCCAGCTCGATAGTGAAACGACGAGCGCCAGCTTCTCAAGTCACTCGAGTGGACAAACGCAACGCCTGTAATTACGGAATACGAACGACCAAATCGATTAATTGTCAGGATTGAAAGCACATTTGTGTTGAGCTTATTTAAATATTGCCAATTCGCGTGATGGAAATAACGAGGCGTGCAATGCACTGGCAATTAAATACAGATACCGCAGGCTAAACATGGAGCGAACGCCGGAGATCAAACACATTCGCTCGTCATCGGAACGTTGCGATAAAGTCTGCGTAATCGATTTTCATATCAAATACCACGGTATTTTATGCACATCCACGTTGACGCTCCAAAATTCATCCCGGCATAATTAGCCACTTTAGCGTACAAATAACTGCTGCGCTTTTGACTGGTTACGTATCGCGCGCTGCAAACTAATTTTGGAAAAATGGTTACGTCTGGATAATCAGCGAATATCGATGGTGCTTTCGTGCGATAGAGGTAAAAAAATAACTCTTAAAATGCAAAGTATTTTATCTATTCGTTTATTCTGTTCACGTATAAGCGCATGCACATTAAGACATGTTCATTCCGTTCATTTTGTCAAAATGTCTATTTGATGAAATACTCTACCCCCAGGCATTTACTTTCAACAGATTCATATATACAAAAACTATCTGCGAAACTCAAATTTGATGGTGGCGATTATTACATGATATCTTCGATCTGCAATGTATACCTAATCTTTAGAACGCGTTGCAAGATTGATTACATGATCTATATTACACCGAATTTCCATTTGATTAATTCGAAATAATGTAAATTACACTTCTTGATCTAATATTGGATGGTTACATGTTCCGCAAACCCGCAATAAAATCAGAACTTGAGATATAGCAATGAAGATATTCAACATAAATTTGATCGATAGTATGATGGCGTTTATTCATTCTTTTTCGTATGGAAAAGTAGAACGGATAAAAAGAAAGAACTAGGACAATAAGAGTTAGAGTGTCTATTTCAGGGCTTAATATATATTAAACAGGTTTAGGTTACTCTCATTTCCTGAACATGTACTCGTTTTTTATTTGATACACTGATTTTTCGAGTTTACGCTATCGCGTTGTGATGGTCCTATAATAAAGTTTGGGTTCGTTCATTTTTTTTAGAACCGCTTGCCCTATCGACAATGTCGTATATTCTCGTTGACGGTGTAGGGTGCCAAGATTCGACAAGAAATTTTCAGGGACTCGGAGTACTCGAGGTATATCGTCGCCTTACTCCTATCACACTCCTACGAACAGGATTCGCGGCAGAAGGTAGTGCTGCTGAATTATTAAAGGGAGGTCGACGAGGTTGTCGCTTGTTCGAGTCGAGAGCGACCGTGCCATGAACGCGGAGACAAAGCGCTCGAGTCGTATTATCGTATATATACGAGACGCACGTCACGATGATTTTAATCGTGCTCGTTGCGGTAAAGTTCCAATATTTGGATCAACTCCATCTTCGCCATTGTAGTCACGATTCTGTCGCTTTGGAAAAGCCCACCCTTCCACGAAAATAATTTCCTCCTTTCCGCTAAAGTTATATAATTTTAACGTGAATCTATGATTGTAAGTTACGATTTAGGTATAGCAGCTACTCTGCAAAACTTATCTATATATTTTTATAAAAGTTTTGGGATATATCGAAAGGCCCACATGAGCTAGCGAGCTGAACTTTTTGCAGCACTTTTCTTTAATGTAAGTGTGGGAATGGTAAATATAAAATATTGGTAAATATTGGAGCCGGCAATTGAACAGAAGTAAAGTTTTAAAGGTTTTGCTTCCTAGCGACAAGACACACTTTTTGACTTCTAGAGTAATCTAGAGCAACATTTTAAGAATTTAAATAGAAATTCTGTAATTTCAGTAATTGTTGTGTGGGTGGAAAAGTGTACGCGTGATATAGTGGGTTCCGCCCCCCACCCTACGGGGGAGCTTCACCTCCAAAAAAACTAATCTAACCCAAACCATAATTGTTGTACGTGTGACTCACTCACGCATTCTTCTGTTCAATTGCCGGCTCCAATATTTTATATTTAGCATTTCCACACTTAGGCTGCGTTCGGAAACATCACCCGAGTGTCCCCGGGTATCATTTTATCCTTGTTTAACATTCGGTGAACAACAAGGATAAAATGATATCCGGGGGCATTCGGATGATGTTTCCGAACGCAGCCTTATAGAGATGTGCGCTACAGAAAGTTAAGCTCGCTAGCTCATGTGGGCCTTGTTTGTTGTACAGCCAAGTTTTGTGAATCTTATCCTGTATCTCTTCAAGTTTTTATTGATGGAAATGTTATGTAAATATCGACATTTTAAAAAGAGGCATTTTCGCAGAATTTCAACAAAACGAGTGAGAGTCACTGTCGAACAATCCCGGCTGCATCTAAATCTGCGTTGCGGTCCGTGTGTGCTCGCGGTTCTGAAACAAGAGCGCGGTGTACGGTCTCGTAGTCTCGTAGTCGGATGATTCCCACGTCGACCTTTTTAACCGTCGGCGTAGTTGCGCATGACCGCCTGGCATAGCGCAACGCGTAGTTACAACGCGAGCGACTATTGTTTCTTCCGGACGCGCGTAATATATTGCACGAATCTAATTTAATCCCTTCGCTCGTGGGGGCTCCCGAACTCGTTTAGATAAGTGCTGTTAATTACAAGTGCCGCAGTCAACTAATCCTGTCAAATGCGTCTGCGAGATCACTCAGGCGAGCGAAAGTAACGTCGCGCAAATTACAAACGTCGGCGATACGTTCCTCACGTTAATTCACTATCATTTCCGTGAATCAGTCAGTGAATTTAATCGTTTTATCGAATCTGTTCATTATAAATATTTTTAAGCGACATATCGCCGTTTTAATTCTTAATATGCATAATATTTCTATATAAGCATCGAAAAACAATATTTGTTTAACTATTATATATAATCTTTGTATGTTAACATATAACTGTTCAAAAGAAAATAAAACATATTTTGTACAATTTACTTTAAACAATGAAATATTACGTTAAAATTCTAAAAAATTGGAACTTTCTATTAAATATATTTAATATTTTTATAGAGAATCTGTTTTCTGAAATTTTCTAAATCCTCAGATATGAAATTATTAAGCATTTGAGGATTGTTGACATTCACATACACATACAAATTGAATTTATTGAAAAATAAGTTATATAGCATTTAACGATCTTACCATTCTTAATCTGGGCTGATTAAAACGTGTAATGTCCATTTCTACCAATGCAAATTAACTTTAATCTCGGTTTAACTTGCCTTTCATCTTTTTCTAATTCTTAAAACTAGAAAAAGATGAAAAGCAAGTTAAACCGAGATTAAAGTTAATCTACATTGATAGAAATGAACATAAGCCACTATGGATTAATTGGAATGTTTCATATTGCAATCATCCTTAGATGAGTTAAAAACAGCGGACCAAAAACGTTGAGCATCACTGGTGTCTGTAACCTCATTCGTTCACCCGTTACACACGCGAGATCCCCGCGAGTAGCGTGTAGTAACACCTAAACTTTTTTACAGCTGCACTCTGTATCTATCGTTTCAATTACACGATCGCTACATACCAGGAAAAATTCCTTCATCGTTTTTAAAATCGTTTTTTTAACGGGATAGAGAGATGTATGTAGCGAGGACGGGAAAAGCTCACCGCGCAAATTATACTTTCACGAGATTCGCCGTATCGCCCCAATATACCTAAATACAAAAGTTAGTTGACTTAGCTTTTTAATATTTCTTTTTCGAACCCTTTCAAAAATTATAAGAATACTTTGCGGCTAAAAAGAAATGATGCTATGATGCTAATAATACTGCGCTAACGAATGTAAAACGGTATTCGTTTGCCAACTAAATCATTCCAAAAATCCTGAGTATAATTTATTAGCACGAGCGTAAAAGCGATTCCGTCCTTCTATATTTGCCGAACGTAAAATATTAACGACCGAGATCCGATAAGATTAATGGTCATCCTAAATGTGCGATCGCGTGCAACGTTTGCAGAGCATTATTTATTAAGAAGTCGGTCAACGGACCGTATTATCCGAGCTTTTTTTCAAGCTTACTTAGGTAGTGAGTTATAAAATTCATGTCGGAACATTCGTAAAATCGGAGCATTCGATTTTTCTTCCATAAACCCTCGAAGAATAACGATATCCCTTAACGAATACGCGACCTACGTACGACTTGGCAGGTTGGCGAGTAAGTAGTAACGGGCGACTCTAGTCAGCCACCCGCGTCATTCTTAATAACGCGCTTATAGAAGGCGCCGGCCGCGCCCGCGCCCGCGCCCGCGCCGGTGCGAACTGCAGCGTATTACGAGTACGCGTGAATTGATGGAACGCAATCTCCGTGCGTCGTGAAAGGAGCTCGAGGAGGTGCTCTCGAGGGGAGGCACATTCGAGATGGCTTTTGCGAGGAAATATACGAGCGCACGTCAGAAGAAAGAATAGATACAACGTAACTGTTAACGTGACATCAAAGTCACCCGCGATTTATGCGTTCCCGGACGAGCTTGCGAGAGAGGCGTATTAAGCGAGCGGCAAGTGACGGCCGAGACGGGGGACGCTGAGTGAGAAACGCGCGCGCGAAAATATCAGCTCATGCTTACGGAAGGTGGGCGAAAAAATTAGGGAAGAGGAGAAGCATTAATGACCCGCGCTTTTTACTAGAGACTAGAAAGATATGTTTCGTATATATAAATCGTGGAAACTAGTAGCAGACTACGTCGCACGTAACATTGCTCTTTGTCGTCATGCGGAGAATCCCGGCGTAGATTTCGGCTTCGGTGTATAGATATGGTATCGATTAAATCCACGAAGGAGGCCCCGTACTTACAATTAAATGAAACGCGCCGAGAATCGCGCAGTGCAACGATGTAAATTAAATGAAGATCTACGTGTTTCGCGTAATATCATTTTATTGTTTTTCATAAATTTAATCGCGGTAACAAGCATCCCCGATCGATACTCGAACGTCTAATTCTTTTCAATAGGTCGCTCCCTCGTCCCTTTGCTCTCGAGATGATATATAGCGTAGACTCGTGTGCGCGCGTCTGAAAAAGATACTGCGAAAATATACGCGGCGGAATATTTTAGGGCGGACCGATCGTTACCGGTGAAACACACAGCGCGGCCGCGCCATAAACGTCCCAAATACCGTAATTTACCGCGTTATTCCGTGTGCCCGCCGGGCGTGTTACACAGTAACGGAAGACTAAATAGATATCGAGCGGCCACTCGCACCGACATGCACTTTGCCCCGAACTTTTCGTTTGTTGTGTGCGCGCGCGTGCGGTAGCGTTTTATTTTTCCACGGTATCCCGCTGTAACGACCGTCAACGGCCGTCAATTTGCAAGAAAAATATTGAGAAAGATCTAATTATCCGCGGTGATCGCCGGTGAGGTTTTTTTACGCGGAAATTACGGGATCGAACGAGCGAACGTGCCGGGATACGCTGCTGATGCGATGGCGAGGGCGTTTTAATAAAATTAGTTGGCAAGTTCGGCCAATAAGGTGGCGATGAACGATGCGGTCCCGTATATACGTCGCGCCCGTGCTGCGTTGGCGATGATAATACCGTTGCAGTAGGGGGGAGAAGGACGGGGGAGTAGACACGTCGTTGGTTGACGCGAAAATACGAGGCTGCTCGAGCTGGCAAGTTTCCTGATTAAAGCCGTTAATTTGTAATTAAAGGGTGTGCACGCGCGAGCGCGACAAACGAGGCTGCCCTTTTCCCTCGTTTTCGTCCCCCGATGCCAGAATCACCATGACGGACGATGCTTCGATTCTGGTGCGTTTCGCGGCGAGGCGCGGCGCGGCACGGAACTCGCGCGATTACGTTTCGCTTCCGCGGGCCGTAAAATTTAATCTTTCCGGGCCTCGCGCGTTACGCTTCTCTATCCTTTTTTCTTGTTCCCGGTTCCGAACGATGCGCATGGACGAGCGCCGTGTACGGTTCGCGCCCAAAACCAAAAGGTACAAATTTGAACGTCAAAAGTTACGAGAGGCACTCCTCTCGCTTATACCAGCCCGAAAGACATCAATCTCCCGATCGTGAAGAGCGGAGTGAAAATCGTTGACTCTACCGCGGGGTTGTTTGCTCTAGAGCAAACAAACCCGCTGGTCTCCCGCGCCGCGCCGTCCTCGAAATTCCACCACGACATTATTAATCGTGGCGCGACCGTTGTTTTTCTCGCGAGACTTTGAATCAACAATCAACATTCGATCGAACATTGAAAATTGGCATCTGCATATCAACGGTTGTTTTAAAAAAAGAGAGAGAAAAATAAACGAGTTTTTCCTTTTACGGTCGTATCATCCCGCACGCGAGATCGGCGAGACTCTGCGTATATTCGACGAAACATTCTTTTCCGCATGCGTTCTTCGTTCGCGTGCGATGAGAATCCGGCGGCTTCCGTTTTCCGCGCGCACGCTATTCACAACTCGAGGAATCTCCATGTGTAATCAGAGGATCCTCGATGCGCGACGTTCACGTCTTTTTACGGCGGGCGAGACTTAAAGCGGCACGGAGCCGTGGAGCTCGAGATTCTGGGGCTGAAAAGCGGCGCTCTCGGGGAATCTTGAAGAAGGCAGCGTTTCTGAAAGGAGCACTATCGGGCTCCGAATTATTGATACCGAAGGCTTTAAAAGAGGCATCCAAGAAGGGAAGCCGCTCGATCTCGCGTGGCATTAACGACTATCTGCAAATTATGAAAAAACGTGAGCTCCACATTTTTCAAAGCTTTAATTGACCTTTTAATTAATAATCCTCCCGTTAAAAAAGAATTGATTTGCGAAAAATCGAAACAGCCTTAATATAAGTGCCACGCTTTACGCGCGCGCGAGTTTGATTCATTAAAAGATTAAATATAATATACTCGTATATAATCATTTTAATTAAATTGCTACTGGTTTAAGTTTATATAGGTCACAGATTAATACCAAAATTATTAAATGTTTAATAATTAAACGCTTATAGAAATTGGAAATAAAGTGAGTTTAAATGAGGAATATTTATTATAAAAATAATTTTGTTAAATAAGTTCTACAATTTTTAACAAGTTAGTGATATAAGGAGATATTAGAACTTGCGTGCAATTTTAATAAATCACGCCGCTCTACAACCTATATTATAGCTGCGTTACATATTGCGTTGTAATATCGATACATGCTGGGCTTTCCCATTGCATGAGCTTTTAAGCATCGCATGGCTTTTCATGCGCTACGAGCTTGTTCCGTTTAATCATTTTCCAAGAAGAACCGTTGCTAGACGGACAATACATCACTGTAACCAGATTTAAAACAGGACACGAGATTTCGTTGCCCGTGCGATACGTGAAACGCGAATGCGATACGAAAAATGTACAGAATGGCCGAGGAGGGAAAGACGAGGACGGTCGAAGGGAAGAGAAGTTACGTGCTACGCGTGCAAAGCGGGATTCCAAACGGGCAGGGCCCGAAAAACGATCGCTGTCATGGCAAAATCGAATCGGTTCTCTTAGCTGTCATGGATAGATCTGGGAAAACGGAAGAATGATCCTTAAACAGACGAGAAATAATGTATCTCGCAGTGACATGTGTTTTCTCTTGTCGATTGATAAAACTGATTATATTTATGCAACGGACGAAGAGCAGAAACATTATCTGATCACACACATATAATGATTCGTCAATTCGTCTTAAGGACGTTCACCGGAAAATCGATTTTCTCTAAATTTTCTTGAAACTTTACATGTAGGTACGTTAATATAAGTGTGCTTTATGCGATGGTATAAAGTTCAGTACCCCTTGCGGTATTAAAAATCGAGATACTGAGCTTCAAAGTTGACACTTTTAACATGGGATTCCTATTCCGAGCTATTGTGAAAGAGACATTATAATGAATTGTGAAAAAAGTTTTCTCTAAATGTTTTTGAAAAATTAGTATATGATGCTCCATAAAAATAGAAATAATATACGATAAGTGTCAATACCACTTGCGGTACTCGTTTTCGAGAAATACTTGTGTAAAGTACGCGATTTGGTTAATTTTTCGCTCGGTTCAGTGACGGAAGAGAGAGGCGTCAGCGACTTGGCAACGCGGCGCATGAGTTCTCGCGCGTGAAGTTAACCGCTAGCCGCTTTTTTACTAATAAATCTTCCATTATTTGACATCTCGATTCTTTGGTTGCTTTCATAACCCCACATGTAAACACACACGCATGACGAGAGATGCAGAGTTGTTAGATTGTTTCAAGCAACGCAGAAGGAAAAGTTTTGCGCTTCTGCGCATGGAAAGCAGACGAAAACAGCTAAATGGTTCTCATCTTATTTCTCTCAACAAGAGGGACAAATATATGCAGGAATGATTCGTTTAAGTTGAGCACGACTGGAGCCGGAGAACGTCCTTAACAAGATTATTGCGAACGGGCATACGGCCAATATGGCGGCCATAAGCCGGCTCGTATACATGCGGAACATATGTGTGTTCACGAGAACACCTATTGTTCCGCGTGTATATGAGCCGGCTTATGGCCGCCATATTGGTCGTATGCCCGTTCCCAATATGAGTTCACGATTACCGCGTTTTTATCTCGGGCTATTTTTGTAACTTTCCAAGATCCAACGTTCAATTTTCGGAAAATTATACAAATCTTTCTGCAAATTTTATGACGTGTAACTCATATAAATTTGTCTAAAATTGCTTCTTTCGAAATCAAATTTGTAAATTGTCAATCATATGTCTTTTATTATTAATAAAAAAAATTGGATAAGCAAATCAATTCGTTTTAAATTCAATACTTTAAAATTACATCGCGAATGATTGAAATGTGCTCTCCAAAGAAAAAAATTTATATAAAATATCCGTCTTATTTCAATTATACATGAGATTGAAAGTAAAATTAAAATGCCAAATACAAGTGATGGGCACAGCAAAAGAAAAAAAATCGATTCGCCCTTGGCAACACTGACAATGAGTTGAAATCCGTAATCAGATAGAATTAAAGCGCCTGCTATAAATATCCAATAGCATTTCTCTTGCAAAGCACCTCTCAAGATGACAACAGGCACTTTAAGGGTTCACGAGACATGGCCGACGTGCACGTTATCCTCTGAGAGCTACGATCCAATCTGAGCCCAGTCTGATATTTTACGATCAAAGAGCCGGGAAGAAGAAAAAAAGGAAGATTCGTGCCGCCATAAGGGTTCGTTCAAACGAGCTGGCAATTGCCGTATTATATACTTTCCACTGTTCAAGATTACAAGGCACGCGAGCTTTAAGCTCGGTAATAATGTTGGGCGTTCTGGGGTGGCCTCGCGGCACGTGCAACTTAAATGCCGGCTTAAGACCTCAAATTATAGGAATGTAGGCTCTTAAATTTTTGGGGCCATGAGATCCAGCTGAATTTTACGGTCATTTTACTCCGGTGACTCCGGAGCTTGGAGTAATCACGGGACGGAAGTCGCAGAAGACATCTTCTACTATTCTCGCTCGGTTATCTCTCTCCTCCATTTCATATCCATGAATGCGACAGGCGCAAATTGCATTCTGAAATTTGTTAGACGCACCGAATACAAATATCTGAACACCATATAAGAAGTTAAGAAGAAAAATTAAATATTTTTGTCTAAAAGAATATTAATGAATTATACGAATTAATGAATATACGAATTATACGAAATTTGGCAACTTTTCTTAAAATTACGTACTTACATTTGTCTATTTAATTAAAGTGTAGTGATGACGGTATAAGGAATATTATATATATCAAACTTATATTAAAAAAGCATAACAAAGTAGTTGCAATGCTTCTGCTCTATTTTGTTTATCAATAAGTTAAAAAATACTATTTTGCACGACACAGTGATAAATAAACTTTCCCGTTTCGCTGTTTACAATTTACTCTTTATTGCTAATTGCTTACTGATGTGCACGCGGTTTTATTCAGAACAAGTCACCGAGGGGAAAAAAGCGCCTCGAGTGCTCTCACGTGAGACAACGAGATTGCCGGAATGCGTGCGTATTTACGCGACAGGGGTCGTAGGTGTCAGTAGGGTGGAGATTAACGACTGCCGAGGAATAATTGCCGGAACACGCAAAACGCCGAGCCACTCGAGCTGATCTTCAGACTGAGAAGAGAAAGGCGAAGGAGGAATAGTGCAAGAGAAGGCGAGAGTCAAGAGGAATGAACGAGGAGGTGTGTAGGCGCGTCTGTGTGCGCATTTGTGTGTGTCGGAAGGGCGTAAGAGAGAAGAAGGATGGTCGTTACGCCGTGGAAAAGCGGTGACAACGCCTCGGCTTTGAATCCGCCTTCCTTCCGTCGGGAAGGAAGGATAAGGACGGGGGAGGGTTTGGAGATATGGGGTGAAAGAGGAGGAAGCAGCTCGGATCTGTCCGTCTGCCCGTTCGCGAGTACGGCGGGTGGGATGCTCTGCAAAATTTAAGGAGTCCGTGGCAAACAGCCCGTACAGTGCCGCACGGAGGGTGGAAATGAAAACTGAGCGCGAGGATTTTTCTTCGCGCGCACTTCTGGCAATAAATATGAAGAAGGAGATGTTGTTGAGCAGGATGTTGCATTACATTGTGATCGTGCCGCTCGTGCGTGCGCAATGGTACGTGCTACTCACGTTAGCTATTTATTTATGCTCTTGTGACGGCACGAAAGAACACAGAAAGATGTTCGTTGCGCTCTCGCGTACGATCCTTCGTATTCGCCAATATTTAAGCGCGAATGTGTGCTGTACGGATAGTATTTTAACACTAGGTACGTTAAGGATGCTCGACTAATCCACGCACCATCGAATTTTTCGTCCCGCGGGGTTGGCGCTTGGTCTCGCGTTATCGCAAAGTTTTAACGAGATTGCCATTTACGAAATTATCGCGCGATGATCGGGAAACTCGGGAAACTAAAAAGTAACCGATTAATCCGGGATGATATTAACGCGATAAACCGGTGCGGCGCTCGGCAAGCCCGCGGTCCCGCGCCGTTCGTAGATTTTGCTGAGTGTAAATGATATTACGTACGCACATACACATGTAGTAGCACCTCCACGGGGATGCTTCTCTCTCCCCCGCAGCAATTATGCCGTTGCTCTTCCTCTCGCGCGCGTGACTATCCAGACCTGACTAAATACGCGTATACACGAGAGAAAGAGGAGGGATGGCAGATAGTTAGGCAGGGTATAAATACGTGTAAACATTCGGCTAAATGCGACGGATAGAGAAAGAGACAAATTCGCTTAGACACACGAGCGTGAGGGTGTATGTACACGTGCCATATGCAAGGCACCGTGCGAATGACACGGCTGTGGCCGCGCGCGCGTGGGTTCTCCGCGGCTACAGGAGGAAAAAAAAATCGTCACGCGCGCATAAGTGCATAATACTGTGCACACACGTCCCGCTCGTATTAATACACGCGCACACGAATTAGCGTCGCCGCGGTTGCGAGCGGCTGGGGAATAGTAAGCGGCGCGGCGATCCTCTCGAGCGGTAAATCAGGGATTTTGGACTGGTACGTGCGCGCCTCGCCGAAACGATCGCTCGATACTCGTTCATCCGTGCCGCAATCCCATCCTTTCCCTTCGTTGCGCCGATCTCTCTTTTTTCCTTCCCTCCCCCGGCCCATCATCCCTCACGTACGCGCGTCCCTCGTTACTACCCGTTGTTCATGCAAGACCGGCGGATGCGTCTCGGGATTTTCTACCAAACTGACGTCCGTAATGTAATTCCGCGTGACGTGCCGCCGACGCGAATCACCTCGATCCAATCGATCGATTGATCGGAATCGGAAGGATACGCGATACCAGGGTGGGCTCGAAACGGGGGAACGACGAGCGCGGCACGAATTCCAATGACCTATTAATACCAATTAAATACTGGACCCGAGGAGTTTTCAGCTGGAAATCGATGGTATCGGCATTTTCCGCAAATTCGCTGACGCACCTGTAAACAAACGTGCACATCGGCGCATGTTTAATGGATAAATATATTAAAATCATTGGAGCGGCGTTATAGCGTTTTGCAAACAAGTCTACCGCCCGGCGTATTTGACGGCGTAAATATCGATGAGTCTAATGAATACCACGTGATAGCGGAGCCGAGATAAAACTTTCACACGGCCGCCACGGTAGATTAAAACGCGAGATAATTAATTAACTGTACGATGCAGGCGATTCTCCGAAATAAGAGAGGTGAGGATACCGTTTCCGCAAGGCGCGCGCAACCTTGTTCTTTTTCATTCAAGTCGTCTCCATGAATAGCAGCACGAGACGGAAAAGCGGATTGCGCGGTATCGCGACACAGTAACAGCTCCCTGATGCGAAAACAAGAAGCGGAAGCGAGATGGTTTCCCCGAGAAACTAGCGTAAAATATAAAATTCGATTTCGCGGGTTAACTCCCCGAAGATGGTGAAGTTCAACGGAAACAACAGTGACCGATAAATAAACTCACTCTTCGTGAAACATTACGGGAACTTTCACGTTAACACTTGTTCTCGCACGCTTCGCTGATGGATCTTAAAGTAGAAACTTTCGTACATTATTGTGTGTGTTTATAAAAGAAACACATGTATTATTATATGTATTACCTATATCATATATACGTAATATTTCTCTACAGACCTTTACAGACGAGATATTTTAAAATGAGTATACCGATTGATGTTACAGGACCTGTCAAGTTTGCACGGATTATCAGCTTTCGACTGGTAACGACGGATTTATGTGAATAATACTCTCGCGAGTGCGGCAAAGTGAGTAAGCAAGCAGTTTGAATAAAGCGATGACGATAGAGAACATTGGGGGCGGCTTTTCGTGTATAGTATACTCACTCGGCCGTGTGCATGTGTGTGTGAGTGCAGGCACGCGCACTCCTACTCTCTAAGGAAAAGTACGCTCGAGTGTTCATGTTTAGACGGCACAAAAATCCAATATTAAGAGCCATGGCGCCGGACCCGGTGGTAGAGAATCGGAAGTTACCGTGAATATACATACGTCGAGAGGAATTATGCGCCTTGCTTAAAGCACTTCGCGATTTCCTCGAGAAAAAAAGGCGACGTGAAATGTGGTTTTTCTGTCTGTTGCCCTTACCTACCTACCCCAGTGCAATTTCACGAGCTTGCCGCGATACTCTTGGAGACTTTCAAAGAAATTGGGGCGACGGATATCGCGCGCAGAATTTACGCGCTCTCGGCCGAAGCGTGCCGACATTAATCCCATTAATCCCGCTATATTCAATTAATATCTCGTTTGCATCGGCAATATCTGTTTAAGTAATTAAATGATTATCCGTTAAATATACAGCTGAAGAAACCTCACTCGTAATAATTCTATCAGGATTATTCACACCCGTATCAAACGGCGATATCGATGCGCGTTCAATTAATATTTGTCTCGTGATGGAATTATCGGCTCGCTTGTGTGAGAAAATTAGCATTTATTGAAAATGTATTGTAATAAAATTTGAATATAGGTATATATTATATACATATGTATATATATATATATATATACACACACACATATATATATATATATATGTGTGTGTGTATAATATTTATTTACTTTAAAAAAGAATTAGTTGTAAAACATAACATATTAAAAATGTCCAAAACAAAATGGCAAATAATTAGCTACGTAGATATATGTAAAATGTCGGATATTCAATTAAAAGATAGATTTGATAAATCTATCATATCTATTTCGCACAATTTGTGTGATAGGTTTACTCTGAAAGGTATAAGTGTATAATGCCTCAAAGCTTGTATATTAATACAACATATAGTATATATAATGTTCAAATCGAGTTATGTTAGAACAGTCTCTGCTGCTAGGATTAAATTATGTATTTGAATCCAATTTCGTACGTCGTCTATGTGATTTTAAATTGCAATAAAATATATGACACATTTCAAAATAAACTAACAATAACATACGCTCAAAATACTTGAACAGTATACATAAACGAATATGAAATAATGCAATCAGATACAGTGCAACTCAGGAAAAGATATTTATTCATATATTTATTCTTATTTGCCAAAAGCTCTTTTCTTTCAGGATTTAAGCGTGTCGCTGTATTGTCTCGCTGTATGTCTCGTGTATTGTAGAAAAACACCTTACCAACGAGTTTTCCCGCCGTCATCGAATATTTCGTTTCGTTCACGTTAATAATTTATTCGAGACTGCATACACGATTCGTGAGAATAAGAATCGCGTGTATCTTAACAAACTTCTCTCGCACAACGCACATAATCTATGTGCATAAACCCGCAATTATGAACACTTATCGATTATTACCAGAACTTTCTGTATACGTTCGCGGCATGCAGAGCACACTTGTATATAAAACAGCTGATTAATCCGGCGCCCGCTTTCCTAACGAGTTACTCGATCTCGTCTAGGCAAAGTTTGATAAATTCTATACATACATTTGTCGATCTTAATGCGCGCGCTCGCAGCACCAGTCAACCGCGCTGCAAAGCTTATAATTAACGGAGGTCACGGACCAACATTATGTTTGATTAACAAAGAGCGGCAGAAATGTCATTCGCTTGAATTTATTTATTATACATTTCTTCACCCAGCCGCGAGCAAAAAAGTAATATAAAATTATGAAAGAAGAAATCTGCATAGCACCATTGCATAAGATCTTTTAACTTTGTAATGCTTCGAACATACTTTTGACCCGAAAATCCGAAAACCGCTCTGCTGCTATGCTAATGCATTACGACATTCCTGCACTTGTTTTATGTCACGTCTTCAATCAATAAACAAGACAAATCATAAAAATTATATTATATAAATATTGAACACGATAATGTGCGGCAGTATATTAAAATTATAATGCGCGCAGGAGGGAGGTATTCTTGAACGAAAAACGAAGAGCGATATAACGCGATTGTTTGCATGCCCGGCCCGACCTTTTTCTAAATCGCATTGAAAACGCCGCTCAATCGTACTTAATCCGCGATTAAGCTCCAGTTCAGGCATCATTAAGCCTGAACTAAAGGACATCGAGAACCGCCGGCCGTGGAGATGACTGCGAGATAAACGCACGATCGATTCTTCCCAGTATAAGCCGGGCCTTGACTCCTCGATCGTCCGTCGATTCCGTCCCTATTCACTAGTCCGGCCGAACACTGGCTTTACCACTGTCGACTGATAGTGATAGGCGCCGTTGCTACACGCGTGTATCCCGCAACTAACCCTGAAATGTATTGATCCCGGGACGCTAAGCTGGACAGCGCTGTTCCGAATTTCGCACAAACGGAATGTAACTTGTTCCAATGTGATTTGTTAATTTATTATTAAAACGAAATTTGGCGTCGGGGCTTTCATTTTCTATTAATTAGCCTCCACCCACCGCAATGTTAAGCCAATCTTCTAATGTAGGTAGTTTATTAATGTCGTTTAGAATACTATCTTCTTAACTATCGCTATTGTTTGTTAAGAATATAATTGCTTTTACAATGTATTCTCGTCATTTGCCATTCCCGCCGGTGTTATCCTCGACAAGTTTAGGTTTAGGATAATGGAACATACATTCGTTTTACAGCACGCTGCATGCACTTAAGCCACGACACCAGGAAAACGTGTTTCAAGGTTTGCTGCAGGCAACACATTTTCATTCTTGTTACGTTCCCGTCTCTTGCGTCCCATGTGTTCGCGCACGGAAAGAGCACGTTTGTCGATTTAGGGGCCGTGAATCTTTAAAGTCGAGGACGGAAGAGATGCGCGCAACAGACAGCCTTGCATCCGAATGCTTTCACGGTGGGATACCGTTAGATTCTGCCACGCACTTGGTTGTCATTTGGTACAATGAAATCTCCAGAAATGAAACACCGTCGGAGTAGATATCATATTTCGCATGGTCGGCCGCTCATTTCAAGCTAGTTTATGAGCTTGGCGGCGCATTAATTCGGCTGAATGACGGTTTCAGCCCGTCATCTCGTAACCGAATGCAGGTATCTAAAGTGCGATTCATATTCTAGGTACTCTACAGTTTTGTCTGATACCGCGCTAGTGGAGCTTGCCGTCTTCACGTAAGCTTTCATTAACTTGCACGTATCGACTTCTACGTCGTTGGAATATCGCGTTTAATGAATGTTGAACTGACACATAGAATTTCCCACAATCCGTAAGACCGATAACCGATAACCTTAATTTTAATGATTCTCTCTCGACGTCGACAGATTTTTGTTTAGAATATCCAGCTTATCATTAGCTACAAATTTCCATTTTTTAACACAGCTTATTGTTAGATAAACAGATTCCGAATCTAAATGAGCGATCACGATTGCGTACGGCCAGATTAGAACGTAATCGTACTGCAGTAATAATTAATCAGCTCTTCCGTCCCACTTCCGATGTGCGCTGTTCCGTCGTTCCGCTCATCGCGAGCTTCCGCATGGCCGCGGGTGATGAAAAGTATTCAACGGCGATCGATGTAAGCCGCCGGGAAAGGGCATGATGAATTCTCAGTTCTCAATTCTGTAGTTGAACGCGACAGCTTCTGTTGCGGCGGCAATTAGGAAATGAAAGTCAAACGGCTGAAAAATCGTTCCCTCGCGATCGAGTCGTTCCGTACCGGCACAAAGTGGATCCTCGAGAGTGACCATTTAGGGGTAGCAGATGGTGGAGCGAGACGGCAAGTGGAGCGAGTGGCAGAGTACGAGCGAGAAGCAGACCGCGAATATCGAACGAGGGAAAAGACAAAAAGGGAGGTTGAGAAAGGAAAGGGGTAATAGCGACGGGCCCGGGCGGAGCGGCGAACGGACAGTTAAAGTGGGGAAAAGGGAAATAGAGGAAGACGGGTGGGACGGACTGTGAGGACTTTTTTGAAAGTTCAAGCCGGCCGGAGTTATCGATAATCGATCATGCGAACTACTACTCCCGGACTCGTTTCGTGGTTGAGCGACGTCGTGCGTCTACGGCGATTTTAAATTCGCAAAGGAGAATAAGGCGCGCGGAACGGCCCGCTCGACCGTGAACGTGCAAATTTGAGTCTCCACGGTCGACTCCCCGCGGAAGAGCTGTACCTATCGACGGCACAGTCGATTGGTTTGGCGGATGGGAAACTGGGTTATGCAATGAGTCGATAAATAATCGTGCCGGATTTACAGACTCATGAAGATGCGAAATTATTATTCGCATCTTCATGAAACTGCGACCTGCAGGCGACCTGGCGATGCGAGCATCGAAAATTCTAAAAGTTCCAAGGATGCAAGAATATTATTCATAGTGATATGTATCATGTAGGTGTTTGCGAAAGGAAATATAATTATTGCGTTTGTTCCTCGATATTTCAATCCAGCACTTTTGACAGGATATATTAATCATTTTCGCCCGGGCGGTTTTGTCTCTCCGTCAGTTTGTTCATTTTGTTTTCCCGCGACTAGAGCGACTAGCTGATTCAAGCCGCGCGACTTCTTGACATTTCAATTACAAATTAAGCGTTCACCAACCACGTTGCGAGCCACCCCCGATGCTCGATCCATCGCGCAATTCGTTGAGGAGGACAGGGGGAGATGGGTGTGAGTGGAGGGGGGATGAATTTTTAAAAAGCTCGAGGGAAACGGGGAAGTGATTTGAAAGTTTCGAGGATGCCGAGTAGAAAAGTTTTTAAAGGGTGCTGGAAGATGAGAGAGGAGGCGGCGGAGGATGATATAAAAAAGGAGGAAAGAAGATGGCGCGCGGTAGGCTGCGGCGGATGGAGGAACAGTGTAAGCCATGAAATTGAACTGGCTGTCTGCAACACCTTCGGCTTCGAGGAGGATGCTCTGCAGCCAGTTATATCGAGTTGTATACTGGCAACGGAGACTGGAAAGAAGAAAGTTCCCGCGAGCGTGTCTGCACGCGGAATTTTTACGATAAATCACGGCGATGAGTTTTAAAGCATGCGAAACGCGCCCGTTCTCGTACCTCCTACTGTAATTTAATTGTAATTATTACCCCAGTACGCACACACACAACCGTAATCTCATCTCATTTGCAACGACTTTCTCATATTATACGCAGCCGAGACAAAAAAAAAAAGAAAAATAAGTGCTTTTGGTCGAACCGTTGATTGGCATTTTCGCTTTAGCATTTGCGAATAGTTGGATGCAGAGGAGATATATTCTCTGAGAAAAACTGATAGAATCCCAAGCAATTTTACGCCAATTAATTTTGTTCGGGTGCTTCTACTTTTATGGATTCTGCGAAATTATAACCGGAAATCCTATATAGGTTCACGATTGACCTACAATCGACTTTGAATTTCCCGGTGAATAAATTATCCATCTCCAACGAGATTGCCAATAAATTCATCTTTAATTGCGAATATATTTACTGTCGATATATAATATTCTAGATCTCTTGTCAGATCTCTCTCGGGGTCAGCGCGAAACACCGAACATTGGTACAGAAGGTCAAAGATCGAAGGGAAGAGAGACGCACGAGAGTAGAAGCAGAAAGAAAATTGAGCTCTCTTCACTCAAGGGAAGAATACAAAAGTGCGAAAGATTCCACTCGATCTGTGTATTTTGTCCCGTGTATGACGGTGTTGTATCGTTCGCGTACGCGTGCATGCCTTTCGGGGTTGCCTTGTGTAAAACGTTAAGGGAATCCAATGTATCATCGTGCTAACAATACGAGGGAGAAAGCGAAAAGTACAAGGGGGCGAAGGCGAAAGAGCGGGACGCGAGAGAAAGAGGCGAAGATAGGACGAAGGACGACAAGGCCGCGCCGTGGCGGAAGGGTACGTGTCCCGCGTTGCACGACTCCATCCCTTTCTCTTTTTCCCTCCCCCTTTCTCTCGCCGCAACTACCATCTCATGACGTTATTTATTACTTATTGAAGCGGGCTTGTAATTTCCTCGCGTGATATAGTACTCGCGGAAAAATAATATCGGCCGCCCTCTGCATGCATTATGTATATGTATGTATACCTATGTACATATATGGCGATTTTCGTGCGAGAGCGGGGAACGCGAACGGAACGGCGCGCGCGGATGGTTCTCGATTCTTGGTTCCTGGTCGCCCGTTTATATCTGACTGGTGGGGTACCTTGGGTCGAAGGCACCTCGGTCGTCCCGGGGGCGAAAGTCGGCCGCGGCGGACAATATGCATAGCGCAAGTTCGAAGTTTGTATTTAATGTACTGAGCAACGAGCGGCGCCACTTAATTATTCAGGTGGATGAGTTTGCGATGGACGCGGGAGAAGCGGAGGGGTTCGCGAAGGGTCCGCTTTATCGTTTCGTGCTCTTCTTGCTTTCAACGTCGTCGCTTCCGTTTTCGGATGTCTGTCTCCTGCCTCGCCTTGGCGCGCGCGACAGAAACGAAAATAAAAGTAAAAATGAAAGAAAAGAAGAAACGAAAAGATGAGAAAGGAACGTCGTAAATAACGTAATGAAATTTTTGAGATGGGTCGAGACACGCCGACGGCATTTAAGGCGCGACTTTATGAAGTCTTTAAATTCCCCGGTGCGGAAGGATATTATTAAATTTCCAACGGCAAAGTTTGCGTTTCCCCCCCTCCCGCGCACTTGTTTGTCCCGAGTTCTTCCGGTTCCACTGATACCTCCGCGCTGCATCGCTCTCCCTCCCCTCTTCACTCGCGCGACCGGATTATATAAAAAGCGATAAATAACATTGTATAATGAGCATTTGTTCCGCGCGCACGTCGGCACGCGTCACCTCGCGTTTTAACGCGAACGCGTCGTCGACGCCAGAAACATTGTGTCGAACTATTAATTTGTTCGCTGCGCGGCGAGACAATGGACGGTGATGCAAGGCACGATCAATACGCGCTTTGCGAACAAACTTAACCCCTGTGACATACGACCGATCGATATATGATAGACGACAAAGGAAAGATAAAGTGGATAAGAGAACGCGTCGATGAATAATGAAGGAGCCGTCATGTCACAGGGGGGATTGCCGCACTGGCACGTGTTTCCGGTGCAGTTGAGTCCAAGCGCAATGTCAAAACACTCCACCGTGATATATACCATTGAAACGCAAAAAATAAACGATCGTCACGATTTTTTCGGCCGATGACCTACGCGTGGAATACGTGCGATCCGTCGGTTTTCGGGATCGGTACTCCACGCGCATCACGCGTATAAATCTCTCTTTAGAATTTTGAAAAGCGATCGGATGATTCTTACTTAAAGCGCCCGGTGAAAATACCTTTGATACTTTTTCAACCTTGAGGATGACTTCCGCGTCTCGTGCAGAGATAGATAGATAGATAGAGAGAGAGAGAGAGAGAGAGAGAGAGAAGCTCCGAACCGAGACAAAGGGCCGGCCGTCGCTCGCATGGTGAACGGCGGCGTTCCTATTTCCTGTGTATCGAAACACCTTGAAATATTCATGAGCCTAGTCCAGAGTATCGCTTACCGCTGGATTGTGAAATTTTAAACCGTCCCTTCCCCCCTCTCTTTCTCCCCCTCACTCTGTCTCTCTTTCTCTGCCTTCGCGCCAACCCCCTGAACACCAACTTCCTGTCGCTCGGTGTGTCCAGAGCTCGCGCTCGGCTTGCCAATCTCGGTAAGCGCGTGCGCGCACACGTCCTGCAGTTTGTCCTACAACATGTATCAAAATGTTCGAGCGACAGCTCGGAAAGTAGTTCAGCTGCCGAGGACCGCGGCGCGGCGGTTGAAGAAAAAAGTCCGTGCAGAAACGTCCTTCTATATTTTTTCAGTTATATTCGATTTTCGCTTTTTTGAGCTAAACGTATGTAATAAAGCAAGAAAATTATGTTCTATATTTAGGGATTGGAATATAAAAGAGTAGCGTATACAAAATGCATGAAATATTGTACTATTACCGATTTATTCATCATCGGTAGTTACGACGTTTGTAACAAAATTAGAACGGAATTGTATTACTTTTCTTGTATTACTTTTCATAAGAATTGTATATACAATTCACACTTAATAGAAATTTATCGTTCGCACACCTATCTATTGCATAATATTGAAGTTAACACATAAAAAAAATTATGTCGAGTTGAATTAGAGTGTTAATTTTTCGTAGGCATTTATTTCATATTTGCTTTGAGAACATGATGCACCTTCGTTTCCAGTTATTGGCAGATTTAAGGTTAAATCGTACCAATTAACGTTTACACCGAGTAACCGTCCATTTCACTGAATGGCACTTCGTTAACTAACTTGCTCGATCGACCTGCTTGGCGTACTCTCGCGCTTTGATTACACGTTTTAATCAGAATATCTCGAAAATTAAACTCTAATGGAACAGAGAATAATAATTCGGTTAAGGTAAAAATATAGGAGCTCTCTCGCGGGATATTCGTTGGAATATTCTTTTAAGCTACATAACATTTATATAAATTAATCTATTTAGAGAAACTTGATACATCCCGGTGTTCCTATTTCCTATGACTGACAATGAGTGTCATCCGAGTGACTGAATGTCATATGAGCTTAACCTATATTTTTAATATTTATTCAAAGAAAAATGCACGTAGATAAACGTAATAACGTGATTATGAAAATTATGGTTTAAACACACACACATACATATATATATCTCTCGGATTTTATTATTCATCCTCGTCAAAATAATTTCGAGTGAAATATATTTCAAAGCAGGGAATATATATGCTTTAAAGCTGGTAACCGGAGCTTCTAACCGTATCGACGCAATGATTTTTCGTCGTGTCTACTAGCTGCGTCTGTATACTCTCTATTTCCGGATCGCACTGTGTGGCGACAATATCACACGGGCACGTGTATGCGACAAGCACGCACACGCACATCCGAACGTGCTCAGGCGCAACGACGGAGATACATTTCGGTAGAATCGGTCCGGATATAATCCGGCGCACTCGTCCTACGAGCATCCCCCGCGAGCAGGCTTGCTCCCCTTTCCCCCTGCTCTGCCGCTCACATTCCACATCCCCGATCCGTCCTCTTCCGTTTTCCACCGCCGCCACCACCTCATCCTCTAGCAAACCTCGTACCGGCCATCCGTAGTCACTGCGCAAACACGCGACAGCGTACGAGGCTGTATTTCGACCGGCAAGTGGTACGAATGCGAAATGGGTCAGGCGTAAGCAGCGAAATCACTGCCTGTCCTATCAGGCTGTTCTCCCTCACCCTCCCCCTCTCTCTCTCTCTCTCTCTCTCTCTCTCTCTCTCTCTCTCTCTCTCTCTCTCTCTCTCTCTCTCTTGCTCTCTCTCTCTTTGTGTTTCTCTTGCTCTCTCTCTCCATCTCTGTCCGCCTAGCTTCGGACAACCAACAGCACGTGGACATTGTTCGATAGTACCGGAAGCCACCGCACCGCCTCTGAACTGACCGCTCGCGGCTCGAAGAGAAATATTAATGCATACTTTGGGCCCAGAAAGCTACATGTCCAAAGTCTGACAAATTTATGGGAAACGCAGGTGTATACGGAATTAGTAAATCGTCGTTGCTGTGCGTGTTTCGATATATAACGGTACAGCTCTCTATTTCCGATGAGTATTAATTAATGTTTCCAACGAGCAATTATGGTTATTATAATTATTAGATATTGAGGTCCACAAATTTCCGCTTCAGAAATAAATGAGTTATAATGTCGGTTTAAAAAATATTTTATTATTGATACAATTTGAATTAAGTTTTCTACTGCATCCTTGTGATTGTTATCCCAAAAAACTATTCTTGTGTGTAAGATGAAATAAGATGACAGCAGAGTAAAAGTATGCATTTCATGTGTAATTCATAGATAATCCACTTCACAAAAAGCTTTCTGAAACTCCCCACTTAAAGGATAAATGCTTAATCGACTATATAAAGGAGTTGCCTCCGAACGGATCGCAAATCAGTTGATAATTGAATCAAGGGTGAAAAATTATAAACGTGACTTATTCTTAGATTATAAACTTCATCATCTGCTGAAGGTAAAGCTGAAGACGTGCGCGAGAGAGTGTCGTTTCTTTTACGTAGCGAGGAACAGCAAATTAAAGTCTAATAGAGCAAGGAAACTCGGAAGTAATTGAAGGGCCAACGTAGGTCTCATACAAAGGAAGAATATTATAAAAAGAGCTCGAGACTCACGCTCGAAGGAGCTTCAATAGAAACTCCTCGCTAAACAACAGAGGGAAAATCTTACAGACATACGCAAGACCAATTTTACTATTGTCTTCTGCCGTTCTGCCATCGCAATTCCCTTATGCGCCAAGTTTTGCGAGATAATAAACGTAAAAAATCTCTAATTTATATCTCTCACGTTGCTGGAATCACCGTTGAGATTTCTCTGAAATTGACGCAATGTGCCATTTGCAGACAAGCACAATAATCTAAAATTTCACGTTTGCAGCTCTATAACCAAATAGGTACATTTAAACGCTATTCATAAGAATTTACATTATACGTGAACAAATTCATTTTCTTATTAATTTCATAAATCAAATACTTTCTGTTGTAATTTCTTCATCATGCAGAGAATCTGCCTCGCAAAACGGTCGATCGTTTACTTATTTTTACTGCTTCTAAAATATATGCGAGATAACATTTCGATCTCAACTTTGTCATCACGATATTTCGGAAACTGAAAACTGTGGGTACTTAATTTAACCATCACCGTCCGACAGATTGTCCATTCCGGTCTGAGCGCATTTGCTATACTGTAGAACGCAGTAGCCTGACTTACCTCGCCCTTTTCATATGCCCCCCGTTCCATTTTTACGGACACGCACGTACCGTTTTATGTCCCACATACGTTTCCCTCTCACGACGCACGACACGCGTCGCAAACGGGCAGCTTTACGAGAGCGCATTTTTTTCCCCTCTTTCCAAATGTTCTACAAATGTCGTTGCGCGCGTGATGGAAGTGGCGGAACCTGCTGTAAGGAAACCGGCGCGGCGCGGCGCGGCGAGAGGAGGCTGCGGGCGAGTTGTCGCCCGTCGGGTCCGCGTCGTATTCAGGGCGGGCGATAGCTCAGCGCGGCAGCCAGCGCTTATTTTATGGGTAATGCATTTCGCCATCGTAACGTTTATTTTATTTCGTGATTTGCTACGCGGCGGCGTATTACCACTCGTGCGGTTCTACATACGGGTAGAGCACATACAGGTGAGTACCTATACGCGACACTGTTTCGCACGTAAGTAACATCGCGCAATATGGTGCTGGCGCTGTTAGATTACGTTGGCTTTGGCCCCATCATAATCTTGATACATTTTTCGACGCGTTTATTTGTCACCGCGATGTGCGCGTAAAACACGAGGGGAAAGTAATAGTTTTGATTTCTAGGAATCTAGACTAAAAATTTAAAAGATGGTACAATGTAATTCCGGCCGTCGTAGCTAAGCATATAGAAAATATCCATCGATATTTTGAGCTTCATGAAAGCTCATAATAATGCGACAAGAGAAAAAAAGAGCTACAGAGCTTCTTTTCCTCTCGTATCTTGCAAGCGAGCGTTTATCTCAAGAATGTACAATACTATCGACTGGATTTATTGACTCGACCGCTCGTAATATTATGTACCGGAATGTCTCTTGGGCTACCAAATTTAATTTCAACCACGGCAAATGCCATCGCATTGATCGTTTCCAGGATACCTGGAATGGGTGTTCGTCGAAATCACTTGACGTTTAAAAGAGGAAGGAACAGCCTCGGAATGGTCTCGTCGCGTTTGCTATTATCTGTGTATGTACACGTTCGTCCGTGGAACGCACAGGCCCGGGCACTTTGTTTTGTTGGGGTAAACAGGAATGGCAATAATACTTGGTGTATCGCGAGGTATCGAACTATCAGACTCTCCGCCGGGACCAATATCGTACGCTACAAAAATACGGAAAACGCGATGGAACCGGTAGCGACACGGCAAACAGATAAGGTCGTCCACGTGGAGGGAAGAAAAAAACGAAAAGAAAGAACCATGTCGAAGGTACGTCGGTCGGCTCCTTCTTCAGGAATCTTCACCTATAATGTGGATTTTCCTCCGTGGTTCAATTGGCGCGATTCGTTGGCTTGAATATTATTAAAATCAAACGATGATAACAGCGAGACTAATCGAAGATAATTGGCAAACAAAATTACCTAATATAATTTTGAAAAACACAAATTTTTGATATAAAAATGCTATAAGATTTGCTATAAAAATGTGATTTTTACACAAGATAACAAATCGCGATATACTTAGCACGATAAAGTGAATAAAAAAGGGAAAAAATGTATATTATTTTTATTGATCACTCTTTTATCGCAAGTGATGAACTTGCTGCATAAAGCAAGACATACCTATTTGCGGTAACCGAGAAAATAGCCGACAATAGTCGTAAGCATTTTATCTTATTGGCCTGAATATTGTTTCGTACTTTAATTTCCAGACACGGCGATTAATTCTGCGGTTGAGGTACTGTAGAGTGTAAACGAATGTATACGAAGCGGTGTAAAATATTTCGTATGCGGCATAGGCAACCGATAGTAAAATATCGTAGACCGGAAGTAACGGAGGAAGACAGATAGCCGGCAGCATGCGACAAGAAATTGATTGTCCCCGCCTAAGATTAATCGGCATGCGGATCGAGTTTACTATCTACAGGTGTACATCTGACGACAGCATTGATCGTCGCTTTGATCGCCTGTCCTAATTCGAAGGTGCAGGCAGGTCTTCGCAAATCAAATCACATAGAAATGATTATCCCAGATCGAAAAACTGTACAGCCCATTCCATCTGTCAGATTCTGATGAACCCGCACTGTCTTCGATCTCAGCGTTTCCGTTTACAAAAATGTTTACAAACGGTGTCGTGCGCAAAGTCGGGGGTGATATCGCGATTAGAAACGGGGGCGAGAAGTGTAAAATCGTCACGCTTGCCGATCCCGTCGAAGTTAGGGAGATCGGTGATTTTATCTCGCGGCGAAATCCCGCCGCGGCCGCGTGTCCGCGGGTTATTCCAATAGATTTAGCCACTTTGGGGTAACAACGAGCACGCCTATGGTCCTACTCGGATGCACTTGACACGTACATACATACACAAATGCTCACTCGCTCGCTCGCGCACCGTGGCGCGCGGGTTTGTAATGGAGGCGAGCGCGCGGCGTTTATGCAAATTCGAGCATGTGCTCGCGGGAAGTTCCTAATACAATTCGGTTTTGCGTACGCGTACACGCCTGGTACTTAACCGTTGTCAACTGTATCGGCGAGATTCGCCCTGTCGTGCAACGTCCGCGCAACAATTGCGCCGCGTTCCATCGTCCCGTTCAGCCTTCGCTCCCGTGTTTTTACTCTCTCGCATAAATACGAGCCGCTGTCGCCCGTCTCTCACTAGTCATTACAAGCATGCCGGACAATCTGTCATATTGCGTCGCGCATTAATAAATAGCCGTAGAAATTCAAAATGTCGGGGGAGAGAAAGAGTATCAATGAGATCCGATACTATAAAAGTATCAATGATATAATTTATTATGATTATTTAAACGAAACAGCAATGGGTACTATTTGCGAGAAAACAGCACTCCATACTTTCATTATTTTATAGCAGTTTTATTTTCATTCACAATTTTGAATTTTCCGTATTCACGTGCAACTCCATGTGCATAATAATTCGCACGTTTAAAATATGTAACACAATGCCAAGATATTTTAACAAACGATGATTGAGCGACGCGGACGGTCTAAATATAAGGCGATTAAGTATGAATTAAAAAAAGTATAATAAATGATGCTACGCGAAAGTTAATGTTTCTCTTGGGTTTACTTTTTCCTTGCGCCATGATTAAGGACTCGTTGCGGTTCAAGCGTCGGATTAATGGTATACACCGGGACACGGTGCGCGACTTATGAATATCCATGAGGCGACTTCCGCGATCGACGATGCGCCGGATCGTTTACCCTCTATCATCTATAATCGTGCACCGCATAGTTCCGCTCTCATGAATCCCGCCATATTTATGACGTTTCCAAAAATCCGTTTGGTCCCAGCGAATCTATCTGCAAGCTGTCTCCAGAAATATTATAACTCGGAGCAACGACACGACTGGAGTTTTATGAATAATCATAAAAACCGGCTGTTCCGCGATACGTCAGGAGCAGCGTATATGCTGTGCCGCCGTCGTCTCAAATTTTTACAATGGCTTTCGCGTAAATCGAAACGTCGGCTACGCGCGTATCAGTGGCTGTAAAACAGCGGCGCCCGTCTAATCTCATCACATCCGCGACGGATCTGCGGCGTTCGCAATTTGAATGCGTAAAAACGGTGGAAACGTAAGGGCCAAAAGACACCGGCGGATTCGCATTGGCGCCGCCGTAGGGAGCAGGTCGATAATCCGGCGGTAGCGTCACGTTGTCGATGAAATCGTCGTTCTTCATCCCGCGAGTAACGAGCGGGAAATTGAATTCATCGGCGCCGGCCGTGCCTGAATCCCGCGTGTTTACGTCATCGGTGCCTGACCGCGGTGTCTGGCGTACCGATTCCCTTGGCGCGGCACAACGCTACGTTTACGTCGGTTTAGGATTTGCCTGGAAATTGGCAATTACTAATGCGTGACCAGCCCCATGGACTGACTCGTGCCAATAGCCCTTGCCGGTCACGGCGACAAACGGATGCGCGCCCGCTCGCGATCGGCAGCTCGTTTTCAAACGCTCGTTGGAACCGTCGATATCAAACGAACCCCCCCCCCCCCCCCCCCCAAAAAAAAAGAGAAAAAAAGGAGAAAGTTTCACGGAGTGCCGGTTTCTCGCAAACTATCAAAATCCGGAAAAATCAATCGGCTAATCGAATCGACCGGGAAAAGTACGATCGGACGCGCAATAGCGCCGTGTCAGGCTTGAGCGTATCGTCACGTAACGATTAACGATAACCGTCGCTATTAACGATGTGTTTCGAAAAAATTTCGCATCGCCGGGCATATGGCTCAGTGTACCGTTTGTAGGTACTTAATGACGCGCGAAGGAGATCGCGCCTAGAGGATCCGATGTAAATCCGCGGAAGCTGCGAAAGCTCGTGAACTTTAAGGAAGAGGACGAGCGAGGAAAGAGAGAGAATCATACGGGAAAGGTAAACGTTTATCGGCGCCATCCGCTCGTCCTTCTTTTTATCGGTACGAGCTGAGCACGCGTTCTATCGTCTTCACCCTTCCTATACGCCGTTTTCCGCTCCGTTGCTTCTCCGCGACCGAGGTCGTACGCTCTCCACCCCCGGTAGATGAAAATATATCATTCCGCCTTCTCCGCCGGGAAAAATAAGTAGGTCGCGGCGCCATTATCGCTTGCCACTGGACCTTCCGATATACTCGCAACTCCCGTCTGCGGAATGCATATCCCGTCACATACATAAGTTACGAGACCGAATGCGCATGCAAGCCTGTCGTAGCATTACGGGGGTGGGTCGGGGAAGAGGGTGGCGGCATTCGCGCATTCTCTCGTCTCGGCGCGGCGCGCTACGATTTCTTCATTCCTTTATTCCCACGACGTCCTTAAATTTTTATATTCGTCGCGCTTCCGCATACGCGCCGCGTCGCGATGACGACTTTTGCGCAAAGAGAGAGCGAGAAAGATAGATAGATAGATAGAGAGAGAGAGAGAGAGAGAGAGAGAGGGGGATGATTTTATGCGCGATCGTTGCGCGTCAGGCGAACGGGTGCGTTAGAAAAATACGATGCCCGCGAGATGCGCGACATACGGATCTGCCGTTACGTCGTGTGGTCGCGATTTTTAATTTAACAAGCCAGCGAATCTCTCCCGTCCCAATATCGTGAGGATAATCTGTTCCTGAGGATGAAACGTAGGAAATAGACGGCAGACGTGTTCCACGAAACTGCAAAACAGTGTTAATCGGGTGATATCGGGTGATATTAGTGCGGCGTTATATCGGTATAAGGATATTAATAAGAAATATCTACATGTACATAAATCAGTGTCGTGAGGTCATTGCATGATGGCTTATCACGCATTCATACACCTGTGATTAATTCAGTAATCGGTTTGCGTCATAATCGAATTTCTCTGTGTTATTGCACGTCAGTGAAATCTTTAATCCTGAAATGCATGTGCGATAAAGATGATTAGGCGCATAATTAATTTGTTATTTTATCTTATAGGTAGAAGCTTTCGTCTTGAATTCACAATCAGTGGAATTTGCACGTTTTTTTGTCTCTTGGAAAAGATTGTAGATAAAATTTAGATCATATCTATATAAATTTGGAAGAAAACTTGATTCCGGTTTCAATTTTATAGATTCATTCATGATGTTCTTTATTTTTGGATAAGTCGCATGAATGAGCTATATAGATAATAAAAGAAAAACTATAAATAAATCGAGATATCAATTAAAAACACTCGAAACGGCGAAGCGTTGAACATCGCGGAGGCATGATGTCGATAATGTCAAGTACGATAGAGTATAAGCGTCCATGTGAACCGGAAGAGCAACGACTGCAATCTTGTCGAGGCATCGATGGAGCGAAGATCGCGAGGAGGAGGTCACCCACGTCAAAACTCAGCTGGTTCCGCGTTAAAGCCGGCTTACTTAGAGATTGGCTCCTACACGAGCGATGCATATTTATGAGTCATCGTTCCCGTGTCAAAAGAGCCGACTTCGTTCCAGACGATATTATCGATTAGACGTCATTTGGGCATCGCGAGTTCCCTAAAATACCACTCGCCAATCTAGTTATACACGCTATACTCTGTACCCATACCAATCCACTGAGTTTCTCGGAATCGATTCAATATTAATCTTTATCTTACGAAAGTGTAGCTTTACTTTTACCAAGAGATGAGTATTATTTTAGATTCTAGAGATCTTGTAGATACTCTTTAGATATATTACTTCTTTATAAAAATAAAAGAGTATGTCTTTCTTTTGCTATTATAAAAAGACACTTAAATAACGTAAGCGATAGAGTAAACACTATTGCACTTTCTCCAAGTATACATATATAACTAACGATAATAGACGGTAAAGAAGAGAGATTGAAAAAACTTAAAGTTTCCGCCTCGGCCAATATCTTTCATGGATATTCATGAGTTATTTGACTTTTGGAGTATGCAATTAACAAGCTCCATCAAACTGTTGGAGTAATAACTTCGCGTGAAGCTTTAGTAGAGACAGAGAGGGAAGGCTCGATCGATTGATAGTTTAGCAAAATGCGTTCTAATACGATGGCAAACTATCCGCGCAATATCCGATCGGAAAGATCATTTTCATGGATATTCATGGGGTTATTCCTCTTCCGAACGCGCTTAGTTAAAACCCTTTTCGAACTAGCTGACTTATTCGTTGCCCCATACGTGCAAACTTGTGTTCTCGGGAAAAGTGCTTCCGGAAATTTGCGCGAATCAAAGCGTAGCGACAGCTAGTATTAATATAAACCGTACCGTCGCGGTCGATTGGTTTCGGAGTTTGGAACGAGTGAAAACTATGTTTGTGTACCTCAATGTCAATAACATCCGTTGTTTCATCGGTTACATTAAAAGTTAACTGCGATAAGACATTCGTCTCGAATTATCAAAGTATAGGGATCTTATGTTACATTGTTATCCATAGCAGAGTAATGTAGAGCTCAATGTATATGATGAATTTTTAAGTAAGCTGTACAAGCTGCCGGTCATTCACCGCGCGTGTCCACTTGAATAAGTTATAATTAGCTAGCCCGTTATATCATAACTAGCTGGTTACCCGGGTTTCGCCCCGGAGGACCTCTCGCCCCTTTGTAGACATTTGTGCATAGAATTTAAAATTTATAGATGTTTGTTACTTAAAACCAATGAAATTATAATACTTCTTTGTATATAGCATTTTTCGTTTTATAAATTGTTTCTGTTTCTTTAAAATTGGTTTTGTGATATGTGTAAAAAAGAAAACAGTTTTTAAAAGCGAAATTCGAAATATAACATTTAATAAAGAAATAAAAACGAGAAGATTGTAGTGAAAAAAATAACGCGAAAAATATCTATGACTTAATATTTATAGATTATCAACATAAATTATAATTTTAACCCGTTCGTAATTAAATAAAGACGTTTATAATTGATAAATAATCGTCGTTTGTTTATCTTTTCCCTTAGATGTTCGCAATTCTTCCACTCTCCCATACCCTTAAAATTATTTTCGTTAATAAATTTATTGTGGAATAAGGAAGCAAAAGTTATCTTTTTTAAAGTAATTGTTAGGCTGAGTATGAGAACCGAAAGAAAAATAATATAGGAATTAATTCACAGGAGATACAAAGGGTTCTGTAATTCACCCCTAAATCCAGATTTACCCCTTTAGAGGTTGTTACGTGCAGTTACGTGTGGTGTGGTAGTAATTTAAGTTTTACAAACATAAACCTGATAATCAACGTTCATCGAATCGACCGTAGATTTTATTATTCACAATTAATGATACTTTATTTATAGTAAAATGCATTCATGTACAGGTTTGTATATGCTCGTTGCAACTGACTTTTAAGAGAAAATTAAATTTTCTGATGATTTTTCATCGATGTCATAATTGCAAATAAAGTTACGTTTCGAAGTGATTACTTGATTAGACATCATTCAGCGTTGTCATTTCAGCTAGGACAAAATCAATTGAATTTCTTAATTTGTCATGATATTTAGAGTAAATAACCATATCAGTATTTTGGACGTAGATTTCCGATAACTTTCTTCGCTTGTCTGTGATTCAAATACTATAATAGTGTCTATATTTAATGATTTTCTTCTAATGAATATATATTAACGTCTTGTTAACGTCTGGATGTATGTAGGTATTCTTATTGAAGATGTTATAATTATCCCCAATAAGAATAACAGGGGCCGCGGATATGCCTACCTATTGTTTATAGTAATTTAATTAATACCGCTCATCGGTGCCGCGATATTTCATAAGCAAATTAATGGGCGGTGGCTCACACCGTCGCGGACGCGACGTGAAATAATGACGGAGCGTCGCGCGACGTTGCGCAGACGTCCCGGCATCGTTTACACCGTTTTGCCCCTGTTTACACAGCGCCGGTTCTAATCTCAGTCGGCATCGACAAATGGATTCTCGTAATTCTCCGGTCGATTTACGAAGTTCCGATTAACTCGACCCCAAACGACTCGACGACGAGAAAGTGGCGTCCATTGTTGCCCGAGCGCTACCGAAATGCCCGTAAATGGATTGGATAGATACCGAAAGCGACGGCTTGAAAGAATCCACAGCCTTTTTACGCGCGCTTTCCTCTCGCGCGCGGTCTGTCCGATCGACACTCGCCTGGAAAGGCTCTCGTTAATCAACAGTCATACCTGGAAAATCTTTCTCTCTCTCTCTCTCTCTCTCTCACTCTCCCCCTCTTTCTTTCGTATTAATTTGAAGAGCTTTCCGAATCTGACATTAGATTTTCTCGGACGAGTGTACTTCATGTGCGCGCGTCATATCCTTCCTTTTCGCTTCTACATCAGGTGATAGCGCCGCGAGGATGTTCCTATCCTCGAGTTTCTCTTCTTCTTGAGTCCTTTCTTCCACTGACTTTTCCAATCTTGCATTGTCGCGCTTTCACGCTTTCGCGAAAGCGCCCGTTTGGAATGTCAACGTCGACGTTTCGGCGATCCTTCGTTTCGTTTCGATATCGACGGGACGTTCCTGACATCGCGTGGATAGAAAAGAAATCCGGCGCGTAAGTACACCGGGCTACATTTCTAAAAATATTCGCAAATAGGCGTAGAACGCGCGCCGTGCTGCGCCTGCGCCGGCACAATAGCGAGGCGTCACATTCAGTCGGGCCTGCTATTGGCCCGCATTGGCCCAGGTACTTTGCTAATTGCAAAAAATCCGACACGACCTCGATATTCCTCGGTCCGGATTTTCTCCTCCGCGCGGCCCAATTTCTCGCCATGATTTTATAGTGACGCGAGACGCAACGTTGCGTAAAAATCACCGCGCGACTTGTGCGCGCTTCCGAGGTTGGCGTTTGCCGAATATATAATGAGAAAGTAATTATAAGTTTCGTAAATCTATGAAACTAGAGGTGTAACTTTAATCCTTTAGCCATGAGAAAGAGAAGATGCGCGGAAGTTCGGGGCGTAATATTTCTCTCGCGGATGTACTCATTCCGTCACGTCCGCGGTAATTATTACGCCGCGGCACGTTAATCCGGAGCTTACGCCCGGCGCAAGAATAGCAGTCTCGATAAGATTAATTACCTTCGTCGGGTGTTCGCCCCGCGGACTTCCGGTCGCGTCGCCTCAGCTGAATGCAGTTATCGCGGCGATGTTATCATCGCGGTGAATCGCTCGAATGTCTAGCGTCTCTGGCGAAGCGGCGGCGGTGGCTTCGAATAACCGGCTAATAGCCCACGAAACCCGTGTTGTCGGTCGGCGTGATACAGAATCGTAGCCGTATTTTGCCATGCCGTATCGTCCGCATCAACAAAGAGCGAACCCTTTCTCGCTAATGAACCACGAAACGCGGCAACGTCATAGAAATATTTTGAAAAGCGAGATGCACCGCCCGCGCGCCTTCTTTTGTTGCTTCCTATCCTCCCGCTTCCTCAACCCCCTATCCTTCTTCCGCCAAACTCTTCAACCTATCCATCTATCTTCGCGTCCTTTATCATTCTTCTTCGCCATTGCTATCCGCCTCGCCGCGCGTCCTTCTTCTCTACCCTCAACCACGATGCTCTCTTACTTTATATACAACACCTGCACCTGTTCGAGGAAACGCGAGCTTTCTTAAAATGATCCTAGCCGATCGCGCGCGGTATCTCTTTAGAATCTCACCCTATTTAGTCCATTGTATGTCGCGGGAGCAAAAGGTGACGTAAACCACGCCGATACTCTCGAGATACCTCTTTCTCGCAACTGAGTACGAAAGGCGAAAGGGCGAATTGCGTGGGTACACTATGCGGCTGAACTCTTTGTGCGATATTGAATTTCCAAGTTCGATATACTGCAAGCATTGTGCGAACAAATATTTGCCGCGCCATCGTGGGATCGTTGAACACGTATCCGAAATTCGTAAAGTAAAATTATGCGCGTTCGAATGAAAGAGCGTTATAAATTCTAGAATAAAACTTGGCGATCTCTCTTTCTTTCCCTACTTAAAAAAGAAGACGAAAGAAGGACGCATGTAATTAAAACAAGTATTCCCGTTAGCCGGGAATAATTGAGCGCAGCTTCGCTAAAGCGCACTCGCTCGGATCGTGGGAGGCAAATACAGGCGGTAGAGGGGTCGACAGAAAGATTGACCTGGCACTCAGTGAAATTTATCGTAAGAAAGAGCCCCCAGGGTCCTCTTGGCTTTCAGGCCCTACTCGGGTCCTTCGCTCGGAAAGGATTCGTCGACCCTAATTCCCGAGCGCCGAATGGAAAAGGATGAAAGTCGGCGACCTGTTCTGCGCTTTAAGAAACGGGATCGATACCTCCGTTGGTTCTGCGATCCAGACGCGCGATCGTTTGAGGTAGAACGGAACGTGGTTCCGCGACGCTCCGGTCTCCGACTCTCCGCTTGCACACATTCGATACCTCTCTCATTAATCTTGTGTACGTCTCGCCGACGAATAGCGTACACCCAAAGTCAACGCGACATTACGCGAATTGCTGTCGAAACGAGATACGGACGTAGCTCGAAAATTTAACGTTTCTATCTGCATTAGCCAATCCTATCATCAATTTAAACGCGACATTTTGCATATTTTCGCGTCCCGTCGAGTCTTCCTCTTTTTCCCTCTCTCTCTTTTTTAATTGTTTACGCGAACTAAATGCAATTCACGATTCCGACGAATCTCTTGAAACGTTTAAAAAAACTAGATGACACGAATCAACCAGCAGCGACTCTAGAATAATTCTAAATGGACGATGAGGCTGCTGAATTCCGTGATTTCGCAGCGCACGTCCGTGGAGCTACATCATGAATATGTAAAGCGATTGTAGGCTGTCACGTCACCGCGCAACCCGCGCGACCTATACCCTCCTCCCTCTCCCTCGGTTCGACTCCTCTAACAGATTCTCCGATTATCCGGGCGGACATTTTAAATGATACCTGCTGTGAGCAAACAAATTACTCATCGACTGATAAAATACTGGTAATTGTCTCGGCATGCAATCCGGCAGACGCATCGTCATCAACGTCGCCGTCGTCGTTCACCGCAAAAGGCTCTTTAATTAAAAGCACCAAGCGCATTCATTGACTTCGTAATAATCCATTCGCGGCGTTCAGGAAATACCGTGACATTTAAAATGTCTCTGTGAATATTACAAACCCTCGCGAAAACATTAACGAGCGTAATACCTGCCTTTTTACATTAAGAGGCACTTTCTAGACGAGGAAAACCTGCGTGCGGTTCTTTCCGCTCTTTACAATTATTCATGTAACTCGTATCAAGTCAAGTATAATATTTCTTGCTATCTCTATCAACGAGAATGTTTTCTGATCTCCTGCTTTCCCTGCATTATCGCACAGTCTTTTTATCACAGTTTATCACAGTTGCTTTTCCACTCCTTCTATCTAAATTTCTAAATAAACAGATCTGTCGAATATAACGTGTTTGCGTACACACGTTCAGAGCGCAAAATGATACCGGCAAGATCCCCTTCTTGATCTTTAATTCATAGATGTGCACTCGGGTTAAGGTCTTTGTAAATTTTCACAGATTTCCCCAGAATACGTACGTGATCCTGAATGAATGAATGAACCTTATCGGTACCGACCGGCCGAGTGTCGCGAACGGAAAAGTTACGTCCAGGGTTTTGAAAGGAATTTCGTGGCACGAATCACTTACGTATTCGCGCAATTTTCATAATACGTTGAGTGGCTTCGACGAGAAACATTAGTATTCAGTGGTACACACTTGCTGTCTCTTTCTGTCGCCCGAAAATTGTGAATAATTCTGTTGGCGTTGACTATACGCGATCTGCGACGTGTAAATTCAAGAAATTATTTCGCAGAAATCTCGTGTTATGCGATATTTCCTCTTTATATTATTGCACATAAGAATAAAAATTCTTCTCCTAAAAAATGGAAATATTTTTCCATGTAGCATTTATTAATCTTCTGCGTAACATTTTCGTATTACGTTTAAATACCGCCCTTAATTTCATGTTTAATAATGATGCAACGAACGCCTCTGTTTCGCAATTTCTGGTGCGAAAGTTTCGCACATATCTTCGTTTTACCGTGGAAACAGTTTTATCTAAATAAACGAGGAACTCGTTAACAAAAAAAAAGGGCGGAAAAATATGAAAAGTCGAACGGAATTATTCACATTTTTGGAGCGAGAGAACAAGTGTATTATCGAGCTTCTCATTGAAGCGATTCAATTGCTTATATTAATGAAAATCGCGTGAATACATCTCATTGTCAGTGATCCTTGAAAACATATCCAGAATGGGATTTTGAAAGCATTTTAATTAAACGATTAAATATATCTCTTCTTTTCAATATATCGGCTATGGAAGGCCACAAACATTTCGAATGTAAACAGACTTATATTCAAAGTGCGGCGAAAGATCAAGCATTATGGCGGATCGTTAATACATCGATTGATTTTCATGCATCTATCGGATTTGGCTGTCGTTTCCTCACACGGCAGATTGAAGGCTCAACCGTTTGCGAATAACTTTGCGCGGAACACGGACCGGCGAATTTTAAGAACATTGAGTCAATCCGCGAAAGAGACGTAGCTACGTCCTGGAAGAGGCCATAAGTGTCTCCACAGTGCGTGTCTGCCGAAGGATAAACTACCCCTTTGCTGACTTCTACGGGCGATATATAATATCCGAATCTCTCTGCATTTGGTTTCTGGCGAAAGTTGCCGCATAAATTTATACTCTCGGCAGTGAGCCGGTTGGGTGAGCCGGCTAGGCCGCGGAAAAATCGTAACTTTTCGACTGTACTCGCCAGTTTTTTGTCGCCCTACGTCGCCCAGTTCTACCGGGGCGCGGCCAACTTCCACCAGCGCCAGCGTACGTTCCTCGCTGTCTTCCTACTCCAGCCGTACCCTTCATCCTCGTTTCGAAAATCCCCACGTGAATTATCGTGCTGGGATAACGTAAAACGTGCGTTGCGCATACGCGTGCACCTCGCGAAATTGCCGTTATTTCGCACACGCGAATGAGATTTGAAAGTTGTTCGACAATAATCTAGAAACAAACGGTCGACAAAAATTTTAAACAAATAAAAAAAGAGAGGTTTAGACGAATAGATGAATCATTATATTGCGTACGAATCGTCGCAATGTTGAGTGAAAGAACGCGAAACGACAATATGTTTGTGATTTACAAAAGTTGCTGAACTTTGCGTTATGTTTTCATGTAATTGGTATGAGATACGCGTTGTAAATTGAAGACGATATTTTGCCTCTGGTTTATTGATTCGATAAAGGGAATTAATATTTGGTTTCTACATCCAATCAAATAAAAATTTCAGTAGCCAATGCAATACTATGCGATATAATCTTATTGCAAAAATTAAAGTAACTTCAATAGTACAACATTTCGATAATGAATCGTATCGGGTATCTTTTCTTTTGAGACCGCACGATTTCACGCTGCGCGAACGTGAAAAATAATATTTTCCGTTCCGTTTTTAATTTTCGTTTTGAGTTTCTCGCTCGTTTCTCGCCTCTCTTTCGGGCGAAAGCTCGAAGAAGCGTAACTAAGTACCGTAACGAGTTAATTAAGTCACTTGGTAACCTTAGTAAATTCGGAACTTGCATTCAAAGGTCGTTCGTCTGCTCTCTTGTAGCAAATGATAGAAGTATACTGTGAAGTTTGATAATTAACTCGGAACTTTGAACAATGCTTGACAATATGAAGTACCGACTTTAATTCCATCACCATCCAACGCTATCGTCAACAACTGTAGAGCAATTATCTCGATAACAAAATCGCCGAAGGGTGTCGAATGTTATTTACGGTGTCTTTTCCACGTAAATAGGAAATCATAGAAAGAGATATCGTTAATGTTAACTCGTTAATTGTCACGATCCTTAATTTGTGGACTAACCACTATTTATTCTTTGTATCATTAATTAATATCATCAACATTTTTATATCATTAAGTAAAAATAAAGATAAAAATCTGGCAATTAATCTGTTAATAATGATGATCAAATATGATATTTTATATATATTTATTTCTAAGTATATAGTGTATGACCATTCATGAACGGTAGTACTGCAGTGCCAACAACGCGCGGTAATCGGATATGACCGAAAACGTCTCCGATCTCGGCTGAACGTTTTTCTAGATAAATCAGCGTAATTGTTATAAGGCATATTTTCCCGTGGATTCAATTCCAAGTGAGAAAGAACAGGCGGAAGTTCTCGAACCTGTGCAACGGCGCGGGCAGCAAGGTAATCGTATAATTTCCAACTTTTCTCCTTGGCGTCCTGGTTTTCCCGTGGTTTTGTTCCCCGCATACGTTTCATACGCGTTTCTTTGATGCCGGTGCTCATGCCACACTTCGAAATAAAAGGCGGTCTCGGAATATCTTCTTCTCTCCTTCTTTTTTCCTTCCTCTCTTCCTTTTTCCTCCTTTCGTCCTACCTCCGCGGTGGAAACATTCTGCGGTGTTACGCGCGCGCACAGCTCGGCCGCCAGTGTGGATTTGCATCCTCAAAATATAATTCCTCCAGAGTGGTGAGGGTTTATTGTGCTCGCATAAATACTACCCGTCAGACAATTCGCGCAAACGAGCGCCCCACGAGCTCGCTACGGTTTCAGGTACAGGCAATAACCCACGCCGTGAACATCCGCGTACATCCGCGTACATCCAAATCTCTCTTGTTTACGCACCAAAATCTTGACGTAAGATTCACGACCGGCGAACGCGACAAAAATTTTTCCATTGGTCGGTCGCGCTCCGAGATAATCCTTGAAATAAGGGAGCCTTGTGTGTGTATGTGCACGCACGTTCGCCGAGCCGTGTGTACTGCAATACGATAAAAACGAGATTCCTGCGGTATTAACTGTTAAAAATTAACGCGTATACATTACACTTTCTATCATCGTCCACTTACGGTTGAAACCACCCATAAACGTGCACATATAGCGATGAGAAAGATCGGCGTCGCCCTCTAATGCGCACGTGTATCGAGTTCGCTCAAAGTTTAAAAGCCGTGAACAGAGGTACGGGACGCAACGACTCGTTTCATCTTTACCGGGATAAATAGCGGGAGAACAGAAGAGAAACGGCGGCGTGCAAAATGGGGAGGAAAAAATCACTTTCCAGGGCGGGACGCCATTGCCGGGGAGAATGCCGGTGTCTTCGTTCTCATATCCTTCATCTCCTAGCGGTGAGACGCGAGCGGCGATTTCTCATTTTCCTCGAGCTTATTTCACCGTCGAGAGAGCGATGCGTCAATAGCGGATAGATCACGATCAACGAATTCGCTCTCATCCGTCACGTCGCGTCGTCCAAGACTCTTCTTCTCGCTCTCTTTGTTTTTCAAACCGCGGCATCATACCTTCGATCTTCAGCAGTAGAGCATGGGACGACAAGTCCGCCGTGGGTCCCCGTGGGTATGATACTTTTATATCGAGGCCTCCGCGCGCATGTGTCTCATAAATCTGTCAGCCGCGAAGGTGCTTCTCGCGATATGGATCATGCGTGCGGGAAAGAGTAAATCGCGCAAATCGACGCGGCGTGAAAATCGCGCTGTCGAGAACTCGCTATTGTCCGGCGCACAGATCCTTTTATTCTGCCGTTCTCGTCGCGCTCGTCGTCTACCCGTTTTCCTGCACGAGAGGACCGCCGAGAGCGGTCGCGCGTCCACGGTGCTTCGATATTGTCCACGCCGTCGATTCCGCGCGTCCTTCGTCGACGACAACCGGCCGTTTGATGGATTGCGACACGAAGTGGCGGCAGTCTGTCTCTCCTTTTAGTTGCCTTTATCGTCGTAATTTACGGCGCGCGTACCGGCAAGACAAACTGCATGGGATACCGACGACAATGCACAATGGTACACAATCTAAACAGGCAAGCAAACGCTCTGAACGTCTTTTTCCCTTTCTCCCCTTGCGTAACAGAAAATCTAGAAGATCCCATGAGATGTACCAAATTATGTTAACGGCTTCACCTGTCTCGTCTCGGATTGCAAATAACGCTCGTGTAATAATTTCCGTTTGATACAGCAACTCTCGTATAATATAGTAATCTCAAGCTCTTACAATGTCGCATCACGTACCATGTCTTAAAAGGCAATGCCGTTTCGCTCGCAACTCCAAATAATTTCGTGGAGTAGCCACTACGACGACGACGAGAGAAGATGAAGAAAGAAGGAAGCAAAGAGCAGAAACGGGGCAACAAAGGTGAAGAGAGGGGCGACGCGAGGAGCAAAGGTGGAGATTTAAAAAGCAGAAAAGGGAGAGAAAGAGAGAATGACCCAAAGATGCTTTCGAGACTGGCCTTTCCAGGGCGACACGACGATTTCCGGATGATTATTCTCTCCGTGGCTCGGTTTTTCGCGAAGGGTACCTATTACGAGCCCATAAGCCGACTGAAACGCTTGAAAAGAGGCCTGCTTCCACGAGATTAAGATCAAAGGAAGTGGCTCGAGGCAAGGGCTGCCGCTATACTGTTACTGCTGCTGGCTGTTGGAGACGGTTGGGACCGAACGACGCGATGCTTTCGAAAGGTAGCATTAGTCGGGAAACGTTGGTTCTGCAGTCAACACTTGTCTGCACGAGCCAGTGAGGATGAATTAAAATAAAGCCGGCGCGTCTTAATGAGATAACTGGCAATAGACTGTTTTCGTAAGGAGATGCTAATCGACATCTTGAATTTCTGCAATTATAGAGACTGCTTGAGAGAAAAGACAGCGTCTATTATAAATTTGCAACAATGCATACTCTATTGTAACGCAATTGTATTGACAAACTGTTGCATATCTTTATCGTTACATGACACAAGAAATGTAAGTTAATAATTAACAATTTTATTGACTTGCTTTAAAAGTAAAAAATGTAATATATTTAAATTATTATCGAGGAATATAATATTTATTTAGTATTATTAACAATTATTCTTAACTTTTTGCACGTAAAAATAAAAAATGGGGCAGTACATGTTACCTTTTGTAATGAGAAAATTGACGAAATGCTTAAATGTTCTACAAAATAACATTAAAATTGTGAAATACTAGAATATTTAAACAGTCGGGATGTTTTTGAAGTAAATATCCTCAGTGCTCTTTCGATCGGAAATCGAAAGAGGAATCTTCTTTGACGGTGAGATTGCTCGAAATCGCATGGCAGTTCCTTAAACTCTCAAATCATGGAAGAGGTTCCAATATGGCGTTGGTGCAGAAAGTGTGGAGGTCGAATAAAGGAATAGGAACTAAATCGAGCTCTATTTATAGGTGCTTCCGTTTCCTGGTTACTATGTGAATGCAAAAAGCTAGACGCGCGGACTGACGCACGTCTTCCGGAACATACTGCCCTTAAAGTACCCCCCCCCCCCCCTCGATAAACCTCAAAAAGATTACGTCTGTATGCCTTTGTTCGGGGTTCGACCCTTATCGGGGCGAACTGTCACGGGTTCGTTTCATCGATCTCCTTTCCGGTGAGTAAAGAAACGTTGTCCCGCTATTGTTTGCGAAGGGATCGCCGTTATCGTTGCCGGGAATAAAAAAGTAATATCGCGAGTTTGAGGAACGGAGGTAAAAAAGTTTCCGTGTAAATTCGTCAGAGGCGTCAGCGGCGTTGGCCCCACAGCGACATTCTCCTCCTCAGAATGAGATACGGCGTAGTCCTGCGTGCGATGCGCCGGACGTCGAAAATAGGAGAGCGTTATCGTTATCGTCCCTTTCGAGCATCGTACAGGCGACTTCCGGAAGGAGATAACGGTGAAGCGCTCCGTAAGTTCGTAACAGGGCAACATAGTAGTACGCAGAGACTTCTATATCACTGCAATGAATTCTTTTTGTCTCTTATCACGTTATTTATTTTATATTGCTATTGTATTAAAATATATGTGTACGTGCTTACTAAAATCAATACTTTTAGCCATTTTATTGATATCTTTACCCGATCAGGATCTGAAACAAATTATTTCAATCTCGCTCTTACTGTTGCAACGAACGTATAAGGCCAAAAAGGCGAAAGAGACGCCTGCAATATACATATTTTACCGAGATAAATCATAACCGGCAACGTTGGAGTTTCGATTATACTGGTGGGTCGATTAATATTGCCTATGTGGAACCGGTGAAATTTTGTCTAGAGAGTAATCACCTGCCACCGGCATCGTTCGTGAGCGACGGTTTGTAAAACACCTTCGTGAAGTTTGCGAACGCGAACTAGAACGGTACGTACCGCCGCGCCGCCGCCGCCACCCCGTCGCACGAGGGATGCTTTATAGCCCGTGACAGGGGAAGTGGAAAGAGCGAATCAGCGAAAACAGGGTAGCTAGATATCGAGAAATGAGCGCCGCTGATACGCGCCGCTCTCGCTCTCACGCGGTTTCGGGATATCCTGCAATAAAACCGAACGATCGTCCGGACGAGGGTGTCCAGCTACAGAGGGTTGCCCGGCGTGGCCCACCGGAGAGCATTGAAAATAATTACCGGCGATCCGATACACCAGCTATCGTTCGCAGAGGAACTTTCGACGGTCGGCTGCAGCTCGGCAACCCAGCAAAAACCCAGCTGGCGTCGACGTCATATTCGACGTTGATTGCGAAGTAACCCTCCCTCTCTCTTTATCTCCCTCTCTCTCTCTCTCTCTCTCTCTCTCTCCTCTATCCACATTTCGTTATCCTGCGGCTTACGATCGCGCGCTACAGGAAATGGCGATAAGGCCGAGAGAGCGCGTGTCTCGCCTAAGTACCAGGTGGTTTCCGCGGTTTAAGCGACGTACTCCCGACCGCGCAACCCGACGCGATACGGCCTCGTAAAATGCACAGCCGATATACGTGACGAGCATGTCTATTAATTCGATTAATAGACAACACGATCGGGTGGCACGCGATCTGCGTGCCTACAAGACGGTGACTTGCGCGAGGCGAGCGGAAATTATATCGTATCGTGCTCCGACTACGGGAATGCCGATTCTTGCGAACGAATCCGAGAGCGTTTTCCCGAAATGTCCGCGCTAATAATATATCTATCGTTGGCACCGGTTTCGTACAAAACGTCGGTGCCGTGTGTAATCATTCTTTACGGGAACATCGTGTCCATTAAGTGCACCGGCTTCTCTTCCTCGTTTATGCCCGAGACGTTTATCGCGAGCACGCGAACGTCGTATTTCTTTCCGGAGCACACTCGAAACGTTGTCCTACGGCTGCAGATACATTCCTAAGGCTCATTTAATTTCGTTCACATAGCGCCGTTTATTTCGCCGCCGCGCCGTCGGCGTCGTGTCGCCAACGCTTCGCGACGTCTCCCCTTTCTCTCCTTTCTTTTTTTCTTTTCCTCGCTGCTTCTTCTATCGGTGGTGCCGATGGAAAATGTAACCGAAAGGGGAAAAAGGGCAGGAGAAAGGGTTCGAAATGCCTCCCCCCCCCCTCTCTCTCTCTTTTCGCACCTGCATCTCGGCAATGCGGCGATCCATAACTCCTCGATAGTGCAATTCGGTCGATTCTCTGAATACGTAATTGCCCCTTCCTACACGATGTCGTTCACATTTTCTCGTCGATTTTGTTCCCTTGCTCCCTTATGTCTTTCTCGTTTTCTTGCCCTCTGCTTCGCCGCGCATTTCCTTCGTCCTGCGTCGAAGCGCGACAATGCCTCGTGTCGCCAATGTATCATCGATATTACATCGCATAGGTGCTGCCCTGACCTCAATAACTCGCCGATAGATCGATAGATATGTAATACCGCGATGCAAGGTGGCTTCTTAGTACCTGCGAAAATCGTTCGCGTAAATATAAAAAGGACCGAGCGACGCCGAATAATTTATTACACGTATATTATAGCTCCCGTATAGAGCTTGATATCCCGATCATTCGCTAGCACAAAAATTGTTTTCAAAGATACGTGGGATACATGCGTCGCATTAATTTTCCATTGCGTGAAAATTTTGAATTAATTATTTTGTTGGAGCTGTATTTATTACTTATATGTATATATATATATATACTATACATATAAGTAATAAATACAGCTCCAACAAAATAATTAGTATATATATATATATAAGTATATATATATATATAGCGCGTACTTACGGCCGGAGCTAATGAGAACGAACGGAAACGGCGCGAGAGGAACGTGATGACGCCGGGCATTGAGCGCTCTTTGATAAAGGGCAGCTCGTATCTCGACATTAAAAGCCATCCCTGTCTGCGCGATTGCCGTATCTATCGGGGCGAACCAGGCTAGGTAAGGCCCATAAATATCGGGTTACGGACGTAAAGATTGGAAATCCACCGAGGAATCGTTCGTTATTAGCCGCCGGCGCAATATGTACGCCGCTCTAACCCGGGAAGACTATATGAAGCTGCGCGTGTATCTTAGGATTAATCATCACGCCGATCCTCGGGCATGGAGACGATTTGCATAATTACTCGGGTTAGGGTGAGGTAGACGGGAGCCAATTGTCGGCACCGACCTTACGCGAATGTACATGCATCATATATCGCATAATTCCGACGTCTACATAATATCGCGAATCCAACTGAAAATTTACTGAACCAATGAAAAGTTCATTTCTTTTAATTAATATATTATTACGCATTACATTGAATTTGTGGAGAAGTCGAATAGAAGTTCATCATTGCTCTTTTTCTTGTGTACGTGTATCCTTCTTCTTTTTACAATAATTTTTTTCCAATAAATTCATTTACAATAAATATTCTAATTTGTGCAATGCATAACAAGCTAAACTTATTTCGAAATTAATGAAATATAATATCTAGTAAATAATGTGTATAATAATTCAATGTGGAAAGTTTCAATCGATTATACCAGAAACATGTAACGTAATATGTTTGTATTAATAACATAATCTCTCTTTCTTCAAATATTGGTCAAACTCTATACATCATGGAAACAAATAGCGCGTTATGTTTTAATGGAGACAAATTTTAAATAAAACGTGATATGTTAAATGTAAAAAATAATTCCTACAGAAAAGATTGCAACTTTCTCGCAGCAAATTAAAAAAAATAGTGATTTCTTAATGACAGTGGCTTAATGGTTTATTCGTAGCAGAGCTTGCGTTCGTATATAAACGTGTGCGTTTAAATCTTAATATCGACGATTGCGTTCCTGCGGAATATATCCATAGAGATTCGTAAATATCAAGTTACGAGCGTGTAAAGACCGTGATTCCTCGAGGGATTGTTCATTATTAGCAGCTAGTGCAATACTGGCTTGTTCCGTGCAACGATACACTGCAGTGAAGCTTCATCGACTTATATCGCAGCTTATTCCATAAGTTTTCACGCTTCGTTACCTATCAGGTAATAACGGCATAAACGTAATGATACACAGATTCAAATTTTTTATATGCAGTAAAATATTGTAATCAAGGGAGTACGTAAAAGAAATATTTAATATAGCAGGCATTTGTAGACTTGATCTTGATGCACTAATTAAGGGCATTAATATTTACGTGTCGAGACTTCTTGCCAAATTACATTCGAGTAACTTTGGAAGGCTCGTTAGTAAAATGTAATATCCCTCCCAGGCTTAGGATGAACGTTAACGCTAAGAGGAACAACACATCCGTCATTCCGAGTATCCCTCTTTCGTAAGCGATTGTTGCAATTCCTGGACTGCAGCGGAAATAGCATCCTTAGATTTCGGCGAAACAATTCGCATAGGATTCCACGCAATAGGAACTCCCGGATTGCCGCAGTGCCCCGCCGGTCCGTAAACTTCGCGCTTGCGGGGAAATAAAGACCGCAGATATCTCGCGTGGGAATCGTTCGTTATTAGCCGGCAGGCAATAAGTTTCCCTTATTGCCGCGTAAACGATGCACTCGGTGGCCGCGCGAGCGCGGCGCTGCCGCAAAGGGAGAGTTTAAGGGTAGCGCTCGGAAGAGCGTTAAAACGGGCGGACGAGAGAGAAAGAGGGTGAGAGAATTAAAGAGAGGAGAGGAACGATTGGAGCAGGTAATATACAGACACCATTTTTAAAGTTAAGCATCGCCACGCAATGCGATTTAAATGGAGATAGACGAGATCCCACTCGCAGAGGTGGACCGAATCGTGTGCCTCCTTTATTTTTTCTCCCCATCTACCTTTCCCCCTCATTGTCCATTTGAGACTGGCTTAAATCTAACGCCAGTCGAGACGGAATTTAATTTGGTCCCCCTTTCAATTTCTTGTTCCTGATACCGAATACGTCAGTTACGACTTCATTCACATTATTAATTCTATATAATAGACGTATCCACCCTTTATTTGTTCTCTTTTTTTCTATCCACCTCTTTCTATCGTGATACATTCGTTACCGTTTCGCAGAATCCCGTCCCACCGATTTAGCTATTTTTCATCCAGCTCTCGTGCTTCCACGGAAGACAGCAATGGTTCTTTGCTCGGTCGTAACAACCCCCTGCAGATCCGGTTCGTGTAAAGCGTTCGCTCTTCTTCCTCGAGCGATAGGGAAAGCCATTTTATGTGGGGGTATTTAAGGGATGGTGCGCGCCATCTCTCATACTATATCTACTCGAATCGCCCGCGCCGTGCCGTATACCGTTCGAGTTATTCATGCATGATGCACACGGCGGTAACGCGCTTCCGCCACGAATTAAAGCGCCCTTTTTGAAATCTCGCCGCAGTGAAAACGCAGCCGGAGAAATGATTGGGATTTATTGGCTGTATAATCTGGACGCACGCGCCACGTCCGTTTATTTTCCGGTTATCCGCTCGCTCTGTAATAGATAAATATATATGTATATATCGCGCGATTTGTAGGGCGCGATTTGTCGAGCTTTTGGACATCCGGTGCAAATAACCGGCTTTAATGTGTTTCCAGGTTTTAACGCGTCGCACATCGATTTTATTTTACATGTTTATTACAATTTTTCATCTTTTCGTCGTATCCTCCATCCTCCTCAGCCGGCATCGGTAAGCTGCGTAACGCGGTGTAAAATCGAACGTGACAATTATTCGCTAAATGCGAGATTATGATACATCGCGCGGCGCTTCATTACGGAACAGCGTTTATATCCCCGCGGTGCTCTATCGCGCTGTGCTCTCTTACTCAGCGAGTTGTTATAATTTACCGGCTGTATGTCGCTATACCAGCGAATAGCGATGCGTGCACGGTACGTGCACATGCGTATTGTTACACGAGTGACACAGTGACGTGATGCGCCTGAATAAGCGACGACAGATAGGAACCGATAGGGAATCTGGAACCCTCCCTCCCGCCTTCCTGTGCGCGAGCGAAACCGACATTTGCAAATGCTTATTAATTAGTCATTCATCGGTCTAATGGCGGAACGCGCCGGCCTTTGATGTGGCGCTAATAATTACACGCAATTAGATACTATTAAGGGTCAATATGCACACCTTTATATGCACTTTGCGGCCGCATGATCCCTTTGGTGTACTAAATCTACGGTACCGCGAATATAAATAGCCTTTATCCTGCGGTGCGTTACACGCTCGTTCCGATATGCGTTATCCATTGATATTCTATGTAATTTCCAGGGAATAATTATATGGTGTTAGAGACACTTAGTCAAGCGGCACAGCAATCTTTTGGTCTCTAATCAAACGGGGAAATAAAACCATCGCGTTACCTATCGCATATCGTTAGGAGAACATTGGTTAAAAGCACAGCCCTTGTTGCTTCGAGCAACAGTACTGTAATTCAATCGATTCATGCATTATTATACGTTATCGCCTACGGCCTCTGGGATATAATCTTTCTCTACTCCATCTCTGTGTTTTCAACTTTGCCCCGCCATAAGCACGCGTCTGCAATCGACGTACAATCTATTCCTATAGACGCGAACATAGTTTTGTCATACGTCACACATGTTTTGTTAATTTTCCAATTTTTCTTCACTTAACGTTCATATACCACCCATCGATTTACATGCGGCGATCGATATCCATCGATACGCGAATTTAGGCGGGCACGATTGCGGGCGCGTCCATAATCCGTCCGTCCGCGTCGGTGATCCGGCGCGCGAAAGGAACATCCGCGGGTAGAGCACCTATCGCGTTGTTTCCGCACGATCTGCCGCGTGAGAGAAAGGACGAGGAAGATAGATTCACAATCGGAATGATCTCCGGCGTGTCAACCGGTGCGGGCGCAGCGCGGCGCGGAGGCGGTGGTCGCCGCAAGCGCCAAACCGCAGCACTGTCAACGTGCGTAATTAATCCGCATTTCAGCGGGCCCGGCACACGCCCGACAGCAGCCTAAGATTTACCACAATCCAATTTTACACCTGTCCGTCAGAACCCGTGACCCCGGACGTCGCCCTTCGGTGAACGACGAAACCGACGCTAGTTTTGATAATTATAAACGTAATACATTCGCGTCAACTTTACCCATCTTTCTTCCTTATCCACTTCGACCGATTCCTCCGCGTACCGAAGATACCTACGTCAAGTCGCATCTTCGATTTCGACGCGAGAACGAAGCGCGTCTTTGATATGCCGGCCATGGACGACCGCGAGATGGACTCGAAATCGAGTTGGACGAGTTCTCGGTTTAATCGTACACGTCCTGAATTTTAATGAAATGCCGCTACTACCCCTCCTCGTAGCTATTTACGTTACCGTAACGGGACACGTCTTAAGTGACTGACGTGTGTCCCTCGTAAACCGCATCTCATTTCGGACTCGTTAAGATCGCAGATTTATTTTCACTTCCACGCGGCTTCGCTTACGTTGACGCTACAACGCAATATCGTCGCATGCAATTTGCACGTGTAATACGTGTGTAAACATTATGCCTGTGGTCTTGCACGACACTGAAATCTAGACTTTACGCACGTACATATACGCGGGCGCGATATATGGGACGTTAACGACTTTCATTTTCTGCCTGTAACGAGTCTGTAACATCCGTACCGCGTGCGTTACCGTCGACGGCCGGCTCGAAGCCACGTACGTTGGACGGGAGCGAGGGCACTTAATGCCGTTCGAAGCCAGCAATTTCGCACGAATACGCGTTCTTCGTAAATGTCCGCGAAGCAACGTACCAGCAATTTAGGAATATTTGCTCCTCTGAGTTGCACGATGGCATGACGTATCCTTTATATCAGTTTTACACATGTGGCGATCAACGGTAACCAGCAGCTATGACCCTAACATCCCCGAGATACGTATACGTTGCGAGATATGTTATGACTTATGACATGTTACTAATAAAAATCCTGTCTCCGTATCTTTTCATGCCTCTATAACTTTGCACAATAATTCTTTGCTACGCAGATAATAGTATGAGACAGTAATGTTAAAACGACGAAACAGATATCGAGATACTGAAACAAGAGAAGAGCTACGATGCCCTTTTAAGAGAACCCGTGGGCAAGTGACGCCATCGAGGGGGTGTTTGATGGCCGAACATAAATTTCCAAAAGCGAGGAGGTCGTGTATGCACTGGCCCGGATTTCAACGAGCTTATTTGAAGCGCGTACTGCCGGACAATCTGCGATCTTTATTTCACGCTGCGCCGATATTTCCGCTCGTTTGTGCCGTGCCGGCAGTTTTCGCGATTATTGCCGCGCAGTCCGAGAGACAAAGGCATTATCCATGGAGTCGTTGATACTGACGGTCGTATAACTTTTGATTGGTGCGCGATTTTATTATTCCGACGACGCCTTCGAAAAGCACCGTGGCCGTCGCGCTGCTCGTTCGGGATCCAGCACACGGCGTAGAAAATCGGAATGAGAATTAGCGAAGGGTCGTCGATCCGGCACGTCTTTTATTCGAGTCGTTTTAAAGTCCAACAACGTTTCTTGCCTTCCTCGCACGATGTGAGACACTTCAGGGCGCTTCTCATCGACAGATAAAATTATAAGTAACGACGCTTTATTGATAGCTAACGACGGAGTCCTTTGGACAACTTTATTGACTGTTCGATGATTTTGCGTTATTGCACAGTATGGTTGAATATTGTGTAAATAAAGGATGCTTTTTGATTCTCGACCCGGGCAATAATTTCCCGTAAAAAACACAATAGGGGAAGAACAATCTATCACTAGACCTGACAATGAGTACTTGTCGCGCTATTTCGCGAACGCCTCGGAAAATCAAAATTTCATCTCGATACCGCCTCGATCTGGATTTATCGCACTCATCTGGTCTCGCTATCAAGAATTTGATGCGGCGTAGTGCAGCCATTATTGTTACTGCGGCGACGGTAACAACAGTAACTATAAGCGATGGTCTTGCAGTCCGCGATGAATGATAAAATCGCCGCAATAAAGTCCGCGGAAAGATAATATTTGTACTGGGGAATAGTTGTCGGCGCGACTTCCTCTTGGAGCAGCATTCGCTTGTTCTACGATGTCAATCGAGACTCGCCGGAAGTCAACCATCGGTGACCGTAACGCCGAAATGAGACACGATAAAACTTAAATGAAGCAATTTTCGTTGATAGTTTACGGAACGGATCTCCGGAGGGAATACGACACTGAAAACACGATGCGCCTGTGTGAAAGAACAAACCGAGGGAGAGAAAATGTGTCGCGCATTGCATCGCGGAGATGCTAACTGGTGCGGTTACGCACTGACAAACGATCCTTTGCGCTGTATTTCGCGTAGTTTCGCACGAAAACGAGGAACGTACTAAAATGCTTTATGAGAACGGCTCGTATAAGCTGCGGCCCAAAGGCTAAAACAATCCGACGAGCCGTGGATTACGAGAACAGTAGGGACGCCCTCGTGAAATCCACCAACGCAATCATAGTCGCGACGAGTTACAGTGTCGTGAATACTTTGGCCTGCACCGCGGAAATCGTCGTCAAGCATTAGGCTCGCTAATATATCTTTCACATATGTCAATACGTTAATCACGAAAAGAACCTTGTTTAACGATATTGATCAAAATCTTTTTGTGAAAAAATTTCTTTAACTTTCCCTAAAGAATTCTTAAAAAAAAAATTGGGAGATTCTTGACTCTTACACTGAAAAAAAATCTGTTAGAAAACATTATCTTTTAATTTTTTATTGTATTATACTGAAATTTCTTCATTAAAAATTAAAATTGACATATGGAGAATAAGATATTTTTAGAAAAATGGTAATTTTCTGACTACTCATCCATACGTGAGAAGAGTGATATTTTCTCTTCTAAAAATATTGGCTTTGGAATTTATGTTGGTTATATTTGCAAGTGCAGTCAATATAATTAATTTCCCGACAAATGTATGCCCTACAATTTTTAGAAGATTAACTGAAATTTTATTCATACCTGCTCCCTGCAGCAACGAGACGGTAAACGTCGAGGCAAATTGTACGAAAAATAGCACGCTTCTCTCTCGACCAGAATTCTTTAGTGTCGGTTGAATACGGTCCGGGGATTTTAATTTGCAAGGAAGAATTTCGACAAAAAGGCATCGTGCCGTTTTCGAGCGATCGCCGTGCCCGATATCGACACGGGCGACCATTAAATCCATTCACCTGGTCGCTTTCGTGCCCAAGGAGTCCATACGTGGTGACGGCGGCGACGGCGGCGGCGCGGGGGAGGCGGGCTCGATTTCGAGAGACCACAGGCCGGAGGTTCCGCAGGCATTATGTGATTCGAATCTCGGTATTATTCTATAATCTATTCCGCGGGGATGATAGTGTTGGCGGTGGCGGTTAGGCTCGGTTGCATGCCGACCGTGGTTTGTTCGACCCCTGCACGCCACTGCCCACTCCCTCCGACCATCAATAAGCACCCCTCCCTCTGGCAATGCGCGCGTGCACTCCGGCGATCGCTGGGGGCAGAGTCTGTATGCGTGGATCACCCCGCACGACGAGAGATACTCACGTGAATCGCGCACGCACCACGTTACCCAGTGTAAACTCGCCTGATATGCAAGTTCCTGGGTTATATATTCTGTATACAATGTACATGTATATATAAAGCTCGATACACGTTGTAACCTTCTTGATTATGGTTACGCCTGGCGCTGATGGTAAGAGAGCGAAAAGGCCGGTCGTTGTTACCACTTATTTGCTGCATAATAGCAGGGATGTCTTGCTGGAGAAAAAAAGGAGGGAAAAAGAAAGAGAGAGAAAGAGAGAGGAAAAAAGAAAAAGGGAAGATATCGCCGGAGAAAAGAACGAGGCGAGATAACGACCGAGACGTGAGGATACGTTGATTTATGGAATTTGTAAGAAATACAGTAGAGAATACAATGTTCTAAATTATCTCTCTTTCTCTGGCTCGATTGAAATTTATCCCGATCGGTTTTCGCGCCTTTTGCGTTCCGCGGGGGCTACATAGATATATGAGCGCGATGAATTTGATAGCGGATATTAATATCAGTTTATTAAACCGTTAAATGCATCTACGATCGCCATAGAAATTTATCGTAATTTTCATGGGCGCTTATATTCACGCATGCTTGCCCGCAAACTACAATATATATTGTAGTTATGATTAATCAGATTTACGGATGTAAACAATAAATCTGATTGAATCTGGGCACGTAACTATGATAATGCTATAATCAGCGTAAGCGTACCGAGCGACCGGAAGTTATTGTCGCAAACAGTTCGGGATTTTATCGCAGGAGCAATCGTAACGCAAACAATCCTCCATCACGAAACGGCGTTGCCGGTTTCTCGATTGCCAAAAATTACATTAATAATCGTATTAGATACCGTCGAAGATCGAGCTGAGCTCCGAATTCTCGGAAGTGCATATACAGAGCAGTCGTAGCTTCTGACCTACAACCCCCGGGAGCATGGCCCAGGGCCACGACCCCTGGACAGTTTCCACACGCCTCGTAATCCAGGGATGAATCCCCAAGATCCACGGCCTGGTTTCGCCAAAAGGTCTTCGAGCTCTCGACTTCTCGCGGCTGAAATCCTGCCCGAGGTTTTCACCATAAATGTAATCGACGATTGATTCTACGATGGAAATTTTTGACAATTTTTCGAAATCTTGGATTTGCGCGAAAATCTTGAACACATAAAAATTTCATCTGTTTCGTGACAGATGAAGAAAAATATTATTGCATCACTTAGTACCAATAATTTACATAGATTAAACCATGGAAAGTAAATAAGGAGAAACAGCTATAACAACCTTTCATATTTGATAATATTTTAATATAGCATAATTTCATTACTATTCTTTTTTTTACCACATGAACGATATTTATCGATGAATTTTTCATGCTTCGACTCACGCGCAATTAATCGTACAATATTCGATGCAATTACGCGTGAACATAACTCGAAGCGAATAAACTGAAAGCGCCCGATAATTTTATGTAACTGTAATCGACGAAAAAGCGATTGCTGCGGAATAGGTCTGCCGGTTTGCCGGCCGATCGATCGCAGCAGCATCGACCTCGTGCGAGTCTGATGTCAAAGGTTAATTCGTCGGCTTATGACACTGTCGCAGAGGTCAAATCGTGAAGCGTTCGCTCGAATAATCTTGCTAACAATAGCTGAGACGAGAATATCGACTATCCTCTTTTTCTGAATTATTGAATCACAAATCTAGAGAAGACAGATGTCATGCGAGATAAAAGTCAAGACTATTTCAAACCGTGTCTGCGCTGCAAAATGACATTTTAAAAAATATTACGTCTTAGCGATTAATAAGTGTCCCATTATAACAACCTGTTGTAACATACCTATTATAATATGGTTTGTAAAACGTTTCTATAACACGATTGTAATGGCTGCAAATATCCCGGCTATATCTGTGGTATTAAGTGCAATGAACCGACCGCGTATCAAGTCCGACAGGAAACTGCACTGGTTAGGACGAGCTAGTTTCTAACGTACGTTCATTAGATTAAAGAAGCGTATTTAATTATATTAATATTATTAGGAGACGCAATAGCGTCTCCTAATACACCAAATGTATGTAAAAAAATGATTATTATTAATTCTATTACCTTTATTATAATCTGTAATTGTCGATTATTTACGCGATGCACGCAACTCTCACACAAAAGTAGTACGAAGGCGTATGTACGGTTACAACACGTGCAACGTCTTCAACCGACTTGGCAATTAATCAGATTATTATCATCGAATGCAACGGCGGGGCTAAAAATAACTATAATTACTCGAAAATTGATAATGTCATCCGTAAAAAGGGAGGGGGGTAACGGCGTTCGATATAGCACGCCAGGTTGGAAACGCTTCTCCCAAAGAATTTAACCGTTTAAACGAACTCTCCGCGTGCAACGGCGAACGGTCGTTGCGAGAAAGTATGGCGGCTACGTTGCTCGTCCGAATTTATGGTATCGTTCGATTACGCTCGATGCGTTCGAGCTATTCGCCGCAGGTAATTCTGCCGTCACGATTATGGCGTGCATTCTCTCGCGTTCGATGCGGCGCGTCGCTCGTATTCTCTTATCCGTGACGACGCGTAGCTGTTTACGCGGAAACATCACTTTCGGGGCTTTCAGCGACGCGAATTGGCCTGATCCTTTGATGCACGACTCGTTAAACAAACCTTGCAGAAACTAAAATGTCGGAAGAATAATTCCAAATTAACCCTAACTTGAATACTGTCGAAAAATAGCTCCTTGAAGCAATTCTTCAAAAAAATCGGGGTAGAAAAAAATTCGGTCGAAGAATTATTGGAATATCGTATAAAAAGGTAAAAGCATTGCAAAGGCCCTCGAGGTTCAATAATTTGTCGAATAATTTTCAAATAATTTAAAATAATTAATTAAAAATCATTTTCTCGGCTTTCGTGACTATATTTATTATTCCTATAACCCACTTTTATATAAATCTCATTTAGGTCGAGATAGAAATTCGACTCGGTTGTAGATCTAGACAAAGAGGACGAGAGAGGTCGATAAACTGCCGTTGAAAGCAGCAGCGAAATTGAATTTGGGGAAGATCGATACCTCAGTCTGATCTAAAGCTACCTAAGACTATCCAGAGCGCGCCCTAAACGAGTTTGTTCCGCGTACGAGGGAAAAAGCACCGGAAAAGATCCGAGCGAGCCCTTTGGGCGAGATACAAAGTGGACAAAAGATCCAGGGAGCGCATCGTGAACATCGCGATACACAAGTGGGTGCGCATAAATATTTGATAACACATCGGGATAGGCAGCGGCGTCGATATAACAACGCTGGTGTCTGATGGAAGTTACGTGTGTGTGTGTGATGCTGATGGTGAGAAGGGATAGAAAGGGGTAGAGTACGAGGGGCGCTTTTGGCCGCGCGCATAGCTCGCATACCGGGCCTTCCTCGCATGGTATGTTATAATTAGTGCTCCTCCTCCGTGCACGCACGCAACATCGATATGTCCACGAGCTTCGGAATACTTCCCTAATGAGATGGCAGCGATAAACAACGGGTTAAGTGCTCGCGCGCGACCGGGCACGTCCGCGTATCCTCCGCGCGTTGCCCGTCTAAGGGCACGCCATCGTGATGATCGTATCCTGCGAAAGAGCGAGTCGCGAAATGTACCGTCGCAAAACTCTGTCGATTAATGAGCATGGCGAGTATAAGAAATTCCGTCTACTCGCAAAATCGTAAAATGCGCGGCAGTGTTAGAGACACTCGATTTGCATCACGTTTTTCGATATGCATCGCGACGCGTCAACCTTCCCCTCGTTTCTCGAGGGAGCGAGCGAGTAGGTACTTATCTTACAATTTCGTTGAATCTTGACGCGTGCGTGAGGGCGTCAACCGGTGCGTCCTCACGATGGCGATGCTGAGAGCCGCGCGGATGAGAATTGAAATTTTTCAAGCGTTTTTCGGAAAAATTGCGCGGTAGGTAAATCATACAATGTCTATTCAGCAGTCATCACGAATGTATGTTTGCGGAAAGAAATAAACGCACGCGAAGGCTAAGCGTATCTCAGCTCTTGGCATTTAGCTCTTGCCGCAATAGATTTACATTGTACATCTCGCGTGCACGACGTAAGCATGTTTTACAACTCTGGCCAAATAAAAGCGTCGGCAGAAATCACGTTTCTTTCTTTCTTTTTTTTTTTTGCAACGCGAGAATTTTACAGGTCGCGCAAACCAGGTCGGCGCTAAATCGTTGGAGGTTAACGCGAATTATTAATATAATAAAATAATAAATTAATAATAATAATAAATATATTGCAATGTACAACAATGAAAAGCTACAAGAGATTAAACATTAGATTGAATGTGAAAGAGACAAAGAAGTACGCAAATGGTGAGACACTAACAATACTGCTGTTATAAAGCCTACCAGTAATAACCATGTAAAATTTGACAGCACAGTAGGGGAAAAGATAGCGCGTAACTTACAATTAGTAGAGTGATGTGAAGGAAAAGACAATAGGTCAATAGGACAATATGTCACGCGAAATCTTTTATTCGCGGTGAGAATCGTTTATACGATTAAAGATTTTCTAGTCTTCAAATGCGATAAGGAAAATTTCCATCTCTTCATTCCTATAATCCCCGTGATGCTAATTCAGCTAATTGTCGCGGAATTTTCGTACCTCCGATTCGCGTAGCCACGCGCTGCTTTATTGACGTCATCAATCGCGTGACTTTCCACAAATCGTGCTGTAGGACTGTGGCAACTTTGAACTTGATCTATTAATAACGCCACAAGAAGATTAATCGCGTCGTAGTCGCGCCCTCGGCCTCGTGCCCATCATGAATCAACGGATCTGAAAATCGTTTTTTGATCTCGAATCCGCGCGCGTCCGCCGCGCCGTAAGAAATGTCCGAGCCACACGAAAGTACCGGCCTCGTGTGCGGGGAAAAAAGTTTCTCTGTATTAGCGTCATTTACTCTTATTTGCCGCGACAAACGTCGTCGCCATTAGGACCTAGTGCGGTACGGTCGCGAGAGAGAAGGGGAACCGCAATTGTAGGTCGTCCTGGGACGAATAGAAGTAGACGGCGCGCGTTGGTAAATGCACGTCCGTGGACTCGCGAGCTTCTTCCTTCGGCCCCCCTCGCCGCTTTCTTCCGTAATAATCGTTACGCTACTTACGCTGGATAGCCCCCGGAAACGGCGCCTCGGGGGTATAGGTGCGCGGGAGATACATACACCGATACCGGCACCCCCCAATTATGTTTCATCAAGACTTTAATTCGGTACTTTGAACACCGTAACGCAACGACCCGGGACGAACGGAATTGCTTGCCGAGTACCTGTATCTGGAAAGGCGCAGCTGGGAAATTAAATATCGCAAGGAGTCTCGCTTCTCGGCATAAAGATACGCTTTACGGCTTTACGCGAATATTGGCGTATTTTTTAAGAGTACGGCGCCAATTTGGTAATAGTTATCGTTGAAATTCCGCTTAGCGTAGGCAGTTTGACATCTAAGCGATGGAAATTTCAAAAGGTGCTTTTAGAAATGGCAATTACAACAATTGAATCATCATCCATCTCACGGAACATATATAGGTATTCGTCCTACTTTTGCATTATCTAAAAAATATTCGGTGAAAGTCAATTTAAAAATTTAATTAAAACAAGAAAATTAAAAATTTAAATGTCGAGAGACGCAAACAATACAATGATCGTCTTAATATGCTGTCATGGAACGAGATTAAGCCATGTTTAATCCTATCTACGCGTGATTGTATAAAGTTCTACGGCAAAAAAGAATGCATTTATAATGAAGTTTTATCTTATATCCTCGCGAAATCTCTGATGTTACTGTGACGGTGAGACGAACAACGAAGAGGCGTCACCATCGTTATCAATTATAACGCCGATAAAGCTGCCAAACATCAAGCAGCCAACCACCCATTCTACTCGTCGATTGAAATTTATTGACACACCATAATTACACGCCACAGAAGTTGATTATGCGATGTTCTGATTCCCATTAGGCGCGTGCATTTAAGTACTGACACGGCTCACAAAATTCGTTTAAAATTGGCATAAAAATTGGATTAGCAATTAACGGGTATTTCGAAACTCGGTTCCCTCAGAAAGGAGCGACACTCGCGAAATAACTCAAAATTAGAGTCATCAGACGTATTAAAAAAAAGCATACCTACTGATGTTTTCTTTTCCTTATAATATGTATATTGTAATATAATATATTTGTTAATATAGTTAATACAACAAAAATATTTTTTCTTTAACCGAAAAAAGAGAGACGCGAATAATCATTCCTTATAATTTTCGCGATGCTAAACAATTTTCGAGATACTCTGTTATGTGAAGTATAAAATGTTTTAGCACATCATATTCGTATGGTTATAGCACAAATAAATTAATAAGTTTAACTTTAAATCTCTCATAATCATGAAGGGATTGATAGAGTCTTTTTAAGATCAGAGATTGTATTGAGTATTAAAAACAATGTAAGAAACAATTTATTTTGAAGGCTTTTTTCTGTTAAACTGTGTTTTTTTTTACATTTTATAATTAATATTCTACATTATATATATATATATAATAAAAAAAAGTACAAATCATTTCCAAGCTTAACTCAGGTAAATCCCTTCATTGTAAAGCAACAGTTGATTACGCATTCAATTGTAAATCAGGTAGAAAGAGCATATCCAAAGGTTTGTCTTCCCCCGGGCATTCCCGCAGTATCGATTTGATGACGACGGATCGAACGGTTGGAGAAAAAAACGAGGAAAACCGTTCGAGAGAATCAGGGGGAAAGGGAGGATTGCATGCTACAAGCGGAGGTAAAGGTCGGCAGGGAAAAGTGCACGCGTCGGATACACGATACGTATATATGTATTCGTTATCGTGAACCGGTTAAGCGTTTCCTACCTCTATTTGCGTTCTGTCGAAACACACTGTTTGTCTTCAATCTGCGTGGATCGAAAAATATTGAAGAGGTCGGGCATACGGGTTAATAGTACGCCCGAGCGATCTGCGCTTCGAAATGCGAACTCAAACAACGCGTACGATACCAATAGTCGCATTGCGCTTAATTGAGCGGATTTCCTGCGTCGTTAAAATTTTAATGATCGCTACGTAAGTGTTATTGGCGATCCTCTGCGGAAGTCGCGGAAGCTCTGCTTCTAACGCAGGCACGTTCAGAAATGATGTTTCTTGCGAGCCCGTGCGGGCAAACGGAAAAGCGGGACTCGGGAGTAAAGGGATCGTATATGAACGTATAATTCGAGGACCGCTTATTCGTAAGGAAGAATATCGTATTGGGGATGTGGAATACGGAAGGGGAATTTCCGTCAGTGGCAACGGAGCACCGACGAGCGAGTGGTGATGTACGTTTAATAACGGGAGGTGAGTCGGACTTGTGCCACGATGTCGTAATAAAGAAGGGCGTTGCAATAGGAGCGGCTTTACTACATATTAGTCGTTAGGATCGTAGATCCTCAGAGTACCTGGAGATTTTTAGAAACGTACTACATATGAGCCGGAAAACGGTAAATCAAAACACGGATTCTCACCAGAAATCATTGGCGCCAGTTTCGATGATTGTCACGATAAATCCTGTCTCAATGGCCAATGCTCTGCACCGTCAGAGGCTTTGATCACATTCTTTGACGTTTCGAAGCGAATAAAGATCTTTGTGCAATTTGCTACAGCTGCTAAGCAACACTGATGTGAAGATTTAGGCGACGAAACGCGTTAACATTACGATATAATATATAAATAAAATTTTAAAACTGTATCACTTCTCATCTCTTTCTTCAAATTATTCAATTAATGTTTTCTAAAACTGTATATCAGTGGAAAATTTATTATGAATGTGCTTCCAAGAATTATTTTTGTAGGTAAATTTGTACCGCATATTTCGTTATCTAGTTGATGCTACAGTCGTTCTGTAGTAGTCAACACAATTTCGCAAATGCTAATTACGCAGAAATTTTGCATGCGACAAGAATGAGATTGCAAACTCACGTGTACAGCGGTACTCCGGCTTCGTCTTTAAACCAGAAAACCATGTGCAGCAAGTCTTCGCCGGGGGGAGTTATGTCGCACGGCAATTCGGCAGGCCTTCCTTCGACTACACTGATGTTCACCAACGGAACTGAAAACAAATGTTTTATTTGCTTAAATAATCGCTTTATTGTCTTTTTGTAACTGATGCAATATTAATTAGAGGTTCGTGGAATACATTTACTTATTTCTTTATACAATAAAAATCCCCTACTTTCGCAGAGGTCTGACAACGAATTCTTCTCCAATCTCCAAAAGCTCGCCGCGAGAAACGAATTTTACGGACAATTTTTCCAGCGAGCATTTATGGACAAGGAACGATGTAGATACGCGTGTAAATCGATAAGTGATATTCGCGTGTGACTCGATATCAGGAATACCGACGATTTTGCTGGTCACGGTCGAATGATACGCGAAATTGGAGATTTTGCAATGGGATTAAGAGATTCGGCTTATAAAATTCAGTTTTTCTGGGGAACATCTCCTGATCGTTGTTATCGTACTTCGCAACACATCTCTCTCTCTCTCTCTCTCTTTCTCTCTCATGGTGACCGGAGGCGCAATCCGGCTGGACCAATTCGAGTAAGTGGATAGCTCGTTGGTCAGATCTCGCACGAGAAGGCCAATTCCTTTCGTAAATTTCCGGTAGGCTATTTCCAAGAAACGAGTTTCCATTCGATTCGGTCGGCTGCCTCCGTTCTCCTCCCGCGTGACGAGGCGGGCCCGATATAGCCGCTACACGGGGAAGGAAACCATGGCATACGAAGACCATGGCGTCGTTTTGTTCGTGACGCAAGGGTCCTCCGGACTTTTTGTCGTTGACCGAGAAAGAAGAGAAGCGACCTCGCGTCTCGCCTCGCCGCTCTCGATTTTGTCACGCGCCAGGACATTGGATCGCCGCTATTCCTACGGTCCCTACCGTCGAAATGTAACGAGGATAAAGCCGATAAAGCGTCTCCCTTCCCGAAATGAAGACAACATGGAAATCTATCTTTTTGTCTTTCAAACGTTTTTGCTCTACAGTAGAGTAACATTACGTTGAGTCGATCTCTTCGTATGGACTTATGGACGCAAATTACTTTGTGATTTGATGTTATCTGCCTGCTATCACATCTGTGAAATATTTTATCTAATAACGATAATTCTTTAGGAAAGAAATGTAACTTTCGTGCTTTTATTCTCTTTTTTCGTACGATTATATTTGATATTTGAAAAAATAAGGAATTAAATTATATCTTACTAACAGTACGATGCCATGTCAAAAATGTCAGAAAGATAACATTGGTTAACCAAAATATTTTATCAGAGTCGCAACATTGAACTGTTGAGCCCTTGCCCTTGTTTTAACGAATTTACACACCAATCTTTTTACTTTAGTCTCTTGCCAATAATCGATACGACGTTTACTATAACCGGCAACTCACGCCACTCTGGCTTTGGGTGGAATTTTAAAACCTTATCAGCACGAGCAAGGGACAAGTATAAAGATTAGCATAGGCTTAGTATTTATTGCATGCCTCCGGCTCCAACGACGGGCATAAATATTGTTTAAGGGCGACTCTTTATCATATAAACGCCCCGGCGTAACGGTGCTCATTTGAATTCCCGCTTTTTCCAGGGCATAAAATGGGCTTCGCCGACGCGCAACAAGCCGTTTACTTCCCCTCCGGAGTAGTTGCTGGTGCCGTTGCTACGGCGGTGCAGCAACGGTAGTAGGAAAGCCGCAAGTCTTCGCCATTGTTCATAGGAAATGCAAGAAACCTTCGCAGATTCGTTATAATTTCATGTACGTATATTTTAACTGCAATTTTTAACTACAATGGTTGGTTTAACATCTTGTTTTTCTACGTTATTTAATCACTGATAAATTTAAATATAATAGCATGCGTAGATTTCGGAAAAAAACGTACTTTGAATGGGAATAAATTGACTGCAATCAGTAGGAAAACAAAACAATTATTCACGTGAAACTTGTACTCAAAAATAGTCAAAGCGATTAAAAGTTATAGAATATTGCCCTATTATTTTTGCAACGCAGTGATAATAGCAATCGAAAATTTTCTTATCGTATATTGATTAATAAAAAACAGTGATATTAAGTAATAACCTAGAACAGCTTAAATATTTAAATAGCACAGTCTCTTTTAATTTTATAAAAATATTTTCCAGTATTTATATGCAAAAAATATATATTTTATAAATAATAAAATAAGTTTAAAGAAAAAATATCAAGAAAAGAGGTAACGTTTATTCTCCACGAAAAATAAAGCTGAAAGTCAATTACCACTTTTACTTTTATACTTTTTTAAGAATATAACTTGACTGTATCGTTGAGAAACCGGGTTCGAGTCCCACCACTGATCACAGGAATTTTAATATTCCAATTTCCAAGCTGCTGCACCCCCCGCACGAGAAGGGACTCTCGTGCGGAGAACTGGCCTGGTTTCTGTCTTGGGGAGAAAGACGTAGGCTGTTGGTTCCCACATTTACTTTAGTATATTCTTATGGTATATTCAAAATGTTGTAGTTGTAAGGCGTACAACGATTACTTTTAATAAGATTAAGTTATAATAAAACTTACACATCGACAGAAAAATATCGTTCTACAGCAAAGAAAAGCAATTACTCATTTCATTTTATTTGGTTTGAGTAATAGTTTTCTTCAACAAAGAATATTTTCTTAATATTAGTTTTAAGATATACTCATCACAAGTATTAGAAAAGCTTATCATCATGTGCTTAAAAGAAGATTTTATTCTTCTTTCAAGTATATTCTGAAACTTTATCTAAGAAAAGCCACATAAGCTTGATTTGAACATTTACTGATTCTTTAGATAAGAATATGAAATACTTGAAATCAACGAATCACCTGTGAAAACTAGATACTACAGCACTAAGAATATAATCAGAGATGTAGCCTAGTGATGAAGTGTCAGACTCATAACCACGAGGAACCGGGTTCGAGTCCACCTGATGACAGGAATTTTTATATTCTAAACTGTACCCCTCCGCACCGCGCACGAAAACCTACATTCCACTTAGGAACTAAAGAATTAAAGAAAATTAAAAAAATTAAAATAATATCAATTGTAATCATCAAGAATACAAATTCTTTTTTGAAGTAAACGATTATTCTAGAATTCTAGATGAATAAAATTTTTACTTGATTGAAATAACGGATAAACTTCTCTTAAGAAAATGTGATATCTTTATTGAAGTATATGCTTCTCTTCCGTAGACACAATATTGTAAGTAAACAGAATATTCGTATTAATTAAATATTCTTGTTTCAAGTACTAAACTTGCTAAGATCTAGAATATGTTTTGAGTAAATGTGATGTTTATGACGACTTTATGGTAGATTTGCGGATATATGAATTTATCAAATACTTGAAGCAAGTAATATTAACTTGCAGGTAGTATATATTTTTCTGTGTGTACGCATGTCTTATAAGACATGAAGAAAACAATAAATTTTGCAGTTTATTAAGAATTATGATGCTCGAAAATTAATTTGCGCGATTATTTTCTATCATCATGTTTCAGTTTGCAAATTATTAAAATTATGAGCTGTTAGAAAACAATAAGGCTTTGCAATCTTGTCCAATGACCAGATATTATTAATGAGGCCGTTAGCACATTGAAAGCGACCGCACAATTTATCTTTACTCATAGATACTTTTTATTATATTATACATGTCACTTTTTATTTACATTTTTTTCTTAAAAAATGCTTTTATATTGACAAAATAAAAAATATCACGGCAAATGCGAGTCAAGCGCAATACGTGGTGCGCAAAATAAAATTGATCTTTTTTTCATCTATACTAATATATTGATTTTAGAATTGATTAATTTCAGATAATTTTGTGTCGCCGCTTAAAATTTGAAAATTTTCAATATATTAGTATAGATGAGAAAAAGATCAATTTTATGTCTTTTAGATAAATTTTTAATGGGGATTATATCAATATAAAAGCATTTTTTGTTCGAACAATAAAAATCTATATTTTTATTGTTCGAACGTATTTAATCAAGAAGATTTTAATTAAAGTTAAAGAATTATTGATAAAATTCAATATTCGGGAAGGTAAACGGACTATAAGTACGCCTGATCTTCCTACTTTCTTTTGTTAATTCACGCAATTCAACGACGTTCACAGTTGCGGCTTTCATACTGAAAACGCCTATTGATCTCGAGACATTGAATATTGTCTCTTCTATCTAAAAATCTGCGTTTATTCGCAACGATTACACGTTTATATTTCTACGCCGGTGAGCACGAAAGCAACTGTCGATGGGCCATCAATCGTTCGCTGGCCGACGCGTGTACTTTAAATACCAGAAAAGCCTTGAAAACCGTTTCGATTAATGAAATTCCGCAACACGTCCGCAATTAACCCTCAAAGACCCGAGGCTCTGGTCGAAATGTCCAGCGGCGCGCTAATGGCGGGTGATGGTCGTGTACCTAGCATTCGAAACGTATTTAATGAATTCATTATCGATCCAAATCGACATTCGGACCCACGTTTCGTTCAGAGCCTGTTGGGAAACAGTATGTTGAGTATGTGATTCCGAAATCGATATGTGAAATCGTTTTGCGTGAATCGCTACATCAAAACCACTAATCCCAGATCTAATTTTAAAAATTATACACAAAATGGAAAGAAAAGAGGGAGCGGTTTCAAGTTTGCCAATTCGCAAAATCGGAACGATCCGGCGCGTCGTAACGTTGATTGGGCAAGTTTTTCGATCAATTCGTGTCGCGCGTCGAGAAAAATTTCACTTCGCCGATTGGCGACGATCGTTTTTCGTTAACGGCGACTGTCGTTTTCCACATACCGTCGATAAGGGAAACGTAGCGAGAATAATACTGCGAGTTCAGAAACTCGCCACGTAACGCGTGGACGTTCTTTTTAAAATAAAATAAAGAGAAAGTTCTGAAGAGTTGATTCGCCGCGTACGAAGCGCCAGCGTGCAAAAATACGGCTAACGGCCCTCGAACGATGTCTAATAGAAAAAGAGGATGAAGTTTCAACCTATGCGAGGAAGGGCTCGAAAAAGTTTAGTCAATATCTGCGGGGAAGTACGGGAAACGGATATGTCGCGTTCGGAAATGAAACGGACGTGTGTTGCTCGCGCACGCGCGCGACGCGTTTTTAACACGTTCAATTATATACCTGCCGCGGTAACGACGACAGATGTTCGGTTACATCGCCGTGACGTTGTCACTCGCGCGTTTTAGAATGATGTCTTCGTTAATAATTAATAGCGCCCGCTCGACAGCTTCGCGAGCGTAATTACAGCAAGGGAGGGCGGTGTACGCGCTCGAGAAAAGTTACATAATTCTATTAATAATACCGGGCCATTACATTTGCGCGGAGAGAACCGCGTGAATAATGAAAACTTTCCGACAAAAACTTTGCCGCGGGAGGCATTAATTGCTAATGAGGAGCGAGAGATCAAACTCATGATCTTAATGCGATCCCGTCCCAGGATTCAGGAAACATTTTGAGAATGTCGCCCCTCTATTTCTTTTTCCATCCGTTAATATCGCGCAGCATGTGGTGCAGGGAAGATTGAACCGAAGTTTCCGTACGAAAAGAAGACGAAAGACAAGGAGAGAGAAAGAGAGAGGCAAGACTTCCGTAGGTGGACGTCCAAGTCCGTTGTGTTCTCCCCGGGGGAATTTTCACGTGAACTTTTCTGAACTTATACCCAGGCGTCCTTCGCCGAAGCCGCGACATGACAGTGAAAGCAAGTATTTTCATAAATCTCCGGGAGCGACATAGATTGATCATGTCGCTGTATCGACGTCGCCATTACACCGTAATCGCTCGGGTTCGGATATACGTTAAATGGACAATGTCGCTATATACATAGCATGCAACTTAGGCACGCACCATCGTCTCAAAGCCACGGATTTTTGAAAGGGATAAACGTCGGAACGTTCGTACATTTCGCGTTTAGGGTACACGTGTACATACGCTATGTGCATATTTACATTATAGGGTTTACATTATATTTATACTCGAGTAACGTTATCCGAGTCTTTTATTCGACTGTCGTATATCGTGCGGATTTGTGGACTAAAATAATCCCACCGTTATAAACCGATTGCTGTGAGCTAATGTTCGACACGCGACTCAAGATACTTGCGAATGTATCTGCCGCGAATTAGCCCGCAATAGGAAGAGTTTCGTCGCATTACAAGCGCAGTTGGTACGATCGGACTGATTCAAGGATAGCAGCCGAAACATGGTGGTACGTCCGTTATTTAGGGGTAGTTAAGTATCCTGAGCACCCTCCTGTTACCCTCGAAACACTCCTCTCGGGCTGGTCTCCTCAACTTGGCAAACCCGTTTGCTTCCACTAAGCGTATCAGCCTCACCATTGTCTACGCTCATTGTCCCTCCCTGCCCACCTTCTCTTCACGTCTACTTCGTGTCGTATTAAGTTAAAGGCAGCGCCAGCTAGGACAAATTAGCAGCCGCGTTAATCAGTTCCTTAATTTTCCGCGGTGGCCCCACCGAGGTGGAAAATAGAGGAAATGCAGTTCCGCGAGTTTTTGCTCTCTGTGAATCACGGAGCCGGCACGGAGAATCTATTGTTTGCGAGAAACGTTCCTTTTGCACCAACTTTTAATGGCGAAGAGTCGCTCGCAATACCGGTGGTAAAAGCTCATCGTTCATAAATCGTAAGAAATTACCGAATCGATTTCGAAGCTCCTTATTAAAATCAGCTCGGACGATCTGCGACGTCATAGCGTCTACGATTCGTATTTTGAAAAAAAAAATTAAGATTTATAATTAGTTAAACTAACACGTCGCCATTGATATACTTCCGTGTACCCGTATTCGTTCTATGACGATTGCAAATTTCCTGCTTCGCGTGGCAGACTTCCCCAAGGACGAACGCGCCGCTTTTGTTTCGAATACGATACGCGGACAATTTCACGGAGCGTCGTTGGAGAACAGCGCTGGCACGAAAAGCCCAGACGGTCCGTAAAATCCGCGCGGCTGTCTTTGTCTTCGAATTCGTAGTGAAATCGGTGAAACCAGGCGTATAGCGCGGTCCGCGCGCCGGGATTTCGCGTCTCACCGGTTCACCCCGCGGTTAGGCGGAAGCGCAAGCGTACAACGGCCGGGGATGGGTCGATGGGTGTCGGCGCGGACGGCGCGGACTGCAGCGAAAGTGATAGCGACAGCGGACGGCGCGGCGGGCAAGCTTACGCTTTATTGCGTATTTACATATTTCCACCGAATCCCCGCGACGTTTCATAAAATTCAACGTCTTTACAAGGGTCGACGCAAGACGCATCTCGTCGACACTTTATACCTTTGAATTTTCGTGACGAAGATTTGCCCGCGCCGGTGACAGCGGTCGAGTTTCCGTTCCGTGGGGGATGCTTTTATTTCTTCCCGCGATGCTTTTATTTCTTCAAGCATCCGGAATGGAGAAGATCGCTTTAAAAGGACAGAATTTCCTTGCGATCGTAGAGGTTCGGTGACCCGCCTGCCGCCGTCCCAGTCTATGCGTTCTACATCTGACGCTTCACCGGTGTGCGATTGCAAAGCGCCATGGGAAACGATTCCACAGGTTCCACCGCAGCAACAACGGTTTCTCTATATAGAACTTTCGTCCGAATTGATATGTATGAGAAGCATATTGTGCATGCAATACGTAGGTTTGTGCGTCCTTTTCCTTGAGCTTATACATTCTCCTCGGATGTCTTTGAAATATAGTTTCGATTTAATGTGGACGTAAGTTGACGTAGAATTGATAACTGAAAAGACTGTATTCGCGCGGTGTTGGTACAGCGTGTTTAAATCTCCGTCCATCGTATCTATATCATCACTCGGTATTTCTAATTGCTACAAAGCGCATATAATGATATTTCTACCAATGCAAATTCCATAAATGGTATCTCTCATATATTATTGTAAAATATGTAATTATACATATGTAAGATAAAGTATTAATTCTTGCAACACTGTACGTGCAGTACGTGTCGTTGAGAACTCGTAAAAAACAAATTGCATTACATTCCGTTACATCTTCGTCTAACAATTTTCCCTACACAAGCAATTCCCCATGGCAAGATACTTTATTCCCCTCGGGGAATTTAATCCCGTGTTGCACCGTATCGAGCAAGTGTCCGCGATTTTTCTTGTCAGCTGCACCGACCGACCTGTTGGCAAATAATTTCCTCGCTGGACAAAACGCTGGCTGCGGAGAGCGAAAGGGAATTCATTGGACCAGGCCGCGCTTTGTCTTGGCTAAACTCGCCTGCACGAAGCCGCCTCGTGAAAGTTCTCGTCGGCTCCATACCGCAAGGATTAAACTTGGTACGGTTCTTCGGGGTAGATCCTTCCAGGGTAGGGTAGGGTAGAGTAGGGTAGGGTAGGGTAGGGTATGGTAGGATTGGTAGGGCGGCGAAGGTATATCGCAGAAAAGCTGGCCCCGGACCGAACTCACTCCCTCTCCATCGCAGCTATCGAGGACGAGACGCAGCGTTAAAGCTCCGTTAAAGCCGAACCGCGTAAAATTAATTAGGACGTTTACGAGCGACCCGGTTTCGGCAGGCTGCCTCCGACTACGACGCGGCTCTCGTAAAATTCGACGAAAGAGTGGATTAACCGGTCCCCGCGCTCCCGCTCCCTTTCCACCGCGTGTGAGACCGCTCGAAGAGCTTCGATTTTTCGGGATGAAAAATAATAGGGAGCCAACGTCGCGAGGATCCAGGTGGATGATACGGGCTTAGCCGGATCGGATGGTTAGTTGCGATAAAGTACGGTAACACGTTCCGTTCTGGCCCCGAGATCTCATGGACCATCTACGAGCCGCCAGAACGATGGCGACCGAGCGTGTAGAAATCGTATGGGGCAATTCGGATTACGAGCGTGTTATATTTCTCAAACGCGCTGCTTCTCTACCATTTCTTTCGTTACATACGATTTCGCTATATACATATATGTATATATGTATATACACGAGTTATTTTACTTCCGCAGATCCATTTACATGCATAGGCTAAGTCAAAACAAGAATTTTGCATTTCTAAATATCTTTTGCACCGTATAAAATACGCTGGATTTAAAATTGTAAAAAGTCAAAGTCGTTTCCTGTGCGACATCTCGTAAAACTCTCCCACAAGTTGATTTTCATTTATAATATACGGTATAAGTTATACATATAAGAATGATAAAAGGATTATATCAAATGTCAAACGACTCAACTCCGTATTCAAGCGGAGCTTTATAATTTAATATTATATCCCACACAACTCCTCCCGGAAGTTACACACGAGCGCACACTGTTATCGAATTCGCCAAAAACCTAGTTTATTCTGTAATCCGCAATCGCGGATTTCCGCAGAGGTCCGGCATATTATGGGCGCGCTTTGGGCTTCTCTCGTGCCGATTTACTAGTTGAATCAAGAGAATCAGGATATCCTGAAAACACGCTGCCAGGCGTTCCAGGGCGGCCTGCCGGCGCGGCGCATCGCTACATCGCATCGCAGGGGAGTCGTAGTTTGCAGGAAAGCAGGCTAATTGAGAGGTCGGCCTCCGGAGAGTAGAACGAATCGCTTAGCTACCCCACTTCCGCCCTTCCATCCCTCCGCTCCCCCGTCCCTCTCTCTTCTTCTCCCTCTCACTATCTCTTCCTTTCCCCTTGAGCTGCAGAGGTACGCTTACAGCGTAACGACGTCGCTTTGGAATTATTAATAGATCCTTACCCCACGAGATCCCCATTGTTGCCTAAGGACTGGTTCCCATCAGGCTTCTTTCGTGGGTGATAACTGCCGCTGCGGAGGGTGTCAGATATGTATATGCGACGAGTGCAAAAGAGAGATTTTTAGATTAAAAAAAACTACACGTGTGAAACTATATTCGGGGTCTTTCAGTCGAAATAACTAAAAAATGGTAATTATGCATAAAAGGGGCATCTTCTCCGATTTGCTTGATATTTTAGTATGTTGTTGGGGATGTCTTCCTGAGTCATTTCATATGTATATATAAGGGCCGGACTCAAATAGTTTCGGAGAAACAGGCTGAGAAAGGATAAAAAACATAAATACATAAATATCATAAGATCCACTCCCACTACTATTCATCGTACATATAAATATGTACTTTTCATATACCAACTATTCTCTGCTTTAACAAATTATTTGTTAAATAATTAAGCGTCGAAGTTAACGAAACAGAAATAATTTGTTAAAGCAGAGAATAGTTGGTATGTGAAAAGTACATATAAATATGTACTTTTTATATACCAACTATTCTCTGCTTTAACAAATTATTTGTGTTTCGTTAACTTCGGCGCTTAATATCTGTACAGCATATTCTCTGCTATAATAAAAAGACTGTTCAATATACAAACGATTCGCTGCTTTAAATAACTTTTCTTCGTTCATACATCGTCAAATATAACTTTGACTCTCTCTGTTTCGCCGTAAGTATAACTTTGACACTCGGATTACCGCATTCTTTGATGCAATGGCTGAAATCTTTGAGATTCCTAATGATAGTGTTGAATAAATTATCATTAAACGTTTATTTTCGTATTTATTATTTTTATCCTTTCTCAGCCTGTATCTCCGAAACTATTTGAGTCCGGCCCTTATATATATATATGAAATGACTCGGGAAGACATCCCCAACAACATACTAAAAAATCAAGCAATTCGGAGAGGATGCCCCTTTTATGCATAATTACCTAAAAAATAATTGAAAGTTGAAATATTTCAAAATTCTCCTATTGATTAAAAGAAAGAAACAAAGCTTCTATTTTCGATGAACGATTTATGTAAGTATATTTTATACAATAGCTTTTTAAGACACGCGAGAGATATCTGAAGGTATTTCCTGTCACTTAACTTTTAAATGGCAAAAAAATTCGTTAAGAATTTGATCTTTTTGTGTCATCTTGTGCGGATTAAATTAAATGTTTCAGATTTATTTGCGCAACAGTGTCGAACACTCTGTATTAAAATTAAAGTTTTGCACACCTTCGTAATAAGAATATGTAACATCCAAAGTTGTCAAAAATCTGATAAACGGATAATTGCTAGATCACAAGACTCGCATTAATATATCATCGTCCAGACGATACATACACCTTTAAATAGATTCTACACCGGATTATGTTTGATACGTCGACAATTTTAGCATAGAGGAGAAGCTATTGAATTATTTGCACACGAGAACAATTTAAATTTAAAATCTCAGCTTAGTTTCTTGTTCATTTTGATATTCGCAGTCTGGTAAAATGCAAATCTCCATTTTCCGAAATACAGTAGTATGCGATAAACCATTGTAACCCAGCTTCTACAAATATTTTATCCCGTACATTATATCGACGCTATTCAGTTTCTCATCGATGCAATGATTTATGTATCACAACGTGCAAATCGCGTAATATTTTTGACCCTGTTACGTGGAGTGTGTGCATGTGTGGGTATGTATGTACGGTGTTCATCCTATACTCTCGATATTTGATTTAAATTCAAACGAACGTCTGTATATATGGTTTAAAATGTTTTATTCAAACGTATTCGCTTTTTATGTGAAGCAAAGACCTACTTAAAAATAGAGGATTGGCCGGCTAATGAAATTTAAAAATTTAACATCTACAAGTGATCTTGTTCGAAAAAAAAAGACGAAATGGGTCAATCGATGAAACAGGACCCGAGGGACAGGACAGCGGGCGAAATGGGCAGGATTATAAGGTCGCGGTCATTACGTTTACTGTCATATGAGGTGATAATGAAAAGCAGACATCGTGAACGCGTTGTATTTCACGTGGCGAACGGTAATTGCCGCTCGCGTTTTCTGGCGATGCGCGGACTGTCGCGGCTCGCGCGATTAATTTCCTCTCGCCGACACGTATGCGGAAAGGCACATGCTTCGAACGGGCGACACGTAACAGGGCCGCGGACGTACGGCTCCTCGGCATTGATGCGACGTATAACGTCCCGTAATGCGATGAACGTTACGGCGGCCGTAGAACGCGCCGGCGACGTCTGACGTCGGTGTTGCTGGTAGTGCCGTTGCTGTTGCATTGTGCAGTGCTCGGCACCAGCCCGCGAGACACTGAGTTACGAGCCACGGAAGGGAGGTCGCGGCCACTTCCGGTTGTAATGCAGTTTGCGCAACAATGGGAGCCACAATGGGCCAAGGGACCCACGTAACATTGCGCTCCCTTCGGAGACGTTGGCCTTTGACCGAGGATCAAAGCGCTCCCCCCACATCCCCGACCTCGTATAATTCGCGCGAAACCTTTGCGGGATGAGTCTGATCTTCGTGGCGGATTCATGGTCAGTGATTTCGGATCATTCCTTAGGGTATATCGAGATGCAATTATCCTTAATCAACTCCATCAGCGAATTTTACTTGGTACGTGACACGAACGCGCGAGAATATAAGGAGATAAAATTTTCTCGAAACAATCCAGAAACAATTTTTGGAGTGAGAACATTGTAAAGATATATATGTATATATGTACGTATTATATAAGTAGCGCTCACGAAAAGAAAGCAGAGAATAAAAATCTATCGAGCTCATTAAAAAGTCCGATAGCTTGCAACTGCAGCGCAAAGGGCGCGATCATTTAACAGATTTTCAACTGCTGGTCGAGTTTCAGGCAGGAACGAGAGAGAACCGGACGCGGTGAATGTATTTAAGATATCTTTAATTAACGTACTTTCGTTGCAAATCTAATCGACGGGCGTTAATGAAAGCCGTTGAAGACGGTTTCTTCGTTCCAGCCGCTTCTTTTATTATCCTCGCTATCTCACAGAGGTGGAGGGTATAGAATTGGCGGCAAATGAGCGGCGCCCGCGCCGTCTCGTTGTCGGCTCGTTGAGGAGAAGTCAGCCAAGAAGTTCGCCAGTTTATCACGCCAGGAAAAAGATATGGACTCGGAAAGAAGCGACTAATTGAAACGTTGCTTCTGCGCGATTGCTCCGAATGGCAACGATTTGTCGATATGACGTCGCGCACGAACGATTTTCAAAAGGTGATTGTAATTAACGCAGCACGCGTATTTGCGTATTTCTTTCGATGGTAAATTAAAAGAAGATCTGAGATAAGCTTGCTTCGCAAAATATTCACTGGCATACATTTCTTAATATGAATTACGAAATAAATATCGCGCGGACATTACAGCGAGTCGACAGCGCGAGATTGAATTAATTCCGGATAAAGAATTGGCGTCGGCGGACCGCTTGAGAGATCGTTAGGGCACAGCGCGATGAAAGGGGTGAGACGTAAGGGGAAAGGTAGGGGCAAGGTAGACTTCTCGCGAACGTTCTTCGAAAACTTTAAATAATGTTTGTAAACTCCGCCCGAAGTAATTCGCGTAAGAAAAGAGAATTCCAGATCCGCGGCGAATGGAGGGATCGAGTTTACGACAACTTTAGAAATAATGCCATGATCTTGCGGTCGATTATACTTCGACGCGCAAACGGATGACGGATAAACGGAGGAAACCCCGCGGATTGCAGATACGGCAAATGCATTCGCTCCAATTCCGACGAGAACGAGAATTAATTATTCCCTTATGCATCCAACAAACATTTGATCCATTTACTTTTATTTTTGCTATTTTAACGTGATAATTATCAATGATGAATACGGATTCACATTTACCAATTTAAAAGGCCGCATGCAGATTGACTGATTGATTATATTATTTACATCAAAGTTAAAACGCGCCCTGTTCTGCAGAGTATAATTTAATTTAAGACTTACGGTGAACGAAACGAGTAACCGTTTGCCATTATTTATTAATATATCCCCGAGTATATTTTCGTCAGGTCGGATTACGTGCCTCGAAAGTGGCTTAACGAACTTTCTTACGAGATTCATAAAGTCTGTAACCGACGTCGTTCGGAAAGTTTTTACGCACGGGGAACCAGTAAAGCACGCCTCGATTTTGGAGAAGCGCTTTATCGCTCGCTTATTAACAATCCCCAATTTTTGTTTCTCCTCGCAATCCGGTAACTGTCTTCGAAGGGGTGCCTCAGAACGTATATATCCTTCATTCTCTCTTTTAAAGATCCGCTACGCGATGCGGAAAATACTGTTGCGCAGCGAGTGAAAAGATTTTTTGCAAAGCGCAATCGTCGTACGCTGATCTTTTTTTTTGTTTTGTTTATTTCTGTAGTCGAGATAAAGTAAAATTTGTGTGCAGTAGAATAAAAAATGTGTGCACGCAGCGGCGCAGTCACCGAATTTTCCTGACAATACGGCTTTCGAAGCTCGAACGAATGTAATTGTTTGATCGTCGTCTAGTTGGTAGATATGTACGATGCCCGACGGCGGCATATTGGTATTTGCTTGTCGCACGCGTCAATACCGTCACTTAACTAGCAAATATCCGACCTGAAGCGAGGTAGATAGGCGGCCAAACTCCCGGACCGAACACTCCCACCTACAAATCCCGTGCTTGATAATGTCACCTATTGTGACTGTTCTGGCACAGACTGTGCGCTACAAACATCGGAGATCCGGTTACAATGAATTTTAGTCTTGCCATCAAGTTGCTGAAACAATTAATGAGATGCGAGGAACACGGTTCGTGAAAGTCACTACATTATTAAAATTTCTATTATGTCAATTATATTAAATACCATTTAATGCATAAAGAAATATATTTGATATCTGATATTAAAGTATCAAATTTATTTACGTGTTATTAAAATTTCTTCAGTATCAAATACATTTATCATTTTTATTGCAACAACGTCTATGTACAATAATTAATTTAATCTAACTTTTAGTATAAAAACATAATTTTCTTTATATCTTTAATTTTAAAATTTAATTACCTTTTATCTGTGAGTTACAAATACTCCGCAAAATAACATCTTCTTTAATTAAGTGAGCTTTTTTTCTGTAATGTATTAAGATGGATCGTTACTTTCTTCGCTAGTTTATAAATTCTTTGAAGAATTCTTTGAAGAATTCTTTAACACAAGGAAAAGTTACGCGTTCAAGCGATTAAACGTGAAAATAAGTTTCGACAAATGAACCCACGAACTCGCCGTTTGGCCGATACAAGTGGCACAATACGGGTATCGGTGATTCCACGAGCCAGTTTGCCTGTTTGCTTTCGCCGGCTTTACTATTCTATTTTTCCTCGGCAAAACACGGTCATCTCGATCCGTATTCAAAGATGCTGGGGCAATTTTATTTCCCATATGTGCATCGCTGCAGCACACCGGAATAGTAGCTGCAATAAACGATTCCGCTTGTTTCAAATACAGTCTGCACATTGGTTTCGTTTCATTTCTTTCTTTCCGCCGTAATTGCATCTCGTTACGCGCGATTATATAGTCCTTAGCGCGAACTGTATGGTTGAAAAATCGACAATTAAGCTGGCCGAGGATAGGATTAAACAGCGAAGCGAGCAGTCGGAATAGCGAATGCTGATTATTTTCGGCGCACTTTATTTTCGAAGGGGATCTCTTTGTGCTCGATTTTTTGAAAAACAAAAGAAAGCCTGATATTTTTTGGACCCAATGTCGCGGATTGGAGTACCAATCGAATCGCTGAACATTGTGTCTCTCTTTCTCTCTCACTCATGGGCGCGTGGAATCCGTTGATATTTCCGGTTTTTGCGAATAAAACATGTCAAATATGAATTCCGCGCGAATTCAACGATCGTCCGGATTCAGTGAGAGCGGCCGAACCGTTAAAAAGTTTTGTTCCGCCATTACGGTCACGCGATAACAGTCGATTCGCGTCAGCGCAACTTGCTGCCCAATGTTGCCTACCCTTTGACAGAATATCTCGTTTTCGAGTGTGGTCGTATGCTTCCTACCGAAAATAACGTGCCGTTTCTGGCGCACCGATTAACTCAGACGCGTACGCTTTAAAATCCCCCCGCGGTCGCAACAGATTATAGCTTTAGTTTTGAGACGACGTATCTCATGTGACGAGTGTACAACGCGTGCGATAAACGGAGAACAATTATGCAGGACGCGGTGACAGATGTACGACGAACGGACGCGCTGTTATACGCACCGATAGCGTCAGACTGTATTTGGCAACGGCACAACACTCGGGCGCGTAGTAGAAAGGGGGGGGCTAATTAAAACCGCGAATAATTGTCCGCCTGGCGCTTTCCAATAATTAATTCCATCGTCGGAGATAACGTCACGATTCGTTTCGCATAGACATAACGTCAGCGACCCTCCCGCGTGTGTTCGCGCCGGCTATGCGTTCGACGCGTCCACTAACATATGCATTTTATCCGCGCGTTGATATCCGCGAAACCGCGCTGTGACATCGCGATGCGCCCGCTCGATTTTCATACATACGTATCGAATCAACTTGATGGACGTTTCAATAAATTATTTCCGACATTCAATGGGACTGCCCATCCAGTTCTTTGGAATAAATCAATCTTATATCATGGATATTGTAGCAAGTAGCAAGTCATCCTCTTAATATACAGATACCTATATAACATGGTAATGCGATATAATTTGCCTACTTAATGTGGTCTGTTCCGTATTGATTTAATTTGATGTATAATTAAAGTGTGTTATATTTACAGTAGCCGCCCTTTACCTATCATAAGAGCGGCTAGAGAGTTCATAGAGGGAAATAAACCGAATATCAACGAATGAATATTCGACTTATTCGCCACATATCACATATGTAGATATATATTGATAGAAAGTTTAAAAAGTTCACGGAATTCGTTTTCAACTTTTCATTCGCAACAGAGGAAACGAAATACGCTCGAGAAAGTATCTGTTCTTAATTCTCAATGAGTATACAATCTCGGAGGGACGTACAAGTTGCATTCAACTGCACGTGAATAAAATGGATAATACGTTATATGAGATGTGTGCCCGCAATTTTCCATTATGGCAAACCGCAATTGCCGGAGTGAACATAATGAGCTTTTGTCGTCATCATGCGCTAACGTATATCCTCTTGTGCAGCACAGTTATAATTTTATGACAAGATAATACGTGCGTTTACATAATATGCAAGAATTTACGACGTATGCGATATCGAAAATTATCTATTAATCGGCTGTGGCTATAACGCGATCGTGCTCGCATTGCTCGCGATCATTTATTCATGCGGCTCTAATTGAGTCACGCGTAGAAAGCTCCACGTGGCCACACATTTATTTTCCGCCGCGATATCTTTCAGATCGTTAGGAGTCATTAAGCGTGGCGAAGCGTGAAGTATGGCGGAGCCTTGACACACTGTTTAACTCAATTCGAGAATATTTTACGCCGGGCAATGTAATTAAAGGCGCACAAAGTTGATCGGCAGGTAGAAACGGAGGAGGGATGGGAAAACGCAGGTGATTCAGCAAAAGTGAATAACTTACATATACCGCGCATTTCGTACGCGCGTATGAGATCGCCGCGTACGATTGTGCTGCGCCGAGAAGTTTCAGCGAAATTCCAAATGTAATTTCATCAACGTAAGTGCTCTGCAGCGGTATACATATATCTTCGACGTGTCGCTATTCTTGGCATCGGCATGCACGTTAAAAGTACGCGCTATCGGATTATTTAATATCAGTCCACCTGCACCGCCCGGCTGGGCGGACGAAGGAGATACGGCGGCGAGTAGTACGAGTACGGGGCTACCTCAGGCGCACGATGGCGAATGCGACGCGGACGGCGCGGCGCGGCGAGTCGGTTACAGATAATCGCCACGGTCGTAGAAGTCAGGCCATTCAGACGCGAAATTGTTAACTTAATTCCATTCTCTAATTCAATTAACGCCGCGCCTCCGTGCCAGACGTACCTACCTTCCGACCTACCAGAGAGTCCGCTGCGCTGCGTGATTAAATGGAAAGTACTTTCGCGCGGGGAAGCGATCTTTCACGCTTTCCACGTTTCCGGAGCGAACATGGCCGCACACATTCAGCTCGCTCCACATCCGACGGGTCTACCTTAGTAATCTGCCTCAGTGACGAGGTGCACCGCGCCGAGCATTTATTTCCGGCTCGTCCGTTCTGTTCGTTCTCGCGTTACCTCAGCGTCACCGCGATGTTACGACATTGCGTCGCCGTCGCCGTGAGACGCGTTCGCCGCGCCGAACACTTCGAGAGTCGTAACACGAATCATTATTCAACGGTACTCTCGACCGAAAATGTGTAACCCGAAAAATCCTTCTCGAAATGTATACCGATGTAAAAAAGGTGATAACTCTAATAAAGCGAAAGAATTATATTATTGCAAATGTAATTATAATTTATTAACCCTTCCTGGTCACACGGAGTCCAAAAGACCCCAAAAATAGTGTAAGGTTTTTAGGCCCAAGTTCTTATTCCGAAATAGAGGTTGACCCGCCATTACACTGAAGTTCAAAATTCGCTTGACGACTGGCATTGCCCGTAACGCGTCACTTTCGCGATTTTTTTTTTAGTATGTTAAAATTAAAATATTTACAAAACCGCTGTTCTTACATGTTCTACAATATTTAAAGTATGTTCAGGAATTTTTATGATCCAATAGAACAAAAACTGAAAATACAGTAACGGTTAAATGTCGATGGGGTCTTTTGGACCCCGGTGTGACCATTACGAAACTTTCAAGAGGTGTGACCACGAAGGGTTAATTTGAAATATATCAGGAAAATTGCGCGTGAAGGTCATCGTAAAAAGTCACATAATGAATATTCGGAAAATTTGATTTTCTCGTTATGAGTTCTTGTTATCGTTAATCAACCCCTAATTGTAGCATTGTATACTGAATACATCATAAAGCTATATTATTAAACGTGTTTAAAATAAATTACTTATTCCTATTCATGTTTCTAAAATATGTATGTGTAAATTTGATATTTATGTGTACCTATTTATAATTTATGTATTCATAAATTTGATTTTAAGAGTTACGCAAAAAATAATTGCGACGAACATGAGAACATACATAATGTAAACGTCTCAAAGTAAAACTATTTCGACGACTTGAAGCGAGCGTAATTTAATACAGAGGAAGTTTAGAGAAGGCGTTCACAGATTTCTGTGAGTGGAATTGTATTCAATTAAGGAGAAATCGGGGTCTTTAGTTGGATGAACTTGGCATACGAACTAGCAGAAGATATTTAAATAGAACGTTTCCGAATACATTACAAGACCGTATAAAGAAAGAAGAAAGAATAAATCGCTAAAGAATGGCAGTTTTACAATCAAAGGACCTTCGCGCTTTTGACTAATAATTCCACGTGCATGCATTTCTATCCGTAGCAAATCGCTCAAATCGTCAAAACTCCATTTTATCTCCTATTTACATCTCATTCATTACAGTCGCGTATCTGTTAAAAATGTATTCAAGGAAATTCTTAAGCTTAACGATTTTAACATTATTATAATAATGTTAACATAATTCATAAAATTATGGATCGATATCCTTATAACAACATAACTATATGCGCAGATATATTCCATGAATTTCACTTGAGGGTATAGGAAATTTCAGGAAATCGATGATAATGCCTTATATTTCACGGAATGTTATCGCGCGGTATTCGCAAAACAATCGCAGTGTCTCGCAACCGGCGCGGGCAGTGCAAGGGTCTTGTCCGTTATTAGAAGGACGATCCCCGTCCTTCTTCGGGAGGGGTGGGCTGCGAGCAAAACCGTTCGAACCGTGCATCGGTTAAGCCGAGAATGATTGCCTCTAATTTCTACCGGGAAGGGCCGCAAGAAACTTCCTAATGCTTTCAACATGCTCCCTGCTAGCTGGTATCAGCTAGCACCCAGACATCCACCCCCGGCTTTTTGCGACCAGATATACGAAGGCGCGCGATCTACGTGACTGCGTTCGACGCGAGCTTCGAAACGGTCAGTTTCATCCGACTAATTCGCGCGATAAACGGGAATATTGCCGACGTGATCGAGAAACGCGGTAAGAACCACGATCGTTTCTTCCTAAATTAACGGTGATTTATGACTAATTTACTAAATAATTTCGAATTTCCGCCTAAGCGAAGGCAAAACTGGCCATCGAAAAGCATTTCAAAGCCAGCTAAATTTATATGACACGTATATCTATAATACTTCATTCGTTTCAGTGCTACAACTATTTCACACTATCTAAATGCCCGTTTACCGTGCGACAAAATCTTGTCATGTCACTGAAAGGGAATTATAACGCTTTTATAAATAAAATTTATCTTATATAGAACTATAATATAATAAGGAGATAAAACGAGATAGAGAGTAAAAGCGATAGGAATTGCGAGATCATCTCGGTCAAAGCAATCCACATCGTCCTTTCACTGTTAATACATTGCGCAGGAGAGATTATATACGAGAGTTAATTATACTCAGTTATACTCTCATAAATTTAATGGATGGCCATTTTGAAAACAATGATGTAATCAAAAGATATAAAATATATATCTCTATACGATATGTTATTGGAGAGTACGTTACCCGTTGTAATCAATAAATGCAATTAATTTTACGCTACGTTTCCTCGAAAGCATTATTGTTCTCGTTACTCTTGTGTTTCTATACCGATTTATACAAACAACTGTGTCGGAAATACTTATAGTAATCTACTTCAGTAATGCCGTTTAATAATAATCCGATTTCAACTGTGCAACAAAGCAATCGATTATTCGGTGTATTAATACTGTTCTGCACATCTTTGCGATTAATTATCAGGGACGTATTGTGCCCACAATACGCCTGGATTACCCGCATCCGGATCCAAGGAGCGACATCAGCTTGTCAATGTAGCCGCGTTTGACTTGGGTTGCGAAATGAAACGGTCAGACTCATCAGACTAATCCTCGTGATAATCAAGAGTACTTCGGTGAGCTTAATTACGAGGGTCGGTGCACGCAATTACGCGTTCGTTACTACATACGGGCCCGGCTTTGCGAACGCGTTTTCAGCTTGTTGGCCCGCCCGCTCGAATAAATATTTCATCGTGCCGCTCTGCGGAACGTGAGTTTTCCACGTCAATTACCGCAATGGGATTTGAAACTTAAATGCGCATAAATCGGATCTGATATGATCCTTACGACAAGTTTGGCGAGTACGTATCGCGTATCCCAACTTCGACTACCGAAGCGTTACGATGGCGCATTTGACGTTCCATCGATGCTATCAAATTAGCGTCTTCAACGCGCATAATTCGATTTGGCTTTGATTTGATACAGTCGTGATATTACGGTTTATTGGCAGCTCGCATCAAACGCTGTAATTGAAATAGGTACGCATCACATGTCTCGAATTTGATTACCTATTAATCGTGCGTTTTGCGTTGCATTAACCGTTCTGCTATACTTAACATTAAATTAATTTCCCCTACATTGATGTATGTGTGCTCGACTAATGCTGTTCACTTTCCTAATTGTCACACAAAATATGTAAATCTCAAAAGCCCCACAAATAATTTACCGAAGTAACCCGAAGTGAGTGACAAGAACATGGCCTCGTTTTCTCCTCTCTTCTTATCTCATAAACCAAAGTTCGTACAGGGGCGTCGGATCTTCCGAGGAGAGAACAAGTTTGTAAGAATTGTCGGGGACGAGCTGCGATGAAAGTTTTCATCAAGGAGCGGCGCGGGCGTATACTCGCGCGACGATGTCGCATTTTGGTGCCTTACGTATATTCATACGCTCGCGCCGGCCGGCAAAGGAGAGGGAGCGAGGAGGTACGGCTGTCGTTGGATTCTTAAGGCGCCAGCCGGCCACTGCCACTGCCGCTGCGGCGGAGAACTTGGAACAAGTCGAGCAATCTGGAATCGAATGGAGTTTCGGGGACTTAACCGAGTGAAAAATTGCTGGGGGCAACTTTCCCGCACGATGTGCCTTCCTTGGGCCCATTAAGCGACTCAACAAGTACGATTCCAGTAACCGTCTTGTCGGTGCACTTTGAATGCGGGATCGCGGGACGCGCCGTCGCATCGAAGATTCGAAATGGAAAATCATGGGGGGAAGGTAACGGGAAGAACTGGCGGAGAAAATTGTTTGTATCGCGCCACTGGCACTGCTTGGAGACCTACGTCGCGGATAGTCTCGTCGAGGAACGCTGGAGAACGTAAACAATCAGAATTGCGGTGAAGCGAGCTCCATTCGCTTCGTGTCGCTCACGATTTCCGTGTAAATTTACGAACCAGTTCGGGGTGAAAATACCACTGCAGTGTTTTTGTAATTTGGCTAATCTCATTTACTTCGTGGTTCCTCGACGCGGATAAATCCGTGGGCAAATAACAGGTTAATGTTGATGCTGATAAACAAAAAAAATAAATGTTCAGCTTTTTCCGAGATATACTTTCGCTTACGTAAAATAGACGTAAAGTAGAAGTATTAAACGCTGGAGTGGAGGAGAGTACAAGTGAAATTTTAATTCCTCGAAATTATAGTCGTGCCGCGGCTGCGCTTTCCGCAAAAATAATCCGTCTAATCTCATGCCCTTTGCCTCCCTGTTCCCCTCTTCCACGCGTCCAGCATTAAAATTCTCCACCGGTGAAATTCCGGTTTAACGAGTACCTACCTGTCCTTCATTAACGTATCTCACTTTCTATTCCGCCATCCTAACGAGTATTACTCGGCCCCTGGTTGGGGGAAGTTTCGCAATAAACATGCGCCAGTGGCGCACAAGGCACAAGGCAAAGGAACCGTAAATTTTCGACAGTTTTAAAGGCAAATGCAGCTAAGAGCAGACGTAGCCAGGTAAGCGTCAGAGTGCATACCTCTCCCGTTTTGGTCGTCAACGCCCTCCGTGCACCGTGGGAGCCGTGTCGGAGAAAGGGAGCGGAAACGACGTACTTTGACCCGTCGCAGAGTTCGAAGTTCTCTCCATAACACCGCCGCGCCGCCGTATGGAAGAGCATTCTTGCTTTATGGAAAGAGTACTAAAGGTTAGGCCAGGGTGGTCTTGAGTGCGGCAGCTCGTCAGCCGTAAAGCTCCCAAATCTCGTAAACGCGGCTCGTGTCGATTAGGAGATCGTATTATCGAGTTTCCTGCGCTAAATTAAAATGGAATTTTTGGCGAAACGTCAAATATAATTCGGTTATAAGTTTCGGTTCCCTTACGATATTTTTTTACTATAGTTTATAAATATACATATTTATTTTGCACTATTCAATAAAAATTGCGTTTGATTCATTACATTCTGTCCACAAAATAACAGCTATTTAGCTTTCTTGCAGTAACTTTTCGATTGATATCCTGGATATGCGTACAGCAGTGATTTTTTACAGAATATTATTTTAAACAGTCATTTCGCTCTAATTTGAAAAAAATCGCAATCACAGTTGTAAATAACGACATCGAAATGGATGAGGCAAAAATAGTTACGCACGTTTTCGACGCATCGCTGCGCGAATCAACGTTGTTTTTGATCCTCATTCGATCGCGCGTGTAGTCAAGAGCCGCATTATAATCGCAAATACGCGCCATTGATAAAATTTAATTAATTGATCGCTCCGACGGCGCCGCGTTTCGCCTGCCGTGTCAATATATTTTAATTAACATCGACCTTTAATTGAACATGTAGACGTCGAAAATTTGCGACGCGTGTAAAACTCTCTACGCCAAAGCAGCGGAAAGCGCACGGAAGGTCGACAATTATTTTCGATCGGTTGAGCCGGATGGATGCGATTGGCATCATTGGTATTACGGGGGCCGGGGTCGTAGGAGAACACCGGCCGAAGTGGGGATAGGGAGGCTTTCGCAAATTTGAATTCGAATCTACGAGCCAAAGAGCCCGACGAGTGAAGTGCTCGGTACATTCCACCCTCGAACGTATGGATAGCGTAAGAGTGCGAGAGGCAGAGGCGCAGGAAAGGGACGAGAGGGATGAGTCAAAATCCACTTCGACGATAATTGCATGTTCGGAGTTATCACGAATCTACTGCTGCCGCCGCGCCGTGCGCGATAGAGGGTCCGGTTCGAGGATCCCCGCTTTCGACATGCGTTTTGCGTTATTGATCGATCGGTCGGATGACGCGCGCCGCGCCGGCACCTTCTTGCGAGCGAACGAGATAACCCCTGAGTAATTAGCAAAATTACGGGGGACGTGATTCGAACAGTCGATCGGGGATTTGCCGCGCGAGGCAGCCCGGCCGTTGTAAGCACGGACGGAAATAAAACGCAGAGTCACTTGGAAACAATATAATATTTTAAAATCGTATTTTAAAGAAAAATTGGCATTTGCATAAAAATTCTTGTAACTGGATCAAATCTATCGTTAACAGGAAAAAAGCAGAAAAATTGTGAAAAAACCCGTGGAAGTAAAAAACTTCCATTTTATTTGTTTTTATTATTTTCATTATTATGAGGATAGTCGCTTGAATTCCTGAGGAGCTACTCAGATCTTGATATCTGGAAAACAAAGTGATAATTCCGTACTACGTTAACGGCGGTGAAAACGTGGTTTGAGACAACTGTTTCCACGATTCAAGCGTTCTCCTTTTTTTTCATACTGGAGCAAAATCCTCGGGATTTAGCCGCAAATTGTCACCGCGACTGGTTGGTGGTGTAGCTATCACGACGCCACGATCTCGCTGAAGAGAGATAGCGGCTAGAAGACTTCTTCTTGCTCGAGCAAGCCGCGCGATCTTCGCCGCGAGAGCTCCCAAGCGAGTTCGACGCACGGGCACATCGTTGATCCCACGAAATCCACGGAAGGAGATCCCACGGAGCCCATAACTTTTACCCCCTCGAATTGCTCTTCCGTAGTTTTCAGATCCGAAGCGCGATACCTCCTTGCGCCTCGCGCTCGTTAACCTATATCGGTGCATCAGATGCCGATGTTGAAGCGCGTAATTTCTCCTCTTCCGTCATTAAAGGAGCTTTAAGTCGCAACGAGCGGCCGAGCTGCGATTCGAGTTTCGCGATTAGGCTTAATCACGTACCAATCGAACCTAACCAGGCTGGATTGCGGCTAGACGAAACTTCCGTTCGGTCATTGCAAACTCGATCGATTAATAGGCTTGGGCTATTCACGGCATAGGTATGCGCTTACATAATTATGTAACAGGATCACGTGATCACGCGCTAATTGTTATATATAAATAGACGTTTTAAACAACAGGAGAACAATCGGGCGATGAAACTACATTGTATACATTCAAATCGAACTTCCATTTGAATCGTAATTGCGAAATTGATGTTATTAAAGGTTAAAAGGGAGAGAGAGGGAGAGGGGAGGATGAGAGAGAGAGAGAGAGAGAGAGAGAGAGATAATTATTAATCTGTTATTTTAGTGCGTGATAATACAATTCCGCATAGAAAACAAGAAACGAAATTGTCTATGTGAACAATATGACAGATATGATAATACGGTACCAATAACGCGTTAAACGGCATCCAATTACATGCTTTCAACAAATGTCGAAGTGCTCGCGTACGGTCGTAACTGTTGCGTGCGCAAGGATGTAGTCGGTATTTTTATTGGTCTCCTAAGTACAGGGCAATCCGCGCTCGCTCGCTACGGGGATGTTGGGGTCTCGAAGCAGTCCAAATATTACGGATGAAAACACCCGGAGCACGAGGTTCTTCGGTTGTGTGCTCTGTTCTTAAACCCGGCATCGAAGTCACTAAGCTCGGCAAGGACCGCAAAGACAATATTATCTCGGGGAAGTCCTCGCGATGTTGTCCCGCTTAGCCCTCGAGCTATTTCGATATACGTACGCTCTTCTTGATTTTTCGCAAAACTGCTGGAGGATGTGTTCCTCCGTTAATGGAGAAACACTGTCTTCGATTTTTTAAATTGCACCTAGTTGGTTGCCACATCACGCGTTTACTAACCGCGTTTACGTGCTCCGTAGCCTTTTAATGCGGTAGATGGGCATTTATTAAATAAACAGGAGTGTTATTATATAAATGTGCATCTTCCTCAAGATGTTATTTCCGATACAAGTCGTTGAAAAAAAAGAACACGAAATGCATTAAGGTTCTCTCTCTCTCTCTCTCTCTCTCTCTCTCTCTCTCTCTCTCTCTCTCTCTCTCTCTCTCTCTCTCCCGATTACGATTTATTTGAATAATATATGTTTTCCATATATTGTCTAAAACAATAAAAAGATATGTATCGAGTATTTTTGCCTAAGATCTCAAAGTTGCAAAATATAATATATATGAAGGTAATCACGTAATGGGGAGTCAGCCGTTATTTCTGAGATTTGTGATTCTACGATGCTAAATTTATTTTTAATTAATTGGAATTAAAGGGATATCGCAATTTCAATATTCGAGTCAATTGCAATTGATTCACTTTTCGTCGAAAAATTTGTAGACCAAAGAAAGTGCGTTCAGTGAAGGATGCTCTGCACAGCAAAGTTTCAGCTCATGCTCTTGATACATATTTCTATAATAAATCAAAATCACCAATTATTTCGTTAAATTCGCGTGGATTTGCCGACGAAACTGAAGGTGCTTATCCACGCATACGATGGCGGGACGTTGAACTTAACGAGGCATAGTAGGTAGGCGTTTGCAGAAGAATCCATAACACGCTATTGATCATAAAAATTGCACGTGTACAGAGATATTGTTCGCGTCGGCAACCGGAACCAAGGAGAAGGGACAGCGAAACGACATCCGGGTTCGAGATAGATGGCGGATGTAAAACCAGATTTAATAAGCTGTAAACCGATTTATACTTTCGCGTGGCGCCGGCGTGGTAAAATCCGCTGCGAAATAATCACCCGGGCATTAAATATTTAAGGCTATTCTGACCGCGAGCATAGCTTGAGTGGCGTGCATGCCGCGTGCATCATTTATGTACGGCACATGCAATACACCGGGCGTTTATAATCCTCACCGCGCGCGGAGCTTAGTGGAGAGTACAGTAATGCGCCCATTACTTACATACGCCGCGATCATATCGCGCTTTCCATTCGATACCGATGTAGAGGAAGGAAGAGGAAACTGTTGTACGTGTAACACGTAAACGCGATCATTTTTATATCTCTTTCGCAATTCGACGCAATCCCGCGTCGCGAATTCCAGAGATAAACGCTGCAATAATACGCCCTTCTGCTAATGGCGCAGATGATTATCGCTCGGAATCTTTTCATAACGGTGCTTTGAAGATCGCGTCGATATTTAATTAAATCCATGAATATACCTTCTTTTGTTTCAGGAGAACGTCCTGGGGATTCAAAGAAGAAAATTTATTCTTTCGGAATATTATATGCACGTCTCGTACATTATACTTATACATATATCTATTGATATTATATATAAGGGACGTTGCGCGCCATTAGAATTCCGGCTGTACAAGGAAGGACACTTAGAACTGAGGACCGGAGCTTGGAGCATTCTACAAATCTTACCGCGAGGGCTTCCGGTTTTGCGGAAACACGCTCGCAACGATGGCCGAACGATGTCGTCCAAGAGCTTTTCCACGTTCCCCCGGGCATCGCGGTATTATTGAAACGGCGCATGTTCGGCGATTCTATTGGCATTTCCGTGATTATTTCGCGGCTTTCTCGGTTTTCCTGTCGGGTGATAGCGCAGAAAATTTCCGCGAAATGACGAAATGGCGAGCGCATCAATGTATCTCGTAAAATAAACGAAATATTTTAGAGGTATCGAGTTCGCCTATGCGAATGCGCAGTTCGACAAAATGTTACCTTTTTTCTTGTCATGTACTAACTTGTAATTCTCTTCGATGATGTTCTTCATAACGTTAATAAAATGAAAAAAAATTACATCATTATTGATCTGTCGCGTTTTACCTTCTTTCTTTCTTGCAACCTTCTTACAGTCCATTTTCTTAGCTTTCGAATAATTCGTGTGTAAGATATTTATGAGTTTAATGAAAGCACTACCTACTGACTGCAATATCGCAAAAATTGGATGTTACAGTTGTTGATTATGGAATAATATGGTTTCTTCATTTTAATAGACTTTTCTATAGGTAATATCGTGACTCAAATCTTCTCTTTATTCACTATCTCACCGCAGCACGCGCTAATATAATCCAATACTTGGCGCCGACTTTCCGCCGAGTTCTTAATTGCGAATGGAGCTAATGAAGACAGCGGAGAAGCGTTAATCGGTGCCACTTTATATATACATAGTATATCAATTTATCTTAATAAAAACTTCCCAGCATGGTTAAAAGAACAGATCGATTTAATGATTAACGTAATCACATTACTTTACCGGAACACAATTAAAAATTTAAATCCTTAATAATGTAATGCAATTTAAAGCTTAAACTAACAAGAATTGGATATTATTTCAGAGGAGCAATGTTAATTTAATGTGATTTTGCGCCGATATAAATCAAATTTTAATCAAGCTATCAAACGTATAATTTTTTTAAATAAATTATCATGAAAATAAAAAATACGCTGCGCGCGAAATTTTTCCTTTTGACAAAACAATCGAGGGCTTTTTTCACGTTGGACATCCAACCATTCCCAAGTTTCCGGTAGTCACAAAACTTATTTACCTTTGGTTTTAACGGACAGTCAAGGCGTTATTAGGGAATTCGTAGCTTCTTCGCTGACGACTTACGGCAATATTCCTCGCGAGTTAACTCGGCAGTTAGCGCAGACTACCCGCCAAAAAGTTGCGGAGCTCGGACGGAGTTGATGAAGAGGGCGGGGGAACGTTGGCCGAAGCTACCTACGCGACAGTTTGCTTATTTAAGCTTAGCTTAAGCAAAGCTCCCGAGTTACCGCGGAATGAGCGAAGGAGGAAGCTTGGAGAGAAAGACAGAGAGAGAGAGAGAGAGAGAGAGAGAGAGAGAGATAGTTTGACGAGTGCATAGTAGTATAGTAGTAGATCGAACTTCCGATTTACCAATAACCGCTGCAATCTTACTTGCGTGCTTAATCACACAGTCACGAGTGTACACAATCTGACGTCAAAAATTTTCTACTAGATAATCAAGTAGTCGAATTGGGACGATGCCTGCACGGAAAGCGGAAGGTTCCAGGTTCAAACCCTGGCTGGATGGGGTAATATTTTTCGCAATAAATTCTAAATTCTAGATAACATCCTATTAATAAACATGGCCAGTTGGGTCGATTTTAAAAATTACTACGTTTTTAATTATTGGCTGGCGACGAGAAGTTCTTAATTTGTTAGATAATCAAGGTTTGTGCAATATCAAGGATTTAACGATAATAATGTTGGAAGAATTTACAAAATTTATCTATACTTTGGACACGTCGATTAATTCTTACAAATATATTGCGGATATTGCTAACAAGATAATGCAAGCTATATCTTGGTTGCTTAATCAGAGAGAATCCAGGTTCTTTTTTTTTGTAATACTATATTGCGATTTTATTGCTTACTTAAATGTAGCAAACTCTTTAGATGAATGTCAATTGGTTTTCATTAGAGCAATCAAATTACAGAAATATTATTTCTTTGCACAAAACTAAGAAATATTGCGTCAAGAGATTGATTAATTTCGAAGTCGTATATTTAAGTTAAAAAACATTTGATTTTATAGAAAAATGTTGCAGAGTATTTATCATTTTCGGCTTGACTTTTGAAAGTGTTAATTAGAATACTCCAAAACTCATATTTTAGAAATATTCATATTTTCATAAACTTCTGTTTTTCTCAGTTTTTTGGTCAGTTTTAATCTACCTAGCTTTTCTAAATGTAGCTACTGAAATGTGGACGAAGACCCGCGAAACGGAAGGTGCGCGATCAAATTTCCGTTGTCACGTTGACGCGGAAACGGCCGGTATTGACGCGGCTTCCGCGGTTTTTCTCGCGAGCAGCCGTCGCGACAGTTACAGCGGACAAAAGAAGAAAACGCGAAGGGGTTGAAAGGGAGGTAGGGCTGCGATCTTGAAATTTCTCCCCCTCTTTTTATCGGGTCGCCTCGCGCTTTGCGCTTTCAGCATCGACTGTAATCTGCCCGGGGTGAATTCAGAGAAGCCGCCGCGCGACGTTCTCCTGAAACGTGCTGAAAAAGAACATGTACGAGTACGGCGTCGACCGGTGTCGGTTTTCCGCGCGCAGCCTCCAGTACCGACGCGACGCGTCCTTAGCCCTTCCTTCGTGAGCCTTTGACGCCCGTGTATTTCCGCGTCGACGTCGGTGTCGGCGTCGACGGCCGCGGCGTAACCGTGCACTCGTAGCGTCGCTATTTCTTCCTGACGTAAGAAGGGATTTGCCGTATTCAAGCAGCGGGATTGGTGCCTTTCAGATCTTTTCTTTTTTCTCTTTCTCCGTCTCTCTCTTCCTTTTTCCTGACATCCGACCGCGACGTTTGCGCGAAGGAATTATCGCGTGTTTTTCATTCCGCGCTTCTTACGCTTATTGCGTAGACTCGTAATTCCCCCTTTCATTAGGCCTCTTTCACCTTTCACGTTGTTGACGAAAAACTGCGAAGACGATAAGAATGGTGCGGCGGCACACGGTCACTCATTGACGTCGGATGTTAATGACCCTGATCGCTATCCCATTAACTACTTAAAATCGTGTGTACCCGACAGCACATGTAAATATGTAAAACGAAATCGCCGCAGTCGAGATAAATGAGAGAGTTATCCCATGACGGGAGAACATCTGTTCCCGCATCGCGGGGACCGCCTAGCGCCTGTGTAATATTAACCAATAAACAGGGTCGCGGATTTAACGGCGACGATATGCTTTTTTTACGCGACACTGCCATTTTTCCTGACCGAGCATTAAAGGCGAGCGACGCGCGTATAAAACCGATGGATATTAGTGGCGCGTCGCACGCCCTGAGTTATGTGTCCCTAGTAAAAAATAGGGAGAGGCAAGATGTAAAAAAAAAATGGAAAGAAAGACGGAGGGGAGAGAAGGGAGGGCTATTTGTACAGGCTGCCTCATAACGACGGGCTCGCCTTAACGCTCATAACGTGCAGGTGCATGGAGAACGACTGTCGTGGAAAATACGAGCTGGGCGTGATGCCCTGTATGGATCAGAGAGAAAGAGAGAGAGATTCTCGAAACGGAAATTTGATTCATCTAAGTGAACTACATAGAGAGAACAGCTATAATAAATTCATGCATTCATACATTCATGTATTCGTGTACTCATTATACGAGCAACAAACACGTTGTCCACATTTAATAATTCGTAAAATATAATCCAGTTACGATCTTTAAGCGGGACTGATAAGACAGCGCGGCGACTTATTAAGCATGCAACAGGATAACAATAATGATTATTCCTAAATACAGGAGGCTTGGAATGACAAAGCAGTGTTTGCGCGCCGCGCCAACACGCCGCGATGTGCGATAATTTCGAACGCTTCGGCGTGCGTGCTTACGTAACATCTGAACGCTGCGTCAAGGCGACAAAGCCGATAATTGCATTGTTAACTGCCGGGATAACAATCAATCCAGTTTGCGTCTCGCCGGTCATTATTTTATCCGTTAATGGCAAAGTCGACCCGCGCAAATATTTTAACCATGCCGAGAGACCGAGGCTGCCCGGAGAAATTCTGGCAGTATTCTCCGGTGTCTAACTACCATGAAATTGTGTGCATAAGTTAATTAACGAGCGTATCACGCGAGCGAGGACGAAAAGTATGCCAAGCATAGCTAATAATCGCTTCGCGAGCGATGCATCAGCTCGCAACAATGCTCTTTAGATATGTTCTTGCAGCAGGAAATTGTAGCGTTTCTTGACGTTATGGCGAAACAACAATACACAATGAGATACAAATAGAGACACAAATGAAATGATACAGAACGCTACCGCGTCTCGCTAATTGACATGTATAACATATGTGAACTATTTACGGCAGAATAGTAGAAAGAAAAAAGAAAGAAAATTCGATGCAGCATCTCAGTAAGAAAAGATCGTATCGTTTCTTTTCTTACACATTTTTTGTCTAACAGGTCATTTCTTTACTGTTACTTATATTTTTTCCTCAAATCCGAGAAAATCCATTCCATCGTAACAACTAGCAAAATCATTTTTGCAACAAAATCAGTCACGACAAACTTTATCAGCAGCGTTCGTATGCAATATATTTGTCCAAAGAACCTTCAAATTCTTATCGTTACCGTCATTAGGTGCGCGTTCAATTAGGATAATTAGTTCGACACTCCATTTTCTATTTACATATTCAAAAAATAGTGCACGGCTTTACGTTTTTTAAAAACGCAAGTAGCTACCATCATAGAATTTTCGTTATTTTCTATATTAATTAAAATATTCAATCATAATTACGTAGTTATAAATATAACTGTCAATTTGCACTTTCCATCTGCATTTATTTATAAAATTAAACTTCTCACAATAATTATATACAATATTAAAATACTTGGACAAATTCTTTTCGTAAATAACGAGATTGCTAAAAGTATCTTATGCTATAGATTTCGAATGTATTTTGTGATAGCGTCTCGTAATAATGACGAGATCTCGTGCACGATTATGGTATAATGTATTCCATTTAAGTGAACCGAGCATATCGCATCCCTTATAAATTGAATAGCCAAACAGGTTTATCACATATAATGTTAAATCTTTCTATGCAGAACTTATATAATTATTAAATATACAGATTCTCTATTATATTCATCGAATCAATCCGATTACCGCACACTGGATTAATAAACCTGCGAAAAACATGAGCAATTAGCAGGGTATCCGTTATGTCAAATTATCCGTTATCATTTAAAAGTTGAATAATTCTTCAGTCGATTACTTGCAAAATTTATCATTCCATTTAATAAAAGACATTTATTCTCTGCATCCCGGCTATAAATTAAAAATTCAAATTGACCCAATTGACCTATATAATTTAATCTAAAAGTCATATTCAATTATTGGATGAGCACAGTACTTATTCGTTACTTTGTCCATTAGCGATATATTTAGAAAAACATCCGAGACGCGGACGTAGAGTGTGTAATATTTTTGGGCGCAGTAAGATTAAGAATAATGTTACGCAGACGTAATAATATTAATGGGCAAGAATTACGTGGGCAGAAATGTAGAAATAGTATGCCGTTGCTCCTTTTCTTTGAGGTAGCTGTACGGAATTCAAGCATTTTATGTCGTTGCTTACTGCTGCCTCACTACTGACTCTTTTGCAGTTCCGAATAGTAATTCCCAACCTCTCTCTCTCTTCCTCTTCTCGTAAGTTTCTCGGAGTGTTTACTCATATTCCCGTAAGGAAGTTTTAGACTTCAGGGGGTGGAGAAACAAACAAACGCTCAGAAAGGATAAGAACTTCGTTAATATATGCATTACTTGTACGCGCTAATATCTCATCATCCATTTTACTTAGCGCCCGATTCTCCTTCGCTCGTTCTTTGTTTCTCCTTGCACCGCCATGCTGATAAATGGATTGAAAATCGCGCGTGATTAAATAGTAAAAACCTTAAGCGAGCAAAAAAACCAGCGATAATTATCAATCGCTGTATTTATTGCCGGCAGAAACGCGAAGACGGATGATAGATATGCAGTCGACATCCGCTTCGTTCGCGATGTACGAAAAGAAGAAAAAAAGTGGCGAGCGTAAAAAACACGTTCCGACAACCGGTCTCGCATTTACATTCGTTTTATTTCACAGATAATGATTTTTTACGGTAACAAACGGAATGAAAGGCGGGGCAGGGCGAAGAAGGGGAGGGATAGGGAGATGTAATACCTGCCCTTATTTTCAATTTTATTTGACAGAGTTCAACAAACTGAAATTTTATTTTCTTTTTTATCTTGTTAACGATGAACAATCGTCCACTTAACGAACGTGAACGTGAACGCGGTCGCGGTTCGGGCTTTATTTTGCCGCGGTAATATGTGTTTTGTCATCATGACGATGGCATCATTGCCCACGTAACACGCGTTTTATAAAATCACGGCCCATTCTTCGCCGCTTTTACGACGGGAAATTTTGCAGCGAGCTTCGACGTGGCGCCGCGTCATCGGCTTGTTCCGGGTGGAGATGATTATCGATTCGGTCGGAATTGATCGATCACGCGTGGGTTTTCTTCGGGCATTCGATTCGCGCGTAACGTCTTTTCGCGTATGACAACCGGCACGTGTACCAACCGGAAGAAAAGACAATGACAAGAAAAAAAATACCGACCCGTGTATAAAATGAAAATAAAACGCATTTGCGTAAACAGCGCGGTGCGTCATTGGGGAAAATGCATTCAAAAGACACCTGGCGTTAACGAGGAAGACGAGAACGGCGCTCTTGTGTCGCCGAACAAATGAGCGCGGGAACAAAAGAGCGTCGTTCTTTCCCGACCCGTCTTAGAATTAAGATAAACGAACGTATACTCGCACACACCAATCCACAGGAAACTCTTAAATTGCTCGCAAGAAACGCAAGAGCCGCTTTTTCGTCCGAGTACTCGGTGCCGGTGCCGTCTGCTGGTTTGGACAGCGTCTTAAAGAGAGGCCGTCTAGCCCGATTAGATCCGTGGCTTGTGCGGATCCGGACGGAGAAGAAGACTCGAGGGTGCAAGACGTCGCGCCGCAGAAATTACCGTCACAGACCGTTGGAGGTCATGTGTCGGTACCTAAGGGAATTAACGAGAGCGGTCGAGCCGAACTTACAACGCGATACCGGCTACGCGCTTCGCGAAGCCGGTAGTAAAAATAGAAAGCGGGACTGTAGCATTTGCCCGTGAAACCTGCAGCGAGGCAAATTGAAAATTACGATCAAGTTGACTCATGCGGAAGCGCCAGTATTTTTATACATGTCCTTCCATCATCGTTTCACTTGAAGTCTTGAAGAACTAACGTTCGTAGACGCTCGAAGCATTTTATGTATCGATTATTCACATTGAATTATAGGCGGTATAGCTCACACAGAGTTTTCAGTTTATATTAAAAACAAATCTGCTAATATGTTGAAATATGCTAATGTATGCCGTTATTCTATATTCTATTTTGTAAAAAGAATAAATAGTCCAAGGACGATGATAAAACATCTCTCTTTCCAGAAATTATTTCATACAGCGTACAATGAGGAGAGAAACGTTTCCCAGTCGACCGATAATTTTCTAATTACATGGATCCAAACGAAGTTAAGCGGATTTAATAAAAGCGAGAGCACAACTATAAATATTTTAAGAGGCAACGGGAATTTTCCCAAGACCTCTCGGGAATCTCGCGTGTTATCGTTCTCCACGTGCGACTTATTCAAACACCGCCTGTCAAAAGCGACATCAAGAACTCCGTTCCACTTAACGCATTACGGTGACGTTAATGAAAGCGGGTCTGTTTACTCTTCTCACACCTGCGAACGAGAACGTGCACGCGGATGCGTTATTAAACGCGCGAGTGTCGCCGCGTCCTTCGTCTGCAGGCGCGGGTGGTGCGCGCGTTGTTGAAATTTATCGGAGGCCTCCGTTGCGTCGCGTTGGTCCAGCACGGCGGTCGCGAGAAACCGGAAAAAAGCCGGAAGTCCCATTGTTCGTCAGCGTAGCGGAGTTCCCCCGCGAAATATGATTCTCGCGCGCGCTGAAAGCTGAAACGGCGCGACTTCGCAAGAAACGCGGGGGATTAAACGGTCCTCAAGGTTCACTCAGGACGTCACGGCGCCAGCGGCGGAAAACCAACCGATCTGGTTGATTTAGCATCGCGAGCGCTTCCGTCGTCGCGGTAGATCGCAAAGATAATTATCGACACGCTCAGTGACACGGAACGCATTAAAAGATTTGCTCGGCAAAACTCGCTGAATTGTCTCGGGCAGGCGCGACGATTTTTCTCTCGCGATTCGCCGATTGTCCGAGCTGCATAAATCCGAGACCGACTTCGCGGCAGGCGTATATAATTTCTGAAAGCGATTTTGTGCAGGTAATTCGATCGCGCGAGTACGCGGACGATTACGCGCCGGCTGTGGTTTCTGCCGCTTTTAAAGCGTCCAGCAAACTGCCATTAATACTTTCTCACAAAGTTAAAAATATTCCCAATTACGCAACATATATAATAAATTGCTACAAACTTATCTCCTTTTTATCACTTTCAAGTGCTGAATTATGTTATATCCCGATATAATGATTACGTTGCACTGTGTAATTTATGTGTTTCTAACGTAGCAAAGTTAACACGAGGATTCCATTAGGCTAATTATGTTTATAGTTTCGCGGAACCAACTCTACGTGCTTAGAAACAGATAGCAATAGTCAAATGAAAGCTTTCCGGGGCTTTGATATTATTGCCGGGGCATAATTTTTCAGAGCGCTCTAACATTCGGACAATTATTAACCCTGCAATCTGCAATCCATCGCGTCTCGGATATCTATGGATTTTTACGAGAAATCCGATAACGCTACCACTCATGCGTTTGCGTAATGCGTGTTTTTTTCGACGAGTCGGCGTCATAAAATTTCAGCTAATCTCCCATTAGAGACATCGCGAAACATCGGCATCGTTGATTTGCCTTTGATCTCGACGAATGCATCAAAACGCATACAATCGGGCGCGCGCGCACACACACGGCACCCGCACATATTCACCCAACGACGTAATAATAACCACGTGTAATCGAATCGGCAACGCTAATTTCGGTAATGGCCATATTCCGCCGCGCAAACGAACGAAAGAGCGTTGACTCGTTTGGTCGGTGTTCACACGCTCGCACACGCGCGCGTGAATTGTAATTAAGTGCACGGCGTCGTTATCTTTTATATACACGCACGTATACAATTATATTATTATATCGTGATTGCCTTCGCCTTGCGGAAGGAATGGGAGGGACGAGGGAATGACGTTTCGCGCTTTATCGGCGCGACTTTTCGCGCGACGATACCGTGTTAATAATTCGTCCGCGAAGATCCAATTGTTTCGTGCTAAATTGACACAGCGTACTAAAGCAGCTGGATGCCCGCGGGGTGATCGCCATTTCGCAAACTACGGATTACCGCGATTCCATTAATATATACGTTCGTCGAACGCGCCGCCCGGCGCGGTGTCCGCACGGAGCCGCGGCGTTATTTCGCGAAATAACGCGGTGGCAAAATTATCGCGCGTGTTACATTTTCGCGTGGCGAAAAAATCTTGTACCAAATACAAAGGTAATTCGAGGTTTACGTTAATAATGTCCATTTAAATACCTAATCAAATATGTATTACAAGACATTGAGATAATGGAGGCCCACGGCCATACGAGGCCGTGACACATTTTTTACAGGTCAATATTACAGATGATAATGATCAAGAAATATCGTGTACTTGCAATCCTGCATAGAACTGTATTTCACACGCGCGATCACTGTTAATAAAAACTCTGGGCTTTTATCTCGAATAATATCTTGTTTAACGTAAAATTTATCTGTGTGTGTTCCTTAAACGTACGTCTCTTTAGGGTTGCTTCATAATTCAATAATTGCTAACAAGAGCTCTTGTCTAATCAACCTGGCTCCAAGCACTTACGAGTTATCACATAAGCGCATCTACAAAAGCATTTACCTCTAATAGTATTGTAGGTAGGAACTCCGAAAAACACTCTGCAACAATAATTACAATATCGCACAGTCGAAAATAGATTTTATAACATATAGACGTATAGCTATATGTATGTAATGTATATGTATGTATAGATATTGTATGTATATGTATACTTGTGTATTCCGAGTATAAGAAGAGTATACAAAATGAAATATTAACATATTCGATATCAACATCGTGATTGTTACAATTTTGCATTCTACGCTCCTAGGACAAATACAATTTATTTTATCGTTGTCGAATAAAGCGTATTTTAGGAATCCTATTTATAAATTTCTATGCTGTGTGTGTGTGCTGTGTAATAGAGATAATGTTTGAAGAATTAAAAATACGCATGTATATAAAATATAATATTAATACATATCAAAATGCACGGCACACAAAAATATAAATAGTATTATAATCTAAAATCTGATGTGAATCATATTAGGTCACTCAAACCGAGTTTAACTCAAAAGACGTTGTAACAACATAAATAACGATCTAATATTTTTTGATTGCAGCACATATGTACATATATAACGCACTTATAATAATTATATATATATATATATATATATATATATATATATATATATAGAATAATTATCGATACATGTGTACAACAATTATTTTGTTAAAGCAGTTTAAGAACAAATAACACAAATATAATGTAATCTTCGAAAGTTTTCAAAATCTGGTGTAGATAGCAGATGTGCGCGCGCGTGTGTGAGTGTGTGTGTGTGTGTGTACCTGTATTAACATTCAGAGCAGAAAATAGATATCTGTGATTTATTCAGTCACAATGCGACAATCGCTTCGCATTCTATGCATATTTAATGTATCATATGTAACGTGCGTCTTTCTTGCGTAACTTCGAAGGCATAAGAGCTCTCTGACTCTGTAGATTGATTGGAAAACATTGATTAGCCCCCTCACTCCTCCCTTATCAGTAGCATCGAGGATTGCTCGTTAATTATGCAGACAATTTCACGGGTCGAAAAAGTTGTGATTTACGAAAGAGTGTGACGCACGCGTATGCGTGTTTGAAAACCATCATTCAAATCACACACGTGTAACGCGCGTTATGCCTCAATTGCGTGCACGAAGAATTAGATGTTCCGCATTTCGCTGACACCGGGCGCTTCACGCTCTGTAGTTGTGTGGAGAATAAATGAACATGACGTACCTAAATAACATGTTCCTTGTTTACTACACCGCTGACTTAAATTATAGAATTATGATTTACGATCGCGCGCGTGGCCACGTCTGTGCAGACGTTGATTTAACGTTACATTAATACGTTACGGCTGAAAAGCGCACACCTTCGCGTCCACACGTGAATCGTTATTATTAAAAGCAAGATTAAAAATATGTTGTAAGCAGCACTGATAATAGCTGCAGCATGTTCGAATCTTTTATCGGTACTTTATCAGTAACTTTTAACAGTACCTATAAGCATAACTGAAACTTTCTGTGCTGTAGAAATCGGTACTTATAAATGCAACGAAACATGACAGTATCATGCAATCGTAACTTTGTAAAACATATTTTAAACCTTTTATATAAATACTTTGAAATATAACTATACATAACAAGACGATTAATTGTAACATTGATTAACATGTAACATTTTGATTAACAAAAATAATCGATATACATATTTATATTAAGTGAGTCATGACCGTTTATTATAACAATCAAGTAAATAGAAAATGTGCCACTATACGGTCGGGCTGGATCTATTGTCCCTAATAATATTATTCGCTTGAATTTGTACATTTTGCGCTTAGCAAACTTTGCGACATTACTGTCGATCTTGACGTTATCTCATGCTGAAGTTATAATAGTACAATAACATAATTTAATCGATAACCAATTTAATAATACCGATACTAATACGAATCTTTACCACTGCAACGGATAGATAACGGATGTTGCGAAAAATAGCTCAGTCAGGATACAAACCTGGATCTCCCTATTAGGTATTCGGGACGAGCGTCTTTATCAATTCGACATGAAAAGGCATGTGACATTTATCGCCAACAATCTATAAATATTAAGGAGAACGTCTTTAAAGGCAAACGTGTATAAATAATATTAAGTCATGACAGTTTAAAACAACAATCAAGTAAATAGAAAATGTGCTAATATATGCGGTCGGGCTAAATCTTTTGTGTCTAATAATATTATTCGCGTAAATTTATGAATAAACAGTCATGACTCACTTCACTAATATTATATTATAGATATGTATAAAATCATATTTAAAAAAAATCTTTTATAAATACTTTGAAATATAACTATACACAACAAGACAATCAATCATGTAACACATTAATGAACAAATAAAATAAATCAATATATATTTATTTTACTTTAAAGATTATTATTGTATATAAACCAAATCAAACATTTTTACCTCGCCAGTAAATAATTAACAAAGATGTTTTATTCGACCTAACTGGTCATCTTTATTATTTATGATCGTCACGACGTTTCGATCATTGGTTGTGCTCCTTCTCAATTAATGTAACTTAATTGATGCTAATATAAGCATACTTCTTAAAATCACTGTAAAGAATTTTTTGCGAAAAATGTCTGCTATATTTATACTCTATGGAATTTTTTAAATTTTTAACGTCACAAAAATTAAGTTCCTTAAAAAATTATTATTATTATTTGTATATTATCGTATTTAATAATTTCCTTTCTCTAACGCCTTTCATCATCAATCGCGAAATAAAATTTTACAATTATGTAAAATACGCACGTCCATGACTTTTATGATACTACTTGATTCAATAAAACGATATCTGGGCACTGAATTAATTAAAAACTTAGTCTCTAATATTATCGATATTATCGCATTTAGACGATTGGGCAAGCATATTATATTTTACGATGAGACTGGCAATTTCGCATATTATTGACAACAAATATCTCGTGCACAATGCATAGAATTCTAACGCGAAGATCAAATTATTCCGCATTGAACTCACAATGTCGTATTGAGATAATAACTAAACGGGCTGCAAAAAACGTACGATTCGTTTTTTATCGTACATTTGATGAAACGAGAAACGATTTATTTATGGGTAGATAATTATTCCTCGCGTTTATATTACGTAAATTTCATCTATTATTATCTCACTTATTATCGGTTATACACTTATTCATCGATTATAATACTTAATATTCCTTCCAGCATAAACTTCGATACGAAAATACCTAATAGATGAAAATTTTTATGTAGATTTTATTTTAGTTTTATTTCCAGTATTTGTGATCTCAAAATTCAATCTCTTGACGTCTTTAATGCAGAAATGGAGAGATAAACAATTCTAAATTTAAACTAATATCGATAATAAATTTTCTCAATTTTTCTTTTTTCTTTTCTAAAATTTAATTTCTAAAATTTCCGGACAGCGTCACCGGAATTTCTAAAATCGCATCACCGTTGCACTTAAACTTTGAGTCGTATTACGCATCGTATTTTTTCGTGCGAGGGCGTCGCGTCGTCGTGATCGTCCATCATTTATTACCGAGACGTATCTTTATTCCAGTAAAAACAAAAATTACACGGGACTTTTCCTTTCCTTTACGACCGCGCGGATTCATTGACGTGATCTATGGTGGGTGTCTTCGGCGGGGAATCGGACTGCCAGAGTGGGAGATGAATTATAAAGTGGCGTTCTACGGTGAGAGGTCTTACAGTTACACTTTGCCCGTTTGCAGCACCAAAGCCACGCGTTGCACGTGCGAGCCTTTCCCGGGTCACGTGTGTATACCGGAGTGCATCGACAAGAGATTCATCGAGAAGAGAGCTGTGCTCTCCAGCCAGTGTAACGTTAGTATCATTTATGTTTCATATCTCATGAGTCAGTCCGCGTCATTTCTGTGTCTTGACTTCTCCTCATCGATCCCGATCCGAGTCGCTGTTTTCATCTCCCTCGGCAACATGTGTTATCGCGATATTTAAACTGTTATAAGGTACAACAATTAACACTCGAGAACGCATCCCGCTCTCGTAGAAAGGGTTTCGGAATACGGGAGCTTATCGAATCGTGTCTGCACCGCGGGCCTTATCGTGTTTTTCCTCTTTTTTTCTCCTTTTTTTTTTTGCACAATCTCGTGTTGTAGGTCGATTGCAATAAATCATACTCGCGTTCGCCATATATGTTCAACAGTTTGATGTGTGTACATTATAAATGGTGGACATAAAACGCGATCTCGTTCGTGTCATTCGTGATTCACGTGACCCCGAGGGGGTTTCGACGTTACGAAATTAGCGTACGTTAATTAACGTCGGCACGATTTTCGAGGTGCCCCCCCCCCCCCCCCGCTCCGCACCGGCGAAAGGAGTAATACGCGATTTTCGTACGGCGCACGAACGACAAATTATGTAAATTGATCGCGGTAATCATTGCGCTTAGTCCGCGCTGCAGCGCGACGACTCTTTGTGGTCCCGTATTTCGTTCCTCCGAGCGCTAATGCACGCGTGTAATGGCACAGAAAGGCAGTCGTGTTAATTAGGGATGAATTAATTAACACGCTCAGTTAATTACAATGCTATTAACTCCTCCCGCTAATTAAGGGGAATATTTATTTATGTTAAACGCCGCGCTCCTCCACTACGTGCATGTCGCCTCGGACGAAGGCTTATGATAATGTCGCGATATAAACTGTTGTCTAAAAAATGAAGAATGAATAATTGATGTGCCTTAAACTTGAATGCAAAATATTGGTTAACGACAGACTCCTCGCTTAGAATTAAACGATAAGTATATGGTCTTCTCTCCAGTTAACTGCAGGTGCTTTTTCGCACCAAGTTCCTTGTGCGGGAAAGTGAGTTTACGCGATGGTTCGGATATGGGTGGTTTGACTTTGACTTCGATTAGCCGGCAACGGATATGTATATTAACCGTCTCTGGGAAAAAAAACAAACTAGAGATCGTGCGAAATATGAATACTGTAGTGTCAGGCGGCTAGTAAACGCCAATTAAATATGATTTTGCACGATAGTTGGAATTGCGAGCTCACGTGCCGTCATGCGACGCGTAAATCGTGGCTTTACGTGGTTTCGCGTTATTGCGCTTCCATTGATCTGTTAAGTGTACCAAATATCGCAATCAATTTACGATCACGCTTTCGCCGTCGTTTCTTTTTACAATCGACAGATACGCATGACGGGATAAACGTGACGATAACATTTAAAGCAGCAATCATGATAGAGACATTCTGCATTCTGCCGCACACATCGAGAATTATCAAATAATAAAAACAATAGGAAAATTATCTTTCTTACAGAGTAATCACATTATAATAGGTAAACAAATGCGTGAAACAACTTTATAGAGATCTATCGTAACGTAATAATAGGATTATCATTCAACCGCAGAGACTCTTTACGATAATCATTGTTCGCAGAATGTCGTATAATCTAACAGTCGGTCCAACATGCCCGATATCTCATCTCGGGCCGAGCCTTGCCCAAAGCTGTTCGGGATCACAGTTTTTGACGTTTATGACAATTTTGGATACGCTCGTGCGATCCCAGGAGAAGGTATCTCAATCGTGCGAGCGTGTAAGGTCGAGAAATCCACCTGAATATTACTACGATTTCATCGTCATCGGCGGTGAGTAAACAGATTTAATTTGCCGATTAACTCCAAAGCATGCGCATCATTAGAGTGTTGCCGAGTTAGAAACAAATCACTTAAAATTTTATCAGTAATCCATCAAACATTGTTCGCGCTATCATGATAAAATTGCTGCAAAAACTGCGCCGTAATAGAAGTATTGAGCAAGAAACCATTTTTCATTTTTTAAACTTTCTAAAATGATTTAAAATATAAAATACAAATTATGACAATATAAAATATAGCGACAATTCTTGATACTATCATTTTAGAGAGTTATACTTCATATTCTAGAATTAATAACTTTAATATCGTAAAGCTTGAAAATGGATATCTCTTAGTCTTTCAAAATACCGATGTATGTCGAAGTCAGGTTCATTTGTCATGCAGTCAGCTATCGTGCGACTCTTCTAATTGCTCGTATTAGTGCGCGTTTTTCTGATGAAGCTATCGTTCAGAAATTGTTGTTCCACAAAACGATGGCAGAAATTATTATTTTAATTAAGGATAAGAGTGTAATGGCTATTCAGGCTATTTAAAGGCACGTTGAAAGGAAGAGTCGAGGAAAGTAACGGCCGGTAATTTTCTAATAGACAAGTGAAATTGATCGACGTAATTGGAATGTATCCTTGTGTGCTACACCTGTGATCGGATAACCGGTTCGAGTATCGATTCGAGCGCATGATAACAAATCAAGTCGGCCTTATTAGAGTAACGAGCCGATGTACTTATCGTGAAAATGTGCAAACAACAAATCACGCTGATCAGCGCCGAACGTTACTTATAGACGTGACTGCGAAAGACTGCCGATTTCGATAAACAGACCAAAACGGCTTGGTTCACGGCGCAACGGAAGCTAGACGATAGCGCGGCTCGTAAATGCCTTTCATTATGTGTGAAAGTCAGCGAACCGCAGATTGGAAATAATAAAATAACGCATAAACCTTCAAACGAATAGAAATGGCTGCACGCGACGTGTCGAAATGCCGCTCCATAACCCATTTTTCTTTTTCCTTCTTTTTTTTTTAGACAATGGAAAACTAATTCTAAAAACGGGAAGTGAAACAAAATGCATAATCCATAAATGATTGAGCATTAATAACTCAGGGAAATGTACACGATGATTATTCGTAGTACTTGCACATTACTGTTACCCTACCTATATATCTAGCAAATAGTACTTTGATAATATAACACAATAATACAATATAAACGGATATAATCGCGCGCTATCACACAATGGTTCAATCGGTACACGATATCCGCACCAATATAGCATGATTGTGTTAATGAAATATATATTTACCGGGGATACATAATTCACTGGGAAATTGAAAAACAACTGATGTCTCGCTCGTAAATTTAGCGACGTAGCATATACATATATATCAGGAGAATAACAATTCCTAGCACATACATACACACATGTGTATGTATTATATATATACCTATAATATACATATATAATATACATTATTTATATACATTTTTTATCAGACTTTTTAACATGCGTTACTTAATGCTACCTAGAATGTTACAAACGAACGAGTTTCTCAGCTCGGGGACTAATTTTCTATACAATTAATACTTCTCGCTGTCGCTCGTTGTAACAGTAATAATGTGTAAACTCGAGAACTCGCTAGTGTTTTCCCCGCTGGGGAGAGCAAAGGATTAATAGTAAGTCTCCCGACACACAGCGCGATATATTCGTCGCGACTTTCGACTGACGAGTCTGGCCGTGGAGTCTGGTCGTAAAGGAAAAAAAAAGGGAGAAAGGAGAAGCACATAATTGAATATTTTAGTATGCGGTTGATAAAACCCGTCGAGTAAATCCCGTCCCGGAAATTCGCCGGTCGGGAGCGGACGATACCGAACTCGGGATCGAGCGATCGAAACTAATTTTCTTTGCTTCCCTCTCGGTGATTATTCCCGATAGGACTCCCGGGATATCCGGACGGGAAGATGGAATTTTTCAGTGACTCGACCGGTTATCCGGTCGCCGTATGGATGACCGCGCTTCGCTTGTGATATCGACCGACCCTCTTTCCCGAATTTTCCACCTCGCGAGAAGCCCCGCTTACCCTGTAAGTAAGAATACCGCGACGTGTCGCAGAAAATAAAATGCCTAAAGATAGAATGAACGTGAAAAGTCTCTTCGTTCCCTCGGGCATTATTACGATTGCTTTTAATTAGAGACACTCTGGAGTTACATTGTGTAAGGATATGTACGCGTGGTAGGTTTTTCCGAATAAACCTGTGTCGCCTAAGAGACGCGCGCCGGATGCAGAAATAAACGTATGGAAACGTACCTGTGTGGAATGATTAATCGTTACGTCGGTGACCGCGGGTGTATTACCGCGGAGATGAGGAGAAAATATTAATAATACCGTCGCGCTGAGTAATTAGCGTGATGCTTATTAATTATTCCGTCAATGCCCGGTCGGAAGAAAGAAGCTCGAGGAATAATTATAATGGCGCAATGCTCGAAGCAGAAGTTGGAGAGCGGTAAAAGGGTCGACCCGACTGGAAAAGAAAGAAAATGGGTTTTGTCATTATCATTAGAGCTGAGCGGTACGCTGTCGCGATAAAGCTCCGTTGAGTAAAATCCCGATATGAATAGTGCAGCGTGACGTGATGTAATTGAAATAATTGCAAAGATGTTGCAACATCTCACTTAAAAATATAAATTAAGTTCAAAGCAAATCGAGGGGGGAGAAATAGAGGGAGGGAGACGTGAGATGCGAGAATCTCGCGTCGAGAGAACCGAGGCAAAAGCTTATTATTCCGCCAACAGTCGACGTAAAGAATGATGAAGGTGCACTTGTAACAATCCGGAAAATAAGCGCCCTTTATCGCTCCGGGGTCGCCTGAATGTGCAGAAGATGGATTAGAAAATCAAGATAAAACACCGGTTCTCGCTGAAAAAAGCGCAAAGTGAGCAAAATGAATACCGCCGATACACGCCGGCTGTTTATGTGATTCGTAAACATAGTTTCGTGTATAACGCAAGATCTAAACCCCCGAAAAATCCATCGGAATAACAAATGTTTTTCGCGCAACGTTTATTTCACATTCCCGTTGTACAGCGAAAAGAAAAAAAAATGTTGCGCGCGTTCTCCGATGAGAAACGAAGAAATACGTATGAATAAATATATTCAACGTAACGCATTAGCAACTGAAATAATCGCTATAAAACGTTTTACAACATTTTATGCTATAACCCCTCCCCCGTCCTCTGCCCTCCGTAATCGGAATAATGAAAGAGCAGGAAACATTTTCATGCGTAGCATCCGCAGTAACAATAAATACACAATTTTTACGAATTGTTTGCGAAAATTTAACAAGCTATTAAAGCACTAGTTAAAAAGTAATTGGGAATAGTTTGATTTAAATTTAAACGAAGCGCTCGGCAAGATCGACAGTTCATAGGAGAGGAAGACACCTCATGCATGCTTGTCTCGCAGCGAATTCGGTGTTCCACGGATTTTTCCTAACAGTATATTCTGATAGATCATGGCATACTTTCTTTGTAAACTTTTTGAATTTTTGCAATATCTTCAAAATTGAAGAAAATATAGTACACGAAAATGTGCTGTGACGTCATAGGGACACTGCGGCATCTTTTGAAGTTGCCGGCATCAAAGAAACTTTAGCAAGCTATAACTTTCTCAAATTTAGGTTTTTTTTTTAAATTCAAAAAGTATTAAAAATCGGCTTAAGGCCCTTGCACAATGCTAGGCAACAGGCAATAGGAACAGGAAATAACCTCAAATTCGTCAATACAAACCTAAAAAATTCGAACGATATGATTGGTTGGCAACAGGCAATAGGCACAGAATTTCCAACGTGACGAAAATTCTGTGTCTATTGCCTGTGTCATCGTCTATTCTGCATAAATACAAGGTTTCTGATTTCTGTTCCCTGTTCCTATTGCCTGTTGCCTAGCATTGTGCAAGGGGCTTAAGATTATCTACCTAAATAATGGATACCACTTAATAAAAAAAATTTACTGGAAGACCAAATTCCGCCTTCGTCAAACAAAACGAAAAAAAAAAACACTAAACCTTCCGGTGGCGTTTACATGTTTACCATGGCCAAACACGGTTATCACGAGTCGTCGCCCGTGGCCAATGGGTGGTAATTGTTATTTGTCGTTTACAGGAGCACGGGGCGATCTGGCGCGATCTCGCCGGTGAAAATGCAATTCGACGCGCATGATCGTTCCTACGCACCGCGTATCCCGTTCGGATACGATATTAATACAGATCGTTATTTATTCGGTCGCGAGGTGCGTGATTATTGCATCATTAATTTAATTACCGTTCCCGTGCCGCGCCAACCCTGTCTCTTTCTCTCTTTCTCTCTCTGCTCGAGTCCCCTCTGTCGAAACCGCCTCGTTCGACGCGGACCGTCGCGTCGCGTCGGCGTCGCGTCATTACACCGACGAAGCTACGTTCCATTATTCCATACGTTCCTGTCCCGGCCTGTCGGGATATATAAATCCTCGAAGGTGGCAAAATTCGTTTGGAGAGAAAGAGAGAGAGGGAGAGATGAGGGGGATTGTGGGATGCAGATCGCCAGCGCGAGCGATGCGAAGAGGACGGTGCATAATGTGATTTAAACGGCTCAACGAATTTTATACGCTCTTTGCATTTCGGGATAATTCGTACCGGCGACGCGATCGCCCATGCGCGAACGCGTCCGGCCGTCCTGCATTTTGTTTATACATTTTGGCGATCTGTCGCAGCTCGTTAATACGCGACGACGACTGCAGCGTGAGCTGGTATTGGCAAATTATTCATAGAGACCGATTCGAGACGGAATGCAAGCGATAATTTTTAAAAGGAAAAAATGAGAAACAGCTCTATAATTCGGAACTCGGTCTCCTTGAAAAGTGAAAAGCGGCACTAGAAGTGGCATTAGAAAAATTAATTTGGGTTAAAAGAACAATAGATATACAGAAAAAAATTGTTAACCTATACTACTTTTTTATTTAATAAATGAAGATTATATTAGTAAATTGCTGTATTTTGGTATTTTCATGATAGATGCACAGCACAATAAGTATGATCCGTATCTCTGGAAACCCCATGCAGACTCCCCCAAATTCGCAATTTTTCACGGCAATAACAGGCAGCGAGATCGCCCGTGTTTTTCCCTCGACGGGGCGCGACTTTTCCCCCCGCATTTTTCGCCGATCAAACACGACTGCCTGCGCAGCCAGAAAATAAAACGGCGGCCGCGCGCGCGGAGCGGAATAAACGTGCATCATTCTGCATCTGCAACGCGTCAAAACGCGACGCGCTAAATATTGTCGGAAAAGTCGGCGCTAGACGCGTCGAAATCGATACGCTCCCGGCGGAGATAAAGATTTCTCTCGGCCCCCTCCGCTTCATTTTAATAATTAAATATCGGATCTTGAATAAAATATTCACACGATTTTAATATCCGCCGCGCTGCATGCATCTTCCGACACTCGCGATATCGCGTACAGTAATTTATACGAATATCCGAGGCAACTGTAAATGATGTAGCCACTGACGTCTCTTTGACGTGCATTTTTCTTTTTTTAAATAGGTTGCATTTTTTCATTAACATATACGTTTCTCGAATTTTTAAATTATTCTAAACATCAAAACTTATGACTATCGGGTTTCAAATGTTTAATCATTTAAAGAATCATTTAGTAGAAGAAACGTTAACTTAATTTGCTAAATTGAATATTATAGTTAATAATAATTATATACGTTAAATTTTTCATGTATAAAAATTCGAACACGAATATCTTGACAGAGGCGACATTATAAATACGCTGTTTGCACTAACAAGTTCGCATCGTTTATTCATGTCTTATAAATAAATAGCCTACTTAAGATATATAATTACGTTCTCCCACACCTAATAATACGCGCGCCAACGCACATCATGATCGCCGAGACTTATTTTCTAAACGAGTACAAATTGCGATCTGGAGTCTCACGCACCGCTCGTTTCCTATTACGAGTTATTTCCAGTCGCGCATAACGATCAGTGAGTCACGTATTAATGTCAGCGCGGCGATTGACGGGTCGCACAAATACGGACACAAGTACATAGTACACCAGAAGGACGTACCGGCATTGCACATGCTGAATAAATTGGGTTGATTTTGAAAGCGGAAGTGTAGCGGTACTACCTCGTTCGATATTAACCGCTCGGCCGCTATATCGCTACGTCTCACGTAACATTGTCGAGGAAGCTCGTAGACGCGGGAACCGCGAGAATAGCACGTACGTTGTAAGGAAGCAAGTGTAGCGTGGCGCATACGTAAAATCGGGAAACGAGCGAGATCAGGCTGAGAAGGGGAAAGGAGAAGGTATACTTTCTTCGCGCGGCGATAAATCACGGACCCTTGACCGAGAAACCGCGACTATACGCGGGACGGTACGCGCGACGTAAATGCCGTCTAACGATAAGTAAACTGTCGGGCGCGGGCGAGTTGGCGCAGTCGTAAAGATACGAATCAACGAACGCGGTAGCGCGAATGTTTTGCGCACCGCGTACACAGCGACGAGCGAAACGAGGCGAGAAACACAATATATTCTTGGTGCTCGTACCTGTCGAGACACTCGCGGACTGGGACTTTCGCGCTTTGTGGTCCATAATGTCTCTCGTAGTCTCGCTCCGTAATCTCAAGATTCCCTCGCGATTCCAGCGGGGGATATGTCGTGCGCTCGTGATCGTGAATGGGAGAAATCGTGAAAAACCGGGAAAAATCAGCAAAAATTCGTTTGTTCGTTCACTTGCGCACTCATCAAGCAATGCTTCTTTCAACGCACGCACATATGCGCGTTACACGCCACTTACGTAAGAGCGGGTCGTTTCTGTCAGGACAGAACCATGATTTCACCTGCTGGTCTCTCCCTCTCTCTCTCTTTTTCTCCTTCCTTCGTGTATCCGGTCTCGTTCGAATGCAGTCGCATTACAGCCGCAGGAAGGATGGGAAAAAGGAGGAGGAACTCCCGTGACGCGCAAAAGGAGGGAACCAGCCGGCACATGGACTGCAGGGATTATCGTTGCTTGCGGATTATCACGGATATTTAGAGAGACCCGGCTCGCCGGGTATATCCTCCCCCCCTTTCTCTCTCTCTCTCTCTCTCTCTCTCTCTCTCTCTCTCGCCTTGTGGTCGTGGAAATAACAAGCCGAGGAACATTTGCGTTGCGACACGTAAATTAGGCATGCTCTCCGTTTTCTGGCATTTTTTCGGTCACAACTTACAGCGCGGCATGCACGCTTTTTGCCCGCGGCCCCAATCTATATTGGAATTATTCGTTGAACGTTCCACTTATTGCCTCAGTCATCAGTCATCATGAACGAGATCTAATAATACACGAGCAATATAGAGACGTATTATTATTGTGTGGAAACGCAATCTTTTTTCTTTTTATTTCCTATACATTAGCTACTTAATATTTCACGTAAGATTGTGAATAATAATTGAACGATTGGGGGGCATAAGTATAGATATGACGAAAGTCATCTACCACATTTGGATCTCGTTGAAATTATCATGACAGAATTAGTGAATTATTTAATAAATATGCAGGTAATACCTATATAGTATTTATTCACGTCAGTTATTTATTCACGTGAATATTCATTAATGATCATTTATCGAATTTTGGTTAACTGGGTTATCTATTTTTATTAGTTTCAGGGAAGCAAATAAAAATAAATGAGATTACGATTAAAATAAATAATATTGTGACCTTTTTTTTGAAAATAGATAAATTTATACTAAAGATTACTTAATATAATAATTTATCTGAATTGATGAAAAAATGTTTAATTATAACAAATATGATGTCAATTATACTGTAGTAAAAAGACAATTTGTTGCAGTAGCGGCACAGCCATTTGTTCGCCAACAACTTTCATGAATAGTATTTCATATCTTGGCCTTCAGAGGTTAATAAAAATAATCAGTGTCCAAGAATTCCATGTCTCGTAACAGCAATTCCCGCGATCTTTATTATACCAACGAATGCCGTTGTCAGTTGACTCTATTAAAATTCCCAACGGTGCTAAAGAGTAGATACTTTGGTTAATGTTATACATAGCTAGGACGTTATCTCCCACAAACGTTATATATTTCCACTTATGTCTTCAACATCTCTCATGAATTTCGCTTACAAAGGGCTGTCAACAAGTGCTTAGCCGTGTATCGTTATCTTGTTTTATATATATACCTATAATTTTAATTTCTTAGAGAGTCTATAATTTAATATTTCTTTTATTAAAAAACTCAATTTTATTTATTGTTCATTTTAATCATAATCTTATTTATTCTTTATTGCATTTCCAGCAGTTATACATACATATATAATATTCGATAATCGATCATACGTACGCTCATGTAAATATTCAATAAATTAAAAATAATTTTAAATTAAAACACATACACACATATTTCATATACGCAGAGAAAAAATTACTATGCATGCAACTGAAATAGCTAGCAGTAAGACCATGTTAGCTTTCGAACAGGCATCGAAAGAATATTTTTTCAACGTTCTGGGGCATAAACATGTACGGAAAATCGTGCGGAAAGAAGTAACTATCGTGCCGCTGCTCGTGGTGTTACCACTTTACTGATTCTTCTTACGCGAGAGAAAGAGAGAGAGAGAGAGAGAGAGAGAGAGACTAAACGGATCGCGAATACCGAAAAAGCGGCGACAAGAACGATCGCGATCGGACGCAGTCTATTTTCCGCGCCGTTGCGCTGAAAGCGGGTCGCCGTCATCGCCGAGCCGCGCACGGAAACGTGAGGAAACGGAGAACAATCCCAGTGCGCAATGGGGAGAATATTTACCATTCGAATGAGACAGACATTTGAATGACATTCTTGCACGCTCATTATAGACTGCAACATATTTTTCTCAATCTCGGTCGAATCGTGTGCGAAAAATGCAAGAACAAGACTAGACTCTAGACTTTACTAGACTATCTGAGAAAAAACTGATGTTCCGAGGTATAGATATTAACGGCTACATAAATTAACTGTCATTCGTACGAACTGTCATCCGAGGAAACTCGAATATCTTATTGTTTCTACAAAGAGAAAATCAGTACAAAAAAGATATATTTATATTCATCTTCTATTAAAGTACGATATTTTAATTTAAGCATCAGGAAAAAAGTCACTGTATTCAAAAATAATACACTAATGGACCTACATACTTTAATGGAGAAAAGAACTAAAAAATTCATGCAGATTTTTTATTTTCTATGTGAGTTAGAGATTCTAGACACTTATTAAAAATTTACTTTATTTAAATAATAATTATGTTCAATTACATTCTATTTAAGCACTTATAGCGGATAAATAAAGTAAGAGATTTGCGCAGTTTATTTTTACTGGGTAATCTTGTAGAGAAGGAACATGCTGCTATAAATATGCTTTATTTAATATACTGATATAAATCGTGTCACGATAAAGATATTTTGTGATAATATCTTTCTGTTCTGCATAAAGTTATTTCCAAGCTAGGTTATGCAAATATCCTTTTCGGCCATTAATATATTCCTGGAACAATGTAATTAACATAAATTCAATTCGTGTTCGCGTTTGCTTACTTAAAGTACGTATACGGAAAGTTTGTCCGGAAGAGGAAGTAATTTTCCTTATATTAATTGCAGAATTCAAAGTGGTTCTCATAAAGGAGCTAATTATAGACATCGTTAAGCTGATTTAGTACGGATAAAATTCCTCCTGGTTTGTTCCGGCATGGCGTCAATATGAAAATTCTTTAGAAACGCGCGGGATAGTGCTTAAAGGTCGCGGCGCGGAGTCAAGTTTAACTAAACGACTAATTATCGAGAGACGAATTTGGCACGTGCCCGTACTCGCTCGCGCGAGCTCATGTAGGTGTATTTTTCTTCCTTCCGGGACTTTCTTCTCGCTTCTATTTGTGGATAGAAGAAGGAAAAGAGCCTGCGGTTTTGCCGTGTAACTCGTTTTTCTGCAAACGGTAGCACCGTGCCCTCTCAAGCACGCTGCAAACACGTTTAACAACCATCGATTGAAATATCACGAGTATTTCACCGAGCGAAAGAGGAAAAAGCGGCGAGATCGGAAATATTTCATCGCACGAGGACTGTAGCCGAATACGTATATATATAAAGAAGAAAATAAATCCATAAGTTTTATATTTAATACAGTTAAAACACGTGCAATTTCCCAGACAGCACGTTGCCGCGGCTGTGGTTAAATAAATATTTATCCGTCTTGTATTATAAATATAAAATTCATGGATGTATATGAGGAAGAGGTGGGAACTGACTTGCGGAAGTAATCTTGTTGAATATGCATTAACTATCTCGTTCCCTCACCTATATATCTTATAACGTGATCATTCGTTTCATAATTCACGAGAAATCTGGCGCATAAACAGAAATGTCAGAGTCTAATAGAAAGAAAAATAGAAGTTACATAAATGACACAATATGGATATCGGAAAATAACTAACATCTTTAATTAAAATTTCGAGTAGTGTTTATGCAGGAGTATAAAATTAGAGAGAAGGAAAGAAAATTTATATAAGTTATTTGTACGTATATTTTAACACACATGTGGCATATGATATACTAAGCTGTTATATGTTCAAGTTTGCGAGCACGTAAACGCATTTGCTTTTCAGAGAAGTTATTTTTCCTCGTTTGATAACGACTTTTATCAAGTATACCATTACGAGCGACCGGAAAGGTTCGTTTACACTGTTGCAATTTTGGTGTCATGCAAATAATGCTATTCGGGGTCATGCACCAATGTGCAAATCTCAGTTACTTATGCCAGACATATACAGATTGTCGATTTTACGATGCGTTTTGAATACTTTTGATCTCTATTAGGAAATCATCATGATTCGTCCGGTCGTAAAAATATATTGCTCTTCCAAATAGCAGAAATAAAAAAAATTTCTCGCTCGGAAACTTCTCTCCCGTTGGCTTCTCATCGATGGAGTCCGTTATGCCGAGACATTTATCAGCTTCACTAATAGAAAGTGACTTAATATGAGACACGATAAAATCCGCGCGTGCGTTCACCGCAAAATTAATCTGTAAAAACGCTGGGCGCGTAAGCGTATTCATACGGAAGTGTTCATTAAGTCAGGAAAGAAAGCATTTGTATTTGGCCGTTGTACGCGAGCCCGATTTACATGGATGTAATTATGCGCGATCGACAAAGTAGGGCAGGCAAATCGTATTACACAAGTGGCAGTCGCCGTAACGCAATTTGATACACATGCGGAAATGCTAATTGAATTTCTTGATTAGAATATCCCGGCTGTAATCTGTAATATCTGCGGGAAAATAGAATTCGATTAACGCGATTCCGTTGTAAGCGACGGACCTGCGGAACGTATTTATGTCGCATGAAACGCATATCTCACGGTCCCGTTGAGTTAATCTGTCCAATTAATTGGACATAAAAAATGGAAGAAAAATAAACGCAAATTCCCCCCATCATTATGTTTATTGTCAATAATGCTGCAGCAAAATAATACATTTTCATGTATGATGAAACAACATTATTGAAGCTCCTGCATTATTGTACCTCCGCTACACGGGCGTACAAATTATGCCAGTCGCGTGACCGTTTCAAACGAACGTCGCCGATAATGCGGTGACATTCGCAAATCTCGACTGACCACGCAAACGCATGCAGAGACCTCCGCTTATGGAAACGCCTGTTTCCATCGTACTCGTGAAAACCTAAATTAACAATTCATTTGTCCGGCACAGAGTTGCGAAAGCGTCGCGATAAGATGCTTTATTTAAATGGTTAATGCATATTTTAGAACTTACACTGTTCGTAGTGTCCTAGTTAAAAATACAGGCATGTAAATAAACTGACGTAATATCCAACTAAAGATGCAAACTCAGAATTGGAAATAGAACGTCGGATAAAATTGTGTATCAATACGAAATATACAAGATTAACGTATACAATATTTCTCATACGTGCAAACGCGCAGAAATAGCATATTTATTACAGATCGTATTATATGTGACTTGACGATTTTGTAAAGATCCGTTTTAAAAGAACAGAGAAATATTTAAGTCACCAAAGACAGAAGCGCGCAAAAATGTACACGGCTGTGATCACATAGCTCTTGGCAAACCATTGTCAAGGCCTTAACCACCAGCTTTCCAATGCGCCGTAGACAAGCCTTTTCGTAACAATTGATAAGATCGTAATAACAACAGCCGCGGCGCCAAATTACGTATATCCGGCAATAGTCGATTAACATAACAATCTGAGGCTATATATTACGTCCTTATACGTCAGCATGATAATCACCATCGAATGGTGACTTTTCAACTCTTACCAGACGAACGGAACTCTTCCTGGCTTTCCTCGCGCCTATCATTAACCGAACATTGATATACGGACGGTGAGAGAGGAAGAACGATCCAGCGGCGATAAAACCGCGATTTATCGGCCGATGATGGATCTAATCGCGAAAAAAAAGTTAATTAGGGTCGCGCAGATGCTTTCCTTCCGGCGAATGCAATTATAGTGGCATTTCACCCGAAACCTGTTTCTTCCGCATCGCCGCCGGTCGCGGATGCATTTTTCTCGAACCGTAGTCGGTTTCGCGCTGAATAACGATAGGACTTTAATGACTTTTGTCGCTTCGGAATTAGGAGGATCAGCCGGTGCCGTGGTGGCGTCTAGACTGAGCGACATACCGGAATGGAAAGTTTTGTTGCTAGAAGCTGGCCCGGACGAACCACCGGGTGCCGAGGTTCCCAGTATGGTGGCAATGTTTCTGGGTAAGTTTCAATTGGACCCTCCCCGTATACACAACGCCGCTGTTCTGTTATCTACACCACGTTCAAACCTCGCGATAATGAGTATTTAGGGTGCTACAATTTAGGATCAGTTTTGATTTTTATTTTATCATTCAACATGGAAATGAATATCAAAATCATAAGATACAAAATGCGCGAGAGTTCTTTTTCCTTGATTCATTTTTATTCGAGCATTCCCTGTGGAATATTTCCGTAGAAAATTTTTTTTTATTTTTAATGTTCGTTAATTATGCTGTAAAATAAAACTTTGAATGTGTCTGCTTAAAATTCAATAAGAACTAATTATTATCATTTATTAGCATCTCTGAAGCTTGATTTTAATCAGAACGCGTTTAATTCAACGATAATTTTATTAAAAGAGAATCGATGTCAAATTAGTTACGATAAAATCTGTATAGAAATGTGGTGAAATGACTCATTGTCAGTGAGTATATTTAAGATATCCGCGGATCTGGAATAATGCGAGTAATCATGCGAATAATCGCTTTTATTTAAAATACGAGTGTTTCGAGCACCTCCGAGAGGAAATTGTTGCAATGCTCATCTGGAATCTATATTATTGGATTGCAAATGCTAGCTGTTACTATCCGTTACGGGCTTTACGCATGTTAAACGATCTGACAATTTTACCGATAGGCTCTGACATTGACTGGCAGTATCAAACCACGAACGAGATGAACGCTTGTCTGTCAACCGGCGGATCCTGCAGTTGGCCGCGCGGTAAAAATCTAGGCGGGACGTCCGTCCACAATGGTATGATGTATATCCGGGGCCACGCGAAAGATTTTGACAATTGGGCGGCCATGGGCAATCATGGATGGAGTTGGCACGATGTAAGATCCCGTAAACCTGTCCTAATGGATTATTTCAAGTGTTTTGGATAAGATAAATACAGGCAAATTAATTTTAGCCGTGAAAAGCGAAATCAGTTTAAAACATTCAGACTCCGTCTCTTTAGATTGCAAATTGCAAGACTTGTAATCTCAAGTGAGATATACTATAGGGAATAAAAGATACAAACTACCGTTTCAAATACGTAATCATTCAGTCGTAACTTGTCGAACTTGTAAAAAGTTATGAAGTATAAATTATAGTATCATTAGCATATATCCTAACCATGATATTGCAAGTCTTGCGATTTTGTAAAACAATATCTAGGAAGAGAAAGTTCTGTCAGTATATTTTTTCAAATATTGATCGCTAAAAGTTTTCAACTCCGGTATATTTGAAGAGATCGAATGTAAAAAATACATTCGCAAAAGATAATGGCTGATTTTGTTTAGGTCTTGCCATATTTTACGTGCTCCGAGAACAACACGGAGATCCATCGAGTTGGTCGCAAGTATCATTCGACCGGTGGTCTGTTAACCGTCGAACGGTTTCCGTGGAAGCCTGCAATCGCGGACGATATCCTCGCGGCGGCGGTCGAAAAAGGATACTCGATTAGCGAGGACTTGAATGGCGACCAATTTACAGGATTTACTGTGGCTCAAACCACAAGCAAGAGTGGTGTCCGAGTGAGTAGCGCCTCGGCCTTCCTCCGACCGGTACGGCATCGGCGCAATTTGCACATCTCCCTAAATGCCATCGCCACGAGGATCATTATCGAAAATAACAAAGCTGTTGGAGTAGAATTTTATCAAGTTAGTATACGCATTTATGTTCTCTTAACTCGGCAGCGGTGACACGGAAAACGTATTTCTTTATTTTATTATCACGCATTAAAGGTTTATTAATATTTGAGTACGTATTTAACAATTATTATTCTAAATTTTAAATATTATTCTATTAATTAGTATTATTTTAAAATATGACGTATGTCAGCAACTGTGCCAAAAATTAGTAACTTTGTTTAATAAGAAATCATTCCATTATAACTCGTTAAATATTATTTAATGATTTAGTCTAATTTAAAATCTAATTTAATGGATATCTATTCTATTTAAAATTTTTAATATAAGTAAAAAGAGATATGGGATAAAATTTCAATTTATATCATCTTTCAAGGATGTTAAAAAGTGTCACTTATTTCAGATTAATAATCCATAAATTGTTATATAATAGCAGCAATATTATCTATAAACCTATTTTCGAATATCTGAGTGTCGCATAATTGACAGATATAATTTTTATGGCTACCGGAAATTCTGCTTCTAACGATATCGCGAGCAAAAGGTTTTTATCCAGTCGAGAGTTACAGAGAAACCCGCTGCAACTTTTATTAATACGCTGAATACGTCACGCTCGAAAAATCTGTATTATGCACGAATGGGAATTTGCCGAGGGTATTATTTTATTGTTTTAGCTATATTAAGATACAACGCTCTAGTAATCATGCGCAGAAGTCGCACGATGCAAAGACACTTTCATGGATATTAAAAACATTAGTTTTTGTTCCTTTCGCTGAAGTTTTAAGTTTTTCGCGTATAAACCAATAATTATATAATAGCTGATAGCTCATGTGCAGATATCACATAATAGAGTCACATGACATGAATATTAAAAAGATAATTTTTATCTCACTCGCTGAGGTTATAAGTTTTTCATGTGCAAACCAATAATTACATAATGGCTGACAGTCCACGATATCGCACAATAGAGTCACTTTCACGGGTATTAAGAGGATAATTTTTATTTTATTTGCTGCATTTATAGTTTTTCATATGCAAACGCCTTTAGATATCCAAGAGTTATATATTAAAAGTCATATATACTTAACTTAGATCTTGATTTAGTGTTTTCATTAATTGATCGCAACACGACGCAAGTTAAGTACCGCAAAATATGCACACTGTTTAAAGTAAGCGAGACATAATATGATGATATCGCGCAGCATCGAGGAACTTTGCTTTTTGCCGGAGCGGTTACCGGCACTTAGACGCGAAATCAAGTTCGCGCTCTAAAGCGCGTCGGTGAGTTTGGTGATGTGAGTTTCAATGAACGCATCTTCAGGATGGTGAACTTCGAGTTGCCCGCGCCACAAAGGAGGTAATCGCCTCCGGTGGTGCCGTAAATTCGCCTCAACTGTTGCTACTCTCCGGAATCGGGCCGAAGGAACATCTGCGGGCGGTGAACGTCACAGTCGTCAAGGATCTTCCAGGTAAGCGATCCATTCATCGTACGTAAGTCATTATGAATAAGGCGATGTATCCTCTCAGAGAAGATAATAATCCGCCGACAGAATTTAGCGTAATTTACCGATGACGCACGAAAATGCATTACGACGACAATATAAAGTCTCTTCTCAGAAATCAACTTAACAAAGAGCCTAACGGGAATTTTGTGCTATTGAAAGAGAACTAATTAGGCATTGAAGAAGATTAGTTTTACATTCTTCGGAGTATCTTATTTAAAGTACGACCAAGATTAATTCTCGCGGATATAGGTGTGAACGTCTACGTTAATTACGAAATGCAGAAAGTTTTCGTTCTTATTGAACGTAATTGACGGAAACGAGCGTCGAGTCGACGCTCGGCCGGATCACCGATAGGAATTATGCCAAAGTCGATAATTACGTTTTTAATCGGTCAGACCATTTTGCCCCAGGTGTTGGAGAGAACCTGCATAATCACGCGTCGTACACTTTATCGTGGACCATCAATCAGCCGAACCTGTACGACTTGAACTGGGCGTCTGCCACGGAATATATCGCCTTCCAGAAAGGACCAATGTCATCGACTGGTTTATCACAATTAACCGGGATGCTATCGTCGGCCTACACGACGCCAGATCATCCTGATATCCAACTGTTTTTCGGTGGCTATCAGGCGGCCTGCGCAACCACCGGTGAAGTGGGTGCCACCATGAACAGCAACGGTCGCAGTATCAGCATATCGCCGACGATGACGCATCCGCGTAGCAAGGGTGAGCGAACGTAATTAGCCCGAAGTATCGGACTCCTGCCCGCAAAAATTAGCTAATTAGATGGTAATTTCGATGAATTTATCATCAATCACGCCGAGCACCGTACCAAAATTCCATCCGTAATTTAACGTAGGAATGATAGGATCGGCTCGCCCGCGACCGTTGACATCACCGGGAAAATTTCTCTACAAATTGATTAATCAATGCTCCCGCGTTATGTCTCCATGAAATTCCGGTGAATTTCGACAGTCAATGTTTGGCGCGTCAGCGCACCGTTCCGTCACCGATAAACGAATTTGACCACAGGAAAGCTGCTTCTCGCCAGTAACAGCCCCTTCGCGAAGCCGATAATCTGGGGCAACTACTTCAGCGATCCTATGGATGCGACGATCCTCGTTGAAGGTATCGAGGTCGCGTTGTCCCTCGCCAATACCAGTGCCATGGCCAAGTACAATATGACTCTGAACAACAGACCGTTGCCCACGTGCTCTCAGTATCCCTATCTGAGCAAGGAATATTGGGTCTGCGCCGTGCGTCAAGATACCGGCCCAGAGAATCATCAGGCAGGCTCCTGCAAGATGGGTCCGCATAATGATCCCATGGCCGTGGTCGACAATCGATTGAGGGTATACGGCATCAGAAATCTCCGCGTGGCCGACGCGTCCATTATGCCGCAGGTAGGTATCTTCTGTAATCGCGAGAATATCGCGAGTGTTGATGCGTTTTTCCTTTCTCTTTTTGTTTTCTACTGTAAGCACTTTCCGACAAAAATGAATGATCATTAGCGAGGATCGCAAGGCACTCGAATTTTTTCGTTGCGAAGTTCTTCTTTACGATTAACGCACCATTATCGTTCAGGTGCACATTCATCATTAAGTTTTTAGTCATTCGTTAGGATTTCCCATTACGTAAAGTCCATTTTTAGACGATATAATTCGTGTCAAAATTTAGAATATTTTATTTTGTAATTTTATGCGCCGTGTAATACGAAAAACAATCAGAGAATCCGAGTACGCATATTATAAATATAAAATGTATATGAATATACGTACACCAAAATACACAGCACAAAAATTATAAATAAGAATGCGCCAGATCTTTAAAATCTGATGCGCACTATAAGTCAACTAAATCGAGATTAACGAGTTTACAAGCTTTCGTAACGATGTCAATCTGACAGTATATTTTAATCTACATTAGTCATTTCTTTTTGACTCTAATTCAATATTTTAATATAATTTTTATGATAAAATCTCATTTTATATCTATAGAAATCTATAAAAGTTCTATAAAAGATATAAGATTCTTTCTAATCCTAATTCGTCAAAACTAAAAGAGAAGATATAGCCGCAAATATGCGATTGCTTTTCAAGGTAACGTCCAGCAACACAGCAGCCCCGGCCATGATGATTGGCGAAAAGGCGGCCGCGTACATCAAGTCCGACTGGGGCGCTGCCGGTACACAATGGTACGGGAAAGAACCTTGCCCCATATGGAAACACAACCATCATTGGAGGCACCATTACAGCAATTAGTCACCAGCAATTTACCATGTTTCCTAGTTCACACACGACGATCGAGAGTACGCTGGACCTATTACTTTGGGGGATCAAGTACATCGACTGGGATCAGGCTATATGGTAGCCGGGCTCCACGATCTATCTAGTCTCTTATTGCATCCATCAATGCGTTTTCCGCAGCCTAAGAAAGTCGGCGAGAACGCGACCAAAGGCGAGGACTTTCAGGAAGATTCCCGTAGGCTGCGATTTTCTTTCTCTTCGGTATGATCGAGCGATCGAGCTGGACTTGCACCTCGTTCGATCTCTCGAGCGCTACGTTAAATTATGCTCGAAATTATGCCGCAACATACGCGCGGGTGCAGTTATATTGTTACTAACGCAGAGAGTCGAACGACTGAAGACAGTCGTCGTCTCGCTGTATCGCCATGTCTTAATTTCCAGTTAAGAATCTCCTAAGATTGTGCATCTCGTAGCGTTATGGCTGTTAAGAGATTTTTTTATCAATTAGCCGTGGCGCAACGAGCGCAAATCTCCGTACAACTTACGAGTATTGTTACTATTATTGTTAATTCCTTAAACAAGCTATAATTTCCTATTGTTTTTAGTTACTGTATGCACCAAGAGCTTAGAGAGTTAACAAGTTTAGGATGTACATATTATGCTAATAATCTCTTTCGATATCGCGCTTATAGTACTTTTCAATAGTTGTGGCATATAATACCACCCATGGATGTCCTATTGAAATGATGACCAAAGACAGATTCTGGTACCTGGTACACCAACCGCCAAAAATATAGTAATTAATTGTTAATAAAAAATGTGTAAAAAAATATAACGGATTATAAATATGAATAGCTCGGCCGTTTTCAGAAAATGTCCGAGTGTAAATCAAAATACTGTAAATAAATAAGATTGCAAAGACAGAAAGCACAGAGACTTTTACATAGAATAGCTGTTTGCACCCGCTTCCGATAATCCGCTCCTACGATGCTATATATTATGAATTGCATTTACGTCCTATAAATAAATGCAATAATCGTAAATAAATGCGATAATCAAAATCTTAAATAAATGATTAATTAACCAAAGACTCTCGAAATTATAAAATTAACGAGTAACAAGGAAAAGTGGGCTTTGAGAGTCAAAAGCGATTAGATAACGTTGTGTAATATTTATTAATAATTTAATGCGTTATAAATCGTACGTTTCGGTTCTACTTTAAATCATCTTCGGCGACGCGATGATAGATAAATTAAATAATCTCAAGCTCTCCGATGAGCATAAGGTATAAGTATTTAAAAATTCAAAGTATAAACTGAATGTGTATCCTATAAGACTCCTGTCGAGAAAATTTTTCTCAAGTTATCATCCTTAACTGCGAACGAGTTATGTGTACAATAATGAAAGAAAAAATAACGGCACTGTTCGCTTTTTCATATACTGTTGCGCTTGAAGGCTCCCAATTAATTAATTAAAGTAGACTTTTGTACTTGCCATATTATTACTGTCTCGCGAAAATTTTGTAAAAACCACGAAATATTTTCTATGTTATCTATCCTAACCAATGCCACTATAACGATATTACGATTAGAATGTAAACAAATGATTTATTGGACCATTCATGAATGACAACTCACTTTGAATAAAAATTTCTCGCGATATATTCGCTATTCACGTATATATCGCCACATGTGACATTGTAAAGACTCAAGACCATCAATTTGTTCATGGTCGACAAAATTACTATCATTATATAGGCATAATTATGTGATAATTCAAGAAGCTTATTATTTAAAAATATTTTGAAACGTACGATTTTTATAACTTGTATTAAAGTATTAATTAAATGTTACGTAGCGTTAACTCACTCACAACTAATCGTGTTTGACTCTCAAAGCCCGCTTTTTCCTTGTTACTCGAAATCTTAAAAATAGAAAAATTACTTATAATAATAAAATATTTATCAAAATTAGTTTGCTTGTACAAAGCGATTTGATAACAATTTTAAATAATTGTATCAATAAACCAATGTCTATATAAAAGTTTTATGTGTGATATACAAGCTTTACTTTGACTTCCGAAATGCAAATGGGTTCAGCGGAAATGCAGGTCATAATAGCGCATATCTACTTTGTTTGCGCTATTTTAGTGACAGACTATCCGTCATTTTTCTGAAATGATAGCACGTGCAGTGATTTACAAGTGTGACAAGCAGAGATTATAACAAGCGCCATTATTATTGTTTTTATGTTATGTGCGTTGAGCACTTAATCACAGCTAGACATTTCGCGGCACGTGCATATGCATATACACGAAACGGGTATATAACAAGGCGACAACAAAACGGACGCCGCAATCAGGCAGTAAAAGCCGAGCTCAACGGACAAGATTCCTTACAACGTGACGATCGCATTCACGGGAAATGGTATGTTGATATCCTGCAGCTGTATCGCTTGTCAATTCTATCAAGTACAAGGAAAAAGTATTTTAAAAAAGTGAATACTCAGAAAGGCCAGAATACTACGGTCGGATAGAGAAGCGAAAATAGTTTTAAAATCTTTAAACCTCATTCAAAGTTTCGACACATTAGCAAAAATGTCAAATAATCTCCTTCACTGTGACTGAAACTTTTTCCAATATTTCAAGATAGAAATTAAAACAGGTATATTTGACAAAGAGTATATTTGATTATAAAATAGTATTTGTCTATCGCAATTAATTTCTTTAATAGGAATTTTATAGGATTCTATAAAAGTTAAGCGAGAGAATTATGCAAGATCTAATGCATTAAATCCCAGTAGATTATTAGTTATTACATTATTCGTAATTGCACAGGAATAAAGTGATTTCGCAACAGTAACGGCCGTGATATTCACAAAATAATGGAGCATCGTTCTACGGTTTATACGATGCATATAAACTCGAGATCAACATTCTTAAGTGCCGCAATATATTTAGTCATGCAAACTATATGTTATGCGAAATTATAGGACGTGTCAGGGGTGCCGGAAGCACCATGTTCGTCGCCTTTCGTAGGTGGACTCTCATTGACCGATGTCTGCAGCGGCAATTCCGCCACTTTGTTTCTGTCTATGATGAACATGTTAGCTGCCTATAGTCCAATAATTAATGGTGTGTGCGAACGAATCACGCCCATCAAGAAACCGCGGTATAGTTACGACTTCATTGTCGTTGGAGGTAAGATAATCAATATACCCGTAACATAATAGGCTATTAAGACCTATCTTGTCTATAAATTTAACGAAACGTTTCGCAAAATTATGTTCGGTCAACAGAATCGATCACATGGACCCGAGATTTCCTCAATCGTACCAATTAAAATCAACGAGTTAAGATGATTTTTATTAGTAAACGATTTATAGGATCGAATGGATATTAGTTCATAACAGCTGTATCTTATGTTTTTAATTCAGGTGGTGCGGCTGGATCGGTCGTGGCTGCTAGATTGAGCGAAATTCGTAACTGGAATGTACTCCTTGTAGAAGCCGGACCAGACGAGGCACCTGGCATGCAAATACCGAGCAATCTTCTACTCTATCTGAGTAGATATATCTTTATGTTTTTATAGTTGCTAAGAAGTTAGTGCCTGTGCGGTTAATTTCAATCGTGCGATATTGCAGATACCGAACTAGATTGGAACTACAAAACCACAAATGAATCGTACGCGTGCTTAAAAAATAACGGCAGCTGCAGCTGGCCCAGGGGGAAAAATCTCGGAGGGTGCACTTCCCATCATGGTATGGCGTATCACCGAGGCCATGCGAAAGACTATGCCAGATGGGTACAAATGGGAAACGAGGGGTGGTCGTGGAAAGAAGTATACAGCAAGATTATTGTTAAGACTTTTTGTGATGTGACGTAAGGCATTATTAATTTTTGTACATTAGGTGTTGCCGTACTTCTTGAAATCAGAAGACAATACAGAAATTGGAAGAGTTAGGGCACGGGATCATGGCACTGGAGGTCCAATGACAGTCGAAAGGTGCAAACATCGCGTTTTCTCCTGAATTACTACACTGCTCTAATTTTCACAATTTTTTTATGCTACCGCGATCGTTTACGTCATATAAAAGAAAAAACGATTTGAAGTCATCCGTGTCTTTTTCTGAGTAATTATACTCTGGAGTAAATGTGTAATTGCAATAATCAATTTATAATTGTTCCTTGTTGTCTGTTTTATATAATCAGTTATTCTTTGAAAATTAATTTTATCCTCAAAAAGTATTCCAGCTTCGCATCTATCCCTGTCTACCGTGATTAGAGTAGTTGATCCAGCAATCATTAAACAGAAATCTATACGTTTAGAACTACAGCGTACCCCTAACGTAATCCCCATAATTTCCCTGCCGACTTAATTGATTTACACGTATGAATTAAACTCGCTGATTACTTTCATTAATAGATTCCCCTGGCAGCCGCAATTCGCTTGGGATATAATGTCAGCAGCTAAGGAGGTAGGCTTAGGAGTCACCGAGGACTTGGTGGGCCCGAATATCACAGGTTTCACCGTGGCGCAGACGATCAGCAAAAGTGGCGTTAGACTTAGTGCTGCCAGGGCTTACCTGTGGCCGCACAGAAACCGCAAAAATCTGCACGTGGCTCTAAACGCGATCGCGACAAAGGTCAATACAAGAAAAATCTTGTCAAAAGTGAAAGCCGAGGGAATCACTTTCATTATGGTAAGTTGGCCCGTCATACTCCTCGAATTTCAATGGGCGCGACTTGGCGATTTTCATAAGCTATTATTTTTCCCAAGTCACATGACTTGATAAACGATTTACTATTTGCAGAACGGCCAACAATACAACGTAAGAGCGAAGAAGGAAGTGATCCTTACAGCCGGCTCCATAAATTCGCCTCAGCTTCTGCTCCTATCGGGCATCGGGCCGAAGAGTCACCTGGATTCCGTGGGGATTCGCACAGTCCTCGATCTGCCGGGAGTCGGCGAAAATCTTCACAACCATGCATCGTACGGCGTGGACTTCACTCTCAGTGAGACGAACGTAAATGAATTAAATATGAATAATGCCGATATATATTTTTACAATCAAACCGGCCCGTTATCGTCCACGGGTTTGGCCCAACTCACCGGGATTCTGGCGTCCAACTATACTACCGTGGATGATCCGGACACTCAGTTCTTTTTCGCCGGCTATCAAGCCATTTGCAACACAGGCGGCAGAATTGAGGACTTGAAAGTGTACGATAATAAACAAACCGTTAGGTTTACCTCCGTAAATATTCAAACTCTAAGTAGAGGTAAGTCAGTGATTATGTAACTCGCGTTTTGGCCTAAATAGCGTAATATTATTATAAGAGTACTGACAATATAAATAGCTATGTATCGCAACGAGATTTTAAAACAACACTGAAACACCTTTAACTCTTTCTGTCGACATTCTTCGAAACTATTTCGATATATTTTTGTCTATTTTGGTAATTAAATCTCTCTTTATTCAATTTCATTCACTCGAATGATTCATTCTATGCATGACAATATTAAAAACAAATCCATTGCATTCCAATCTTAACCAATTATAACTAATTAAAACGGAAAGTGTCAACAAATTAAATAAAATTTTCAAAATGCATAATTATCTGTAAAAAATGACAATTTTGCTCGCTGCCATGACGTAGTTGTTAAATGTATTTCATTGATAAATTCCAGGTCGAATAACGCTTGCGTCGAAAGACCCTTTACATCCTCCGATCATTTGGAGCAACGATTTGGCGCATCCGCAAGATCGATCGATTATTTACCAAGGTATTCAGCATATCATAAAGCTATCAACGGCAAAAGCGCTGAAAAAGTACAATCTGAAGATGGTAGATGAAACCGTCCCAGAGTGCGAACAGTATAATAAAAAAAATATAAACACGAATTATGAGTATTGGGATTGTCAATTCCGATACAATACCAGGCCCGAAAATCATCAAGCCGGCACTTGCAAAATGGGGACCTCCATGGACCCCATGGCTGTTGTTAGTCCAGCTCTCAAGGTTCACGGAATAGATGGTTTGAGAGTGGCTGATGCCTCCATTATGCCGAAAGTAAGTAGCAGTTCTCGAAATTTTAATGAGCATACCGCGGCTAATTAATATATCGTCACATTACATTCTGTTTTCTTGCTAGTTCATGTTATGTTATGTGAAATTATAATCTAACATCGTGCTATAAATGTAGAAATAATTTTTACAAAACTTTTCGATGTGCGACATTCAGAAAAAATTGCGATTAATATATTTTTAGGTCTTGTCATTAGTTAATTCTTTCCTATCTCTTAGATGATTTCCGGCAATCCCGTTGCCGCGATCAACATGATCGGCGAGAGGGTCGCTGATTTCATCAAAAACGATTACAAAGTGATCAACAATTTTAAAGCAGATTAGATGACAACTGCATATGATTATGAAAAATTTATAAATAGAATTAACATTTGCTTTCCTACCGCGTTAATAGATTTTATTAGTAGGAACAACATAACTTTTGGTGAAATATATAAGAAAGATATTCATATTTGCACAAAGCTCTGTTTTTTCCTATACCCTCGTCGCGTTTATGATTCCTTAAACAAGCTATAATTTCCTATTGTTTTTAGTTACTGTATGCACCAAGAGTTTATAGTTAAAAAGTTTAGGATGTACATATTACGCTAATAATCTCTTTCAATATCGCGTTTATAGTACTTTTCAATAGTTGTGGCATATAATACCACCCATGGATGTCCTATTGAAATGATGACCAAAGACAGATTCTGGTACCTGGTACACTAACCGCCAAAAATACAGTAATTAATTGTTAACGAAAAATGTGTAGAAAAATAAAATGGATTATAAATATGAATAGCTCGGCCGTTTTCAGAATGTCCAAGTTGAAATCAAAATACTGTAAATATTAAATAAATAAGATTGCATAGACAGCAAGCAGAGACCAAACATAGAATAGCTGTTCACCGCTTCCGATAATCCTCCTTCCTATGATGCTATTATGAATTGTATTTACGTGCTATAAATAAATGCGATAATCGAAATCTTAAATAAATGATTAATTAACTAAAGACTCTCGATATTAAAATTAACAAGTAACAAGGAAAAATGGGCTTTGAGAGTCAAACGCGATTAGATAACGTTGTGTAATATTTGGTAATAATTGAATACAAGTAATAAATCGTACGTTTCGGTTCTACTTTAAACCATCTTCGGCGACGCGATGATAGATAAATTAAATAATCTCAAGCTCTCCGATGAGTATAAGGTAAGTATTAAAAAATTCAATGTATAAACGGCGGCTGCGTTCCGATATTCACCAGTACTAAAAATCTATAGTTTACGTCACGTATACTATATATTTTCAGTACTGGCAGTGAATATCGGAACGTAGCCTGAATGTGTATACTAAAAATGCTTCTGTCAAGAAAATTGTTCTCAAGTTATCATCCTTAACTGCGAACGAGTTATGTGTACAATAATGAAAGAAAGAATAACGACATTGTTCGCTTTTTCATATACTGTTGCGCTTGAAGGCTGCTCATTAATTAATTAAAGTAGACTTTTGTACTTGCCATATTGTTACTGTCTCGCAAAAATTTTGTAAAAACCACAAAATATTTTCTATGTTATCTATCCTAAACAATGCCACTATAACGATATTACGATTAGAATGTAAACAAATGATTTATTGGACCATTCATGAATGACAACTCACTTTGAATAAAAATTCCTCGCGATATATTCGCTATTCACGTATATATCGCTACGTGTGACATTGTAAAGACTCAAGACCATCAATTTGTTCATGGTCGACCAAATTACTATCATTATACAGGCATAATTATGTGATAATTCAAGAAGCTTATTATTTAAAAATACTTTGAAACGTACGATTTATAACTTGTATTAAAGTATTAATTAAATGTTACGTAGCGTTAACTCACTCACAACTAATCGCGTTTGACTCTCAAAGTCCGCTCTTCCTTGTTACTTAATCTTAAAAGTAAACAATTACTTATCATAATAACTAAATACTTATCAAAATTAATTCGCTTGTACAAAGCGATTTGATAACAATTTTAAATAATTGTATCAATAAACCAATGTCTATATAAAAGTTTTATGTGTGATATACAAGCTTTACTTCGACTTCCGAAATGCAAATGATGAGTTCAGCGAAAATGCAGATCATAATAGCGCATATCTACTTTGTTTGCGCTATTTTAGCGACAGACTATCCGTCATTTTTCTGAAATGATAGCACGTGCGGTGATTTACAAGTGTGACAAGCAGAGATTATAACAAGCGTCATTATTTCATGTTATGTGGGTTGAGCACTTAATCACAGCTAGACATTTCGCGGAACGTGCATATGCATACACAAAATACGGGTATATAATAAGACGACAACAAAACGGACGCCGCAATCAGGCAGTAAAAGCCGAGCGCAACGGACAAAATTCCTTACAACGCGACGATCGCATTCACGAAAAATGGTATGTTGATAAGCTGCAGTTGTATCGCTTGTCAATTCTATCAAGTACAAGGGAAAAAGTATTTTTAAAAAGTGAATACCCGGAAAAGTCGGGATACCACGGTCGGATAGAAAAGCGAAAATAGTTTTAAAATCTTTAAACCTAACTCTAAGTTTCGACACATTAGTAAAAATGTCAAGTATAATCTCCTTCACTGTGAATGAAACTTTTTCCAATATTTCAAGATAGAAATTAAAACAGGTATATTTGACAAAGAGTATATTTTATTATAAAATAGTATTTGTCTATAGTAAATAATTTCTCTAATTAGAATTTTAGAGAATTTTATAAAAGTTAATCGAGAGAATTATGCAAGATTTAATGCATTAAATCCCAGTAGATTATTACATTATTCGTAATTTAATTGCAAGAGTAAAGTGATTTCACAACAGTAATGGCCGTGATATTCACAAAATAATGGAGCATCGTTCTACGGTTTATACGATGCATAAACTCGAGATCAACATTCTTAAGTGCCGCAATATATTTAGTGGTGCAAGCTATATGTTATGCGGTATTATAGGACGTGTCGTGGGTGCCGAAAGCACCATGTTCGTCGCCCTTCGTAAGTGGACCCTCATTGACCGATGTCTGCAGCAGCAATTCCGCCACTTTGTTTCTGTCTACGGGGAACATGTTATTTCTGTCTATGGTGAACATGTTAGCTGCCTATAATCCAATAATTAATGGTGTGTGCGAGCGAATCACGCCCATAAAAAAACCGCGGTCTACTTACGACTTCATTGTCGTTGGAGGTAAAATAACCAATATACCCGTAAACATAATGGGCTATTAAGACCTACCTTGTCTAGCAATTTAACAAAACGTTTCGCAAAATTATTTTCGGTGAACACAGAATCGATCACGCGGACCCGAGATTCCCTAAATCTTATCAATTAAAATCAACGAGTTAAGATGATTTTTATTTGTAAACGATTTATGGGATCGAATCATGGAATGGATATTGGTTCATAACAGCTGCATCTTATGTTTGTAATTCAGGAGGTGCGGCTGGATCGGTCGTGGCTGCTAGATTGAGCGAAATTCATAACTGGAATGTACTCCTTGTAGAAGCCGGGCCAGACGAAGCACCTGGCATGCAAATACCGAGCAATCTTCCACTCTATCTGAGTAAATATATCTTTATGTTTTTATAGTTGCTGATAAATTAGCAACTTTGCGGTTAATTTCAATCGTGCGATATTGCAGATACCGGACTAGATTGGAACTACAAAACCACGAATGAATCGTACGCATGCTTGAAAAATAACGGTAGCTGTAGCTGGCCCAGGGGGAAAAATCTCGGAGGGTGCACTTCCCATCATGGTATGGCGTATCACCGAGGTCATGCAAAAGACTATGACAGATGGGTGCAAATGGGAAACGAGGGATGGTCGTGGAAAGAAGTATAAAGCAAGAAAATTTTATTGTTGAGACTCTTTGTGATATGAGAGACGTAAGGCGTTATTAATTCTTGTACATTAGGTGTTACCATACTTCTTGAAATCAGAAGACAATACAGAAATTGGAAGAGTCAGCGCACGGGATCATGGCACTGGAGGTCCAATGACAGTCGAAAGGTGCAAATATCGCGTGTTTTCCTGAATTACTACACTGCTCTAATTCTCACACTTTTTATGCTACCGCGATCGATTACGTCGTATAAAAGAAAAAACGATTTCATCGTGTGTTTTTCAGAGTAGTTGTACTCTGGAGTAAATGTGTGATTTCCACAATCAATTTATAATTGTTCCTTGTTGTCTATTATAGTATAATCAGTTATTCTTTAAAAATTAATTTTATCCTCGAAAGGCATTCCAGCGTCGCATCTATCCCTGTCTACCGTGATTAGAGTAGTTGATCCAGCATTAAACAGAAATCTATACGTTTAGAACTACAGCGTATACCCCTAACGTAATCCCCATAATTTCCCTGCCGACTTAATTGATTTACACGTATAAATTAAACTCGCTGATTACTTTCATTAATAGATTCCCCTGGCAGCCGCAATTCGCTTGGGATATAATATCGGCAGCTAAGGAGGTAGGCTTAGGAGTCACCGAGGACTTGGTGGGCCCGAATATCACAGGTTTCACCGTGGCGCAGACGATCAGCAAAAGTGGCGTTAGACTTAGTGCTGCCAGGGCTTACCTGTGGCCGCACAGAAACCGTAAAAATCTGCACGTGGCTCTAAACGCTATCGCGACGAAGGTCAATACAAGAAAAATCTTGTCAAAAGTGAAAGCCGAGGGAATCACATTCATTATGGTAAGTTGGCCCATCATACTCCTCGAATTTCAATGGGCGCGACTTGACGATTTTCATAAGCGATTATTTGTTCCAAGTCACATGACTTGATAAACGATTTACTATTTGCAGAACGGTCAACAATACAACGTAAGAGCGAAGAAGGAAGTGATCCTTACAGCCGGCTCCATAAATTCGCCTCAGCTTCTGCTCCTATCGGGCATCGGGCCGAAGAGTCACCTGGATTCCGTGGGGATTCGCACAGTCCTCGATCTGCCGGGAGTCGGCGAAAATCTTCACAACCATGCATCGTACGGCGTAGATTTCACTCTCAGTGAGACGTACGTAAATGAATTAAATATGAATAATGCCGATATATATTTTTACAATCAAACCGGCCCGTTATCGTCCACGGGTTTGGCCCAACTCACTGGGATTCTGGCGTCCAACTATACTACCGTGGATGATCCGGACACTCAGATCTTTTTCGCCGGCTATCAAGCCATTTGCAACACAGGCGGCAGAATTGAGGACTTGAAAGTGTATGATAATAAACAAACCGTTAGGTTTACCTCCGTAAATCTTCAAACCCTAAGTAGAGGTAAGTCAGTGATCACGTAACTCGCGTTTTGCCCTAAATAGCGTAATATTATTATAAGAGTACTGACAATATAAATAGCTATGTATCGCAACGATATTTTAAAACAACACTGAAACACCTTTAACTCTTTCTGTCGACATTCTTCGAAACTATTTCGATATATTTTTGTCTATTTTGGTAATTAAATCTCTCTTTATTCAATTTCATTCACTCGAATGATTCATTCTATGATGTCCATGACAATATTAAAAGAAAATCCATTGCATTCCAATCTTAACCAATTATAACTAATTAAAACGGAAAGTGTCAACAAATTAAATAAAATTTTCAAAATGCATAATTATCTGTAAAAAATGACAATTTTGCTCGCTGCCATGACGTAGTTGTTAAATGTATTTCATTGATAAATTCCAGGTCGAATAACGCTTGCGTCGAAAGACCCTTTACATCCTCCGATCATTTGGAGCAACGATTTGGCGCATCCGCAAGATCGATCGATTATTTACCAAGGTATTCAGCATATCTTAAAGCTATCAACGGCAAAATCGCTGGAAAAGTACAATCTGAAGATGGTAGATGAAACCGTCCCAGAGTGCAAACAGTATAATAAAAAAAATATAAACACGAATTATGAGTATTGGGATTGTCAATTCCGATACAATACCAGGCCCGAAAATCATCAAGCCGGCACTTGCAAAATGGGGACCTCCATGGACCCCATGGCTGTTGTTAGTCCAGCTCTCAAGGTTCACGGAATAGATGGTTTGAGAGTGGCTGATGCCTCCATTATGCCGAAGGTAAGTAGCAGTTCTCGAAATTTTAATGAGCATACCGCGGCTAATTAATATATCGTCACATTACATTCTGTTTTCTTATTAGTTCATGTTATGTTATGTGAAATTATAATCTAACATCGTGCTAAATGTACAAATAATTTTTACGAAACTTTTCGATGTGTGACATCCAGAAAAAAATTACGATTAATATATCTCTAGGGCTTGTCATCAGTTAATTTTTTTCTATCTTTTAGGTGATTTCCGGTAATCCCGTTGCCGCGATCAACATGATCGGCGAGAGGGTCGCTGATTTCATCAAAAACGATTACAAAGTGATCAACAATTTTAAAGCAGATTAGATGACAACTGCATTTCAATACCAAAAATTTAGCAATAGAATCAACATTTGTTCCCACCGCGTTAATAAATTTTATTATTTGTAAGCACAAGATAACTTTTGGTGAAATATTTAATAAAGATATTCATATTTACACAAACCTCTGTTTTTTCCTATACCCTATCAGTCTCGTCGTATTTACATTAAAACTGATTCTGGATAACAGTTACAATAAAGATAAAATTAGTTTATAGATGGACAGTTTTATTTTACGAGATTTATTTTCGCTGTAACATAATAACAAAGACAAATTAACAGCGTTATGACAAGTTAATTTAAAAAGTCTTGTAAATTGTCAATTATGCATGCCAATTATATGTAACTTGTACAGAGCTTAAACTCGAATTCATGGCACATCTGTTTCTATTCTAAACATTCGAACATGGAATATTCGAGTTTACTTAAATTGCTCAGACATAAACTATTATCTAAACAGTTAAGTTAAATCAGTCCATTCGACCGGGCTGCATGCTAACCAGGCTAGTAAAACGATCGAAAATTATTACTTAATTTAACCGTCGACGAAATTGAAGTCACTCCGCTCGTCTTCGCAAACGGCTTCTATGGCGCCGCAAAAGAATTAATACGCCAGCCATCTCAAAGGATCCACTTACGATATCTTACGTCTCAATTATTAAGATGGAAAGAGGATAAAACGAGGGAATGCATCTTGGAGGAGGTAACGGCAGCGGAATAGAGCGGTATGGATGGGAGCCCGTGAGGACTCACAGAAGCTGGAAGCCTGGAGAGAGCTGGGCACTCGACCTCCTTAGACTTGCGTGCTTACACGAGAGCGATTTCGCGACCCTTTGCTTGACCTCAGTAGCTATTCATCCATCTGAACCTTCCCAGATCGAACGCGCTTGCCTCCAGAGTGCATTAAATCCGAGCGCCCGATGAACCGCTCGGAAAAATATCTATCTATATAATCGGGCTGCTATTCGGGACAGATAATTGACCAATTCGAATATCGAGAACACCTCCCTACTGAATTACGTTAATGCAATTATCCCGAAGCGTCCCTGAATGAAATTTAAATAGATTACCTCTAGAGCGCGGAGCGGGTTAAAAATATCTTTACATTTGCGAAAAACGACATTTGCATAATACGAGCTCGCTAAACTAACAATAAGATAGCGCTTTAGCCAACAATAATGTGAGTAACCTACTTGTAGCCATTCACCTAACATTCCGTATATTCTTCGAGTTGCTGAATCTATTGTGCACGTTATTTACGAGTATTGCATGCTGTGGATTGATATTGTTAGGAGTGTCCTTGAATTTCATCATGTCGTGATGCAGAGAGCGTGTTCACGCCTTCTGCGAGAGAATGTCAGATCAGGTCACTTGAACGCATCCGGAATAGCACGTTCGTATCTGATATAGGGCACGAGATGTAGCGCAACTAGTTATGCACTGGCTAATGCCTTCTAAGTATTGTTTCTTACGAAATCTTCGGCTTTCTCAGGCTTCTATGATTCTAAATGTCCCAACGAGAACATTACGTTCGCTCAAAGCATATAAAATCCGCTGGAAAATATTGAATAATTACCGCAATCCGTTAAATCGATCAGTTTGCGAAGTTTTAATCGTTACCATCGATCAACGTAACGTAACGGTATATATATATATATACGGTATATATACGTATATATACGTATATATATATATATCACAAAGAATTAATCTCGAGTCAAAGCATTTGAAGCCCGAGATGGTCTTCGAGCGTTTTTCTGACTGCACATCCATCCGGATATCGCTTTTAAGTATGTAATGTTCCGAATCGCGCACGCAAAATCTGTGATCTCGATATTCCACTTGTTGTCAATGGTCGTTGTCAGTTTCGTCGCTACGAATGCTCGGGGGAAGATCAAAACATCACTTATGCATCATTTACACACCACCGAAATTCTAAAACATTCGCAGTCTTCAGACTAAAATTGCAACTTCTGTCCTGCTTCTCACCGTTATGTGAAACAAATAAAAAGTTTGCTCGAGGAATTCACCGAGGGAGTTTATCTGCTTCACTCGCACCGGCCGACACTCGTGAGAAAAGTCCCCGGTGAGAAGTATGGCGAGGAGGAGAAAAGGACATTTGACTATTCATGTTTTCGACGGACGCTTGAGAGTCACTGACGAACTGCGGCGGTAGCCGGTAGCGTGTAGACACCGTTACATATACAAGTCAGCGGGTCCGCGAGCAGATGATGAGATAAACAAATTATAAATAAAACATCGAACACCCTCTCTCGTGCGAGCGGAGAGAACACGTATAAGGTAGCTAGGCGCACCGCTATACATCCGCGCACTATACGCTATACGTAACTGTACGCGCCATCTCGTCCTCTTCGTCCTCTTCGCCGTCGTCGCACTCGTTGTCGTTGTGCCAGGACCGTAACGACTGCTTTGAATTTCATGAGGGTGCGAATGAATTCATGGTGGGATGGCGGCGGATGGCGGATGGCGGTTGGCCCCGGAGACTCGGCGACTTCAAACGCCTCCCGTGACCTCCCGAGCGCGAGAGCCACGCGCTTCACAAAAGTCGAGGAAGCAATTCTCGTAATACTAACTGCCGCTCGTTTTATGCCGAGTATAATTCCTTAGGCTGGTGACTCATGGCGGTCTCGCCAAGTCACGAGCGATTTTTCAGGGTTTCCACAAACGTCACGGCATCTTTGGGACGTTTCGATATGCACGATTATACGTTGCAAGATGTAAAACGCAAAAAAAAAACAAAAAAAAAACCGGTGAAATACATTACCGATAAGTACCTTCGTTATCTTCTTCATTAAATAACGTTATGAGTCGATATCTGTTTCCAAGATTCCAGTCGTGAAATTACAGACAGTAATTGCGTAATGTATTTATGGAGACACTTAAGAGGACAGCACGAAACTCCAGCCCATTATGAGGTAAAGCCTTTATGAATTATGTAATCCATTAAATTGCGAAATATCGGACTGATAAAGCAGGTGCGGTCACGGGTATTTCCGAAAATTATGCCCCAATTCCTCCACGAGAGAGAGAGGTGAATCCGATTATACCGGGTGAGCCCTTCGCGCCCAGCGTAATGAAATCTCCGTTGCCTCGTTAGATAGTAACACCGGTCGCTTTGACGCTGGAATTTATAATTCCTCACGCTGTTAATGCGGCATTAGTGCGGAGTGATAAAATTACGCGAGGCCCAGGCGTAGCCAGGTGACAAACAAATAACTACATTAACCTCGGGGGGTGCTCAACATTTCTGCTCTAATTAGAACTTAAAGATGTGTGCGAACCGTTATTTAACATCTAAAAAAGCCATTCGTAAATATCCGCCACTGGAAACGGAAGGAACAAGAGTAAGGATTCTTGATGTATTTCGATTTTAGGTATAATTCCGTAAGCTGTTGGTTTGCAAGTCAACGTTTTATCCTCTCTATATTGGTTGTCGGCTTTTGATTACGTATCTCTAACAACTTTCTAACAAGCTATCCGTAGCAAATCAGAGCGTTGAAGCAAACATTTTCGATATCATCTTCGATATCATTCGTTGTATAACGCTCTATCGTTCGAGCAAAGGCCGAGATAAGATCCTCGACAATCCGCGGACCCTCGTTGTTTCGAGGTCGGCAGACAAACGAGCGGAATCGTTAATATTTGACCTCGCGGATTACTCGACAAATCCAGGGTGGTATCTGTGTCGGCAGGATGAGAAACGGAAGGGGACCAATCGCATCTCCCGTCCTAAGCCACGTAGGCTTAGAGCGCGTAGCTCAACGTACCGCCGCGGGTAAAATATTTTGCTGCTTGCCTCGTTATTTATCCTGCCGGAGAAAGTTGTCGGTGTCGTCGGTAGTTGTCGTAATAAATGTCCCACCCCCGAGAGCGGACTTGGCCCGCGCGGAGGGATGTTGTTACACAAGTTGGCCCGTCGTCGGAGCCGGGCCGGTTTTGCCCTACTTTTTGTACAGCATGCAGCCGCGATCGTGTCAGGGACAATGTACAAAGCGTCTAACGTGAGAAAATAAGATACGAAGGAGAGAGAAAGAGAGCGGTTGCCCGATTTTTCCACTTCCCGAGGACATCTAGTTGAAGCGAGAGTTGAAGTGCATTTTCTGCAAGGCAACGGATAAAATCGACGGGCAAGTCTATTTTCGCAAGACGCGCTAAAAGATCATAAATATTACAAAGATATAAAGATTATTTAAGGTTATAGTAAATGTCTGTTCCATGTAGCATTCACTGTATTAAACTAATAATATAAAATTGTACTTCCGCCATATTAATAATTTCTCGATAAAATAGGTATGCAATGTTATATAACTCGAGCTGATTTTGACCGGAAGCTATTCCGAGGGATAGTTTTCGGGCGATCAATATCGTGATCTCGTCTCCACCTCGAGATAATGAGGTGCAAGAAAATGGAGCGAAACGGAACGTGGCACGTGCACGTGGTTTACCGCAACGATCAATTAGCGCAATTAATTCAACGGCCACTCATCTGCGGAAGCGCGTTATTAAATTTGGAATAGTCACGATTACGTAACGTTAACGGTACACACAAGAAGATGGGTTCGTTATATTCAGATCTCGTTACATGCTCCCTCTGCGAACGGAGTCGTCGCTTGTATAAGATGATTCAATTAGAGTGACGTTTAAATAAATTTCCATTGATAGCCACTCACTTGGCTGTTGTTATGTCTACCTCTCGAATAAATTAGCAAAAATCAACTCGGTTCCTCGGCGGGGAACCGTAACATCATTAATTTCGGATCATCGTGAACCCTCGGGCGATATCAATCGCTTATCAAGTGCACGTCAGCGGTTCGGTTTCGGGAGCTTTTGCAGAACGAGACCGATCGTTTTTTTTTTGTGATTAATCGATCGATGCTTATACTTTTACCGCTGATTCATTATGGCATTGACGTACCTAACATCATTATTTTCAAGTGGCCCGCATCGTATTATCGTGTGTTATCATGACGAAGTTAATGTTGCCGAATTTGGAAATGCTGATACCATACCTGCGGTATGTTGCGGTCAAATTTTGCGGATAGAAAACGTGACGCGCGCGCTGCGAAAGCACGTTAATAACCGCCTCGTAATTGACTTATGCGAATATAAACAGAATAATTGGCACCCGAAATACTTTATAGACAGAAAGCTCAGCAACGTCATCCAGAAACGTTTTCAATATTTGCGAAATATAATTCCTCGTTCCATTTACATTCTTCGAGTGATATAAAATCGCGCAAAATGTCACGCATTACCGTTTAAACTGTGTTTCAGTCCGTTGAAATATAAAATAATATCTCGTGCGCGTTATATTCGTCACAAGGTTAATCGCATGTGCCGTAAAAAGTTCAACGTTTTTTCACAGAGCTGCCCGTTTTCCAATTCCGTGCCGCGGGGATGAAGAATCGAAAAGCGGATGAAGGGGCAATTCGTAGGGCTTTTTTCGACAGTAACGTCATGTCCGGTCCGATACGCGCAACCGATGCAGCAGCTGAAGAGTGCTCGTACGAGGACGCGCGAAAGGGGTAGGTAGTTTCCGAGGGTAACTCGGAAAAATTCACGTTCGGCCGGAACACGCGGGGTAATGATTGTATCGCCCTATTATCGGAAGGGAGTCATAGTGTTCTCCGAGCGATACGAGCAGCCCGATCCTATTTCACTCCCGAGTGAGCGCACGCACGGGGACGGGAGTGTTAACCAATCCGATGGAAAGCCCGAGCTTGGGTACTCCAACTCCCCCTTTTCTCCCTCTCTACTTCTCTCTCTCTCTCTCTCTCTCTCTCTCTCTCTCTCTCTCTCTCTCTCTCTCTCTCTCATACACTCTTTTACTCATTCTCTGAATTTTTATGCGTCTCTCGTGTGCTTTTTACCGGGCGTTTATTTCCGTCCCTTGCGATTCATGATTGCATCCATATACAAATGGCAAAATACACCGATTGCGATAAATTACGACAATAAATAACAGCGTCAGAGTCGCCCTGGGCAGGCTTAGCTTTACCAAGATTCCTAGAGAATCGTGGTGTGAGCGGGAGGATAAGCGCGATGTGCACCGATTTGCGGCTTTGCTTCCGTGGATAAACGCCACCGGCTTTCTCATTATAGCATCCGCGCTTGATAGCGCCGTGCTATATTTAGGATAACTGTATTCCCACGTTCCAAGACGTGGTCGACGACAAAATGACGTTACGAGAGTCACCAACGTTCGCAAATCCGCGCGGCGTTTCAAGCGTCGAGTCGTACCACTGAAATCCGAGAAACGACGCAACCGCCGCGCCGTTTAGCAAGATATTATTATTTTACCGTTTCTATTTTCACACACAAGCACGCGTGCATGTCGGTGTCAACTAGTCCGTTTGAAACCGTGTGCAAAGTTCTCTACGTTCTCATTTTTTTTCCACGCACCATTTCGTCGCAAACTCCATCGGTGACGGCAAACGATCGATCGGATCGACGGCGTGTTTTTATTTTAAAAAGTCACGATTCAAAACGTTCTCAACTCTTAGCCTCTGTTTCTCTCACAACGCCACATGGTCCGAAAGTGGACTATGAAACTTGAAGCTTTAATTCACTGCTAGGGGTAAATATTTCGTCAACGATATCACAGTTAATGATATCGCGGATATCACAATGCATTCATACGGCAATCATATCGCCCAGCGAGCAGCTCGACGAAAATGTTGTAAATTTTCTTCATTCGCGCAATATTCATGGTTCCGATAATAATAAGAACGCTCGAAATCACTAAAAGCTCAAAACCAACATCTGTGCATGATAAAAAAATTCCGGTAAGCATAAATCACGGCGAACGAACGACGTATCATGCAATCCCGCGAATCGATCGGACTGCCGCGTCGTACGTCGTATGTACCACGTTTTATTCACTGAAAGGCGATGATAATGCATCTTTTTTTTTTCAATTAGCTCCCGCGACGGATTATACAGAGAGAAAGGGCCACGCGAAAAAAGTGGGCGAAGAGGGTTAAAGTGCCGAGGGTTAAAGACGCCGTTATTATGTCTTCCACATCGGAATTACGTCCGTTGCAAATCGATCGCTGGCGAATGCAAAATAAACCACGAACCTTGTCCAAAGGCAATCTTGTTTTTCTCCTCAAGACATTGGATAGGATTTAAGCGAAGCTTCACTCCATAATGGCGCGAAGTGCTGCGATAATTGCTAACTGATATTTAATGAATTGCCTCCCGGCGGCGGCGTATGTGTTCATGCGTGTGTAATGTAAGATGTAAGGAGTCTGAACGCACTGAACGCTCAGCCGGGCTCGCGTGTCTCGGAAATTATGACTGCTACAATTACCGATGGTAGATTAACGAAGTTGATAGACGTATCGTGTACGCAAATTATGAAGTAGTACTTTTCAAGTCGAACGTGATTATTCCCGCGGTTTACGCGTCACGAGAAATAATCCGTTTAAGTGTCGCATAGAAAAACGTTAGTCGAGATAGATACGACGTGACGCGATTCGAAAGATTACGCGGCGTGACGCAATGACGTAGGAATGACAGGCGAAAGCCAATGTAATATTACGCAGCACGCTCGATAATCTGCATCAAACGGCAACGTTCGGCGAATAAGCCTCGCACGGGCTTAATTCACTGCCTTGGTACAATCACGTTCACCAGCTTACGAATAGCCGTTCTGCGCACGTGCGCGAATAAACATTCTGCATATATGCAAACGTAAGCTACGGAATAAAGCGGGATAATATGGGAACTGATTGCGCTCTCTTGAGTGGCCACGCCGGCGACGATATTGAGCTGAGCTGGGGGGAGGAGGCGTTCCTCTTTGACGGATTATCGAAAATCGATCTGGCCGATACTCAATTAACCTACAAGTCATTACCGGACGTAATTATGCCGATACTGATCCCGGGATCTGTTTAAATTGATAATAATAATGATAACATCGGAGCGTGCTCGTATTTGCAATCCCGCGAGCGAACGCGATCGCCTCTCGCGTCAGCGAGATATTGCAATCTCGTTCGTCAACTCGTTTGTTGGCTGGAAAACATAATTTTTTTTTAATCTGCCACGCGCGTACATAAGCCAAAGCTTAGCGATTGGCAAATTTCTCTTTAACGGCGGAAAAAACTCGCGGAAGCTCGCAATAACGCGCGTGGTTTCTGACAGTGGTGGCCAACGTGGTCCTTCACATCGAGTATTTCGCAGTTCAATTCCACGCGAAATTGCTAACGATCTTGATACGCCGGACAGAATTCCCGCTTTGCATTTGTCCTGGCTCGCTTTACACCGGTTCGACAATCTCCGACAAAACCTAATCTTCAAATTAACTATTTAATGCGGGGTAGAGTAAAAAAAGATCACAGCCAAACAAGGAAGATAACATTGCCAAAAAGTAACGTGTAAAATAAATGCAGAAAATGGGATACCCTTTAAATATTTTGACGACATTCTTTAGAGACTTTAGACATTTGAATCTCGTTTCAAGAGAAAAGGTTGATTAATTATTTTAAGCATTTTACCAATGTTGCTCATTGTCAGTATCGATCTCTTTTACTTTTAAATCTCTCCCTCCCTCCCTCTGTCCGACAAGTATTATTAATCCTTTGAACTCGCTATCAATCACGGGCTTTCGTTGTTCGATGAAACTTTGACGATAACGCGGATTATAGCTGCAAAACCGCACGTGCTGCACGGTGAAAAATACACAAAATCTCGCGCCAGTCAATTTTATGGGCTGCTGACGTTTTATTGGACGTGCATACATACCCCGACACAACCTTGCCAGTGCAGCGGAGGTTATTAGTCATAATTGGACTAATTAAACGGCCCGGCACGGAACTGAAAGGAACGATATTGCTTTCGAGCTACTAACTTCCAGCGATAAAAGCTGCTACAAACGACTTACTTTTCTCACACTTTGCGTATAAGATGTCTCTACAATAGAAGGAATATTGCTACGGCAATTTTGCGATCTTAAAAGATGTACATTAAGAATTTAGGACTTTAATTAGCTCGCAAGGAATGTACTCGTATCAAAATTATATTGAAAAGTCCCCCTTTGTTCGTGGCTCGTGTCAAACTAAAACATTAAGCAAATTTATAAAAGATATATCGAAGACAGCATAAATTCTTCAACTATGAATCACAAAATGTTCTGTCTCTCCGTATGGAGTATATACATCATGAAGTGCCGAATCGCTAGAATATTCCTTGAATAATTATCGCTAGTCCCCTATTCTTTTTTCGCGTCGCAGCGCGAGAGACAAATCGGTGACACCGATCGTGCAGAACGAATGTGCAAATATTGTCGCGCTCCGTAAATCGCAAAAACAACGGCGCTCGTCAAGCGGAGGATTTATGCGCGGTGGTTCCGTCGCGCAATGGCCCAAACCCTCGTCGCCTCCATACTCGCTCCTCTTGTTCCTCGTTCTCTAACGCTTTAACCCCGCCGTGACTGTTCCTCCGTCCGTCCATCCCGACCCGTATCCGCTTCCGATTTCACGTAGGCGCACACATGTGCGAGACCCGCCGCGCCGCGTCTCGCTTTTTCCTTCCGTAATTCCCTCTTCCCCGTTATCTTTTTTCTTTTTTTTTCTCTCCCGCGAGACACGCCCAAGGGGAAGGAAGGACAGGAAGCTTCCAATCCGTGTACTCGCGCCTTCGCCGTACACGAGCCGGCATTAAGCTACAATTTCGCAGTGCCGGCAAAGACAAATAGAAAAAGAAAAGAAAAAAGAAGAAAGGTGCGATTCCGCTCGAGTAAATATGTGGGATGCCGCGTCGGTTCGCGCATTAATGCCTCCTCACCGTACCGTGGGATTCCGCCACGTCGGAATGATTCTCCTCGATTCTACCCGCGCCGGTTATTCTGCCCTACTTTCCGAAAAGTGGAATTCAGCCGATCGGCGCGCGTCGATTCGCGCAATGGAATTACCGACCAGGCGCCAGGTTCCAGAATCCTCGGATGCGGGTTTATGTTAGGTGAAATGCTTTCGAAGGATACTGCGAAACTCAAGTCGACCAATCGCTATCGACGTTGTTGCAATCAATGCGCGAGCGATAAACCGATGAATTCTAAATACTACCTGAATATTTCTTTCTTTTTTCGATTTTTTTTTTTCATGACGATACACGCTTGGTAAGTCTGAATTTATATCATCACAACTATTATTTAGTATCTTATTGCGTGGCTGTTATTTATTATTTCCTTCACCTTCCCCCGTTTTGTCGCGTAGTTATTATTTATTAACGTTATTATTTTGGATTATCTTAGTGTACAACTATAGTACTGTTTAAACGAACTGCAAATGGCCGAAAGTTTAAAGCAAATTTACAGTCGAGCTGGCACTGTGGCTAAATGGACGCGACCGCGATAAAAGGGCGCGGCTATTATAACGAAAGTCTTCGAAAAGCAGATTACCACCGCACAGGTTCTTTCAGCCAAGCACTTTTACGAATTGTGTCGCTCATTTAATTTCAACGTCGCTTTAGGTGCAGATTCCCGCGTAGGAGGTAGGTTGGAGACCTCTTTCAGGAGGATCCCCGAAGGCCTGGCACGACGAAGTAAGTACAGTCACGCTTTATTTATTTTGCCAACATTTTATCCCCGAGCTCCTCCGGGACTCGAAGGGTCCTACCGTTTTTCGATCTGGAGTTAGGAGCCGAACCGTCGTCTTCGTTCGACAAATCTGCGCTGTTAGGGGCGCGACAATTGTTTCTCGGGGCTACCACCCTCGAGCAAAGGTGGTCCCTCTTCCCGTCTATCGATACCCATTTCTGGCGTCCTTTTTGCCACTTGCTGCCGAAGACATCGCCTCTCGTTTTATATTTTTCTTGCCGGCCAAACGCGAACGACGGTAGGCGGAAAAGGATATCGTTCCCAAACCTATATGAATCGTCTTTCGATCCTTCGGCAAGCTTAAATCTACGGCTACACTGCGCTAGATAAAATTGTTATGCAAGATTATTGGAATTATTCTTTAATAATTCAGAAGTAAATTCTGCAATGTTGTAAGAGAAATCGCCTACCTTCATCTTTCAACAAGGATCTCTTGTGTCAGTAATCATATCTGTTATAACGACGCAAATTGTTAAACAGCTAAGTAGCGTAAGTAGAAAAAAAGGACAAGCGCGGCATAATAATACCTGTAAGCACAAAGAAGGGAGAGGAAGTTTTCGCAAGGTTCTATCGCAAAAAGGCACTTTATGAAATTTTTTCTCACCTACACGAGCTGCTTCGCTAATTGTGTTTCTTCAGCTATTTATGGCAATAATTAATTAGGAACCGCGTTGAACGAGACTAGAGCTCTCTGGCTTATGCCTTTTTCCTGCGAGCCATTACCGCGAGCATCCTTTTTACGTCCATTATACAGCCATAATAAAGATGATTTATTATTATTACCTGCTTTATTTTTGTCGTACTCACTTTGCACCGCCGATGAGACGCCGTTAGGGGGTTAACTCTCGTGAGGTTGCGCGCGCGTAAGTATTCACGATAAATTTGCAAGCCACGGTTATCTTCAAGTGTACCAACAAGAGTGTATTCAACCTGTAACATCGTTGTCCCCCTTTCAATGTCGTATCTCATTCCCCCCCCCCCCCCCTCGATTAATAACTTTTATCGTCGCGCAACATTCTCAGAATGATCCTATCGCAAAACGACATTCAATTCCAGTTTCTCTGCGTAAGATGTCTGAGTGTAAATAGAGCTCACAGAAACCTGAATTTCCGGAGCAAAGCCGCGGGTTAAAGTTAATCAGATTTCGCAGTCGTGTCACGATATTGACAATAATCAGCGCAGGCGGCACGCATGAAAATCAACGTACGCACGTCTCGTCGGAACCGCAGCGTAATGAAAGACTCGCTGTCGAAATTGAGACGCGGCAGTTAACCGCGTTATCTAGTAGCAGCTTGCTCGATTGGTGAATCCGTGATAGCGGCCGACGCTAGTAGTGGTCGTGATGATGACGGTAACGACGATCCGGTGATACCGGTAGTGTTCCGTGGTGGTAGTATGGCTGGTCGAGATGGTGGTGAACGCAGATGGTGAGGGAAGGTGCCAGGGGGTGGATGAGCTAGTGACTGGGGTTGCTATCTCATGTCAGTACGATGTTGGGAGCAATGGCGTCCCTTCAGGTAAGCGTGCTAGCTACACCGGAGGCAAGGGTGGGTTTAACAAGCGATGTTATCTGCCCAGATGAATGCCGGTCGCCCCTTGCCCCCTTTGGCCACCATCCCTTGACTCCGATCGTATCGCGCCACATTGCCTGCTTCATCACGAATCTCATGAAACGGTCGAGCCTCGCCTCAAGAATCTTTAAGAAGTCATTCGACAATAATCATTCTGTATAATATTATTAAAATAGTTTCACGGAACTGTTGATGCGATCATTGATTAGTATAAAATTTATACTAATCGCCTGTCGGTGAAACTTGTGAAGCTCTGTCAGTGAAGCCACAAAACAATTATATTTTCGTACACGATAATTTCACAAAAGGTTCTTATAAATTCATCTGCAAATTTTACAATCTCGCTCTCACTTATTTCGAACAATAATGAAATTGGCATTAAACTTTTACTTTTAAGTTACTCCAATTTGTACAGTTCCGAAGTATCGAGAAAGCTCGTGAACTGAGTGAAAAAGTCGTGCGGAAAATTAAAGTAGCATTTATAATGAAAATTAGAATCTCTTTGGACGGCGCTCTTACGGAAGGTGAATTTTCAAACGATAAAACTTTTACGATGCAATTCGTATTTAGAACAAATGCTGAAGGAGCATTTAGTGATACTTTTTTTTGCAAGAACCCGCGAAGGTTCATTAGCGATATTAAGACGTTTCGCCGAATACCCGATTGGAGAGCTTCCAGGATTCAAACGAATTGCTCGGGAGGCGGCATAAGAACGAAGGAGAGCGAATCGCGAGATTTATTGAGACAGGCGCGAGAAATCCCTCCGAAATTACGAGCGCGGCTAGCGGACGAGCAATCTCGTCAAACAATAAAATTTTCGAGTAAGGCGGCCCGAGTTGCTCGAATTTTTCAAAGCAACTTACGGAGGAACACCGTGCTACCGTACCCGTAAAGAGGAATGGAACTGCGTCAAGTATTTCACCATAAAAGTTTCGCCATAAAGGTAATACGTGTACAATAATGTCACTTTAAAGAAAAAAATAAAAAAAAAGAAAGAGAAACCGAACCGAATAACGTGTTAATGTTCGCCGTCGCGTTTACTTCAAGCCCTCTTTTTTTAGGGACATTAATCATCGTCTCCGGTAAATGTTCTTTGCGTTGTTAATGTTTCGCGTTAACTCCCTCCCCCTGGGTAACTAACAAACGTAACCGTGGTCTGTATCTCGGGGTCTCCGCAAAACATTGAAAAAAAACTACCGGCCTACTCCTTCCCCCTCATTTTTCCCCAGTCATATACGAATAACGCAAATTTCTCACCTGGCATACACCATTGCGACGTTAACCAGGTCCCATTAATCTCGACACCCTCCGCCCCCTCCGAAGTTTCTCGTTTAATACGCGGTGTCCGACCCTCCGTCCAGACCCTTTCGCCCCTCTACCCCTCTATCTTTCCCCTTACCTTCCTTTCCGCCCAAGGATGAAGACCAGGATGGTAATTAAAGCGTGAATAAATAAAAGGCAGACGCGTAAATCCTGCGACATGAAAAAGTAGCAGTGAGAGAGAGAGAGAGAGAGAGAGAGAGAGAGAGAGAGAGAGAGAGAGAGGGGGGGAAGGAGGAAAAGAGGAAGAGGCGCGGGGAGGTAGAGGGTTGCGAAAACAATAAACCTGCGTCTGTTTACGAGCTCTTCGAGATCTTAATCGTTCACTCCACTAGGCCGATTCCCCGGCGAATCGTGTGCCAGCACGCCGCACATCGGAGCGGAAGTACGAGCGGAGGAGATTGCTCGACTCTGAGGGTACACCGTTTTTGAATAATAATAAGCTAGTCCGTTTCGCGAAATTCCGCGAGAAACGTACAAACATTTGCTCGAACTTTGCGGTTTGCCGCGATGCTGGATATATGTCAGTTGTGGAACTTGCGGATCATGAAGTTTCCCGCATACGCAGAGAAGTTACTGTATGTCCCATTCAGCATAAAATGTCTGTCACGGAACTTTGTGAAGAAATGTTCAGGAACCTTCCGCGAAGATATCCGCATCGAGATCCATATCGTACATTCACGTCCATATCACGGAGGGAAACTCATATCGTAACTTATGCGAGCATTGAAGAATCGAGCACCGGAGAAATGCTCCAAGAAAAACGGACGTAACGATTGTTACCTTTTATACTTTTTGGAATAATATATTAAAATTACTTCGGATCTCCTCGGTTAAAAAAAGAGCCCCGTTCTCCCGGGTTTGTACGCTCGGGATATGTCCCGATTCGTCTTCGTTGAGTCCCGCTCAGATAAGGGGGTGGGATCGGGAATCCGCAGGGGTAATTGATTCCTTCCGACTTGGCGGTAGATCCAATCAGGATCATTGGGAAAGTTAATCGAGTGGAAGGAAGCGCGCGATTTCCTCCCCCCCCCCCCCCCCCCCGCATCTTCCGGAGCATATCTGCGCCGTTTGCGTCGCGATTTATTCGCATTCGCAACGACACGCACTCTTTCATACCACGCCTCCTAAGAATTCATTATCGTGCCGCGATATTACTGCCATTCGTTACTCCGTCAAGAACGATTCGGTTCGAGAAACCGGGCGAGTAATATGATTTCGGAAATAAGTATGGAGATTCGACGAGCGGACACGACGCAACAGTAGATTTCGATAGCGATGCAATCGACGTGCACTCGAAAGAGTATCGGAGAGAATCAATGGCAAATTAAAGATCCCGTTAAATTGCGCGTGAAACTGGAAGGATTCGATTGTTGTATTTTCAGCTTTAACCGAGCGGATTTGCTCACGACTTTCCATTTGCTCGCATACATAATTAAACATTTTGCGCTTGCAATATGTAATTGTTGGAGCAAGAGATGATTTAATGAAGATCAATATTCCAGTTTTACCAGTCGTCCCATTCTATGTGCTTAATAATAATGTGTGTTTGTCGCGTGGTAAACGATCATACATCATCATATAGAATATGTTTCAATCATCGAATACCGCGGTATGACAAAACATAGAGTATCTTATTCCGAGTGTTTAATAATTGTAATAATACACACAATCAGTTTTACAAATTAATATAATTAATATTATATACACCTCTTACATTTCATTCGAGTGATTAATTATAGTGATTAAGGCTGTTAAAAACTTATGTCGCTTATCCTAGATTTCTCTAGAATTTGGATTGACGTTTTAAAGGGATAAATTAATATGACGAGTTCAAAACGTGAATACGAAATTTTCATATGAATAAATAATATGTTGTGTAAATCTGTGTATTAAATATTAGGTTTTCTAGATAATGCGATTTAAAAAACTGATTATTTCAATAAAAATACGTTACAAATAATAAAACTTGTTACGCGATTAAATATTAAAATACTAAATATCTTGATTAAATTTTAGTAAACAATATCGCAACATATAGCTGTGTCGTTTTTATTTAATCATAACAAAATATACATATAATAACCATCGAACGTCGGCGCCATATTTATTCACTAGAAAAGGGGGAGGGCTGTAAAGTAATAAAGACTTGATTTACGAAGATATTAAAATCGCAATGAACGCTCCGGGAATTCAGAAGAAAAATGCGTTTAAGAATTTCGAGGCAGATTCCTCGTCGCACGTTGCAAACGCCGATGTCTCTAAATTGCTACGAGGCATCCCATTATACGCATCTAGAGGACATAAATTACAATGTAGGTTTACTGCGAGGGGGTGGAGGAATAGAGCCTAATGATTAAGGCGCACATAGTTAGCGCGCGGTTGGTCGATTATCGAAACGGCATTTGTATCCGCTTTCGGGTAGCTGGAGACTACCGTAAGATATTGGGCGATTCACTTACTCTCATGAATATGTATCTACGTGGCAGTCTCTACTCTTCCGCTCTCGACAGTCATTATTCTTAATAACTGCCATTACGGCCGACCATGCCGCAAGGATTTTTTAACGCGCGGACGCGAAGTGATGGCGCAAAACGACGACGATAAAATTATACGGCAAACTCGGATTTCAAGAATAAACCCGCCGAAGCGTCGAATCTCCGGGAAGAAAAAAAGTTTTCCATCTTACCGTAAACGTCGTGTAACGAGCAGTAATATCGCGGCAAAGAAGGAGGAAAAAAATTAGGGAAGAACGATGGTCGCGACGACTCGTCTCCGTTTATCGCGAACGAATTTTCAACGAGCGCGGAACGAAGCGACGGGTGCTCTGATCAATTAACATGCGCTTGTATTATTTGCGCGACCGTAATTATATCCAGCGAATTAATTACCGTATGATTATGTAATAATACTGGAAATATATCACTTATACATTATTGCCGCGTTGTTGGATGACGCCGAGATGAGCAGCGGCGCGTAATATCATGGAATTACAAAAGATAACTGAGATGATAAAAGCGTTCTGACGAAAAAGTGCGTTCTCGCAATTCTTCTTTTTTAATTAGGAACAATGGTAATCACCGCGTCTAACTCGCCTTTGGGTCACGCAGCTTATTATTAATTTACAACGCGAAGCAATCGTTTATCGTATATTAAAGTCCAGATATCTGAGCAATAACTCATTTCATTAAAAAAATATCAGTCGCGTCGGAATGCAAGTATCGCAATCGAATAGACCGCTAACATTTCACGGTATCACCCGGCAAGTTTCTCGCGTTTTAGTGCCGAGGTTGGTCCCGGCCGACACGACGTCGCGGCACAATATTTACGGCTCCGCTTGTATCGCACGGCTTATACTGAGTTGCAATTATTGACGCGGTCAGTAAAAACGATCCCACCTAACGAGGCTACGGGGCTAGTAATAGTCGTTCGCCGCAGCCCGTCGCACAGTTAGCGCGAACAATTCCAGGGCACAAAGCACGGTATACTTGTGCACGCGTGCGGCACAGATAAGAAATTCGCGAAGAACTACCCTCTGTACGCGCTCGACCTGTTAACGGGGTTAATTACCAATGGTCCCTCTCATCGCCGTTCTCTCGCCGGCAATACCGGGGACGGGATATCGCCCTGTCGTCGTTTCCGACCTGTGTTTTATTTCACGAGACTGCGCGTCCTCATTTCAACGCGCGACGACATCGATATAATAATTCATCCAGTATTATAATAATACTATAGTATATTTTACACTATATACGAAATTTCTCTCTCTCTTTCTCTCTGTTCTCCTCTCGTGCGCACGCGCGAATGCCTGGTAATTTCCGCGTTAATGTATTCAGAATACCCGGCCTGTTATTATGAGGGAATGAATAATGCACCCAATCTGTTATAACGTAGAATCTTAAGGTTCCCTAACATCATAACAGCTCGTTATTGCAATCGGAGGTAAGGTAAAAACATGTGCGAGTCGACAAAACTCCAACACCGTCCGTTGCAATTAAAACCGTTGGACGTTTTATGGCTTTATGCTCAAAGATTTATCGTTTTAATTTACAAATGTTTATTCGAGAACACGCGGCCAGCAGAATTGTATATGTATATTGCCCGAAATTGCTCTTAGCTCTTAAGTGGAACTCTTTCTTAGATAATTTAATGAATACGTTTGGCGTATTGATTGGCTTGAAAATATTTGACATAAAAGAAGATAATCTCAGTATTTAAATTCTCTTCAGATGTAACGCAGTTATTTCATAAGAGACTTCTATACAGGGTGTACCAGACCTATCGTATCATCCGTTAATGGTAGATTCCTGAGATCATTTGGAGACAAAAATCCTAATGCCAAAATGTCGAGGCTGCTACAGTGTTTAAACGGGAAAGGTTTAAAGTTCACTAGTGTGCTTGTCAAAATTTTACGCACTCAGGGACGTCGCATGTCAAAACAGCTCTTCCACACGTTACTCAACTCGATATAGAAATATTTGAATATATTATTCACTTTATTTCTTTGTTATACACTGTTCGCAAGACCGACGAATATCGGGATAACAGTTTGGCAGCCTCGACATTTTGACATTAGGATTTTTGTCTCCAAATAATCTCAGGAATCTGCCATTAAAGGGTGATACGTTAGGTCTGGTACACCATGTATATTGCCATAATTATATCTATGAACACGCATCATTAAAAATTAAAAAAATTATCTTCGTTATTGAATGTAATTAAGTAAGTTACTCAACTTTAGCACATTAAAATTCTTTTTATTTCAAGATAGACAATTTTTAATTTGAAACAATTTTGAATAATACTCTCACTCCGAATCTATATAACGCTATTGAAAAGGTACCATTTCTCGAACAAAAGATGTACTGTGATCGAGATATGTACTTCGCAGTCAGTACCGTTTTTGTCCGAAAAAATGACGATTCTTTGTTGAATACTAACTAGGAAAACTAACCGAAAAAAAACTGCTGTACAAAGCACCTTTGTTTCCATTCCACCCTCGCTTTCTTTTCCCTTACTTATATGGATTCATGTCTCTGACTCCATTTAGAAAATTTCATAATGATTAAGATTGTAAAAACAATTTCTGGCAATCATTAAATCTTCGGGAAACGACGTTTCAGGGTAAGGAGAGAATTAAAAACTCACGGTTCTCCATCGCATCGCGAAAATTACGAGTGCTGCACGCCCATCGCATTTGAAACATTCACTCATAAGAGTTGAGCGAGTTGTATGCGAGCTCAATTACTGCTTCTCGTTGCCGATGAGGAAGGAATGAAAATGAAAGGCAACCATTTCGCGCTTCCAAACTAACTAACTCGGGAAAGCAGCGGGCTCGCATAAACGCACGGCAAAAATAAGCATCAGCGAGAACCATCAAAAATAGAGCGCCAGTGGTGAATTTTTCATTTCGGGTTTATGTCACATTTAATTATGTCCCGGATTAATGCTCGGCATTTCTGTCTCCCTTTCTCACTCTCTCCTCTTCTCCCTTTTGTCTCTTTATCTTTTTCTCGCTCTCGGCGTTTCCAGATCCAGTAGTTGTCTTTTCGTTGACGGTTTATTTCGAAATGGTATTATACGCGGTATATGCCGTTTAGATTGCGACCGGAGAGAGACTTTTCTATTTCGAAATACCATACCCATTCACGCTCTCCCTTTTTGTCTCGTCCAATTTTACATTTTGTAAAAAATATTATTTAATGTTTACTGATTTAATATTTTCTGGCAAAAACAACAAATATCATGTCCCTCGTAACATGAAAGTGGAAAGAAGGGAAAATTACATACGCGAATACATACGAGGTACTTATTTTTTTTCTTTTACTCGCGTAATAACGGTCGGTTTGCCTCGTTCATCAGGAATACTGAATTAATTTCTTCGGTCTTTATTCTGCATTTCGTACTTATGGATATATCTCCTTTTTTCCGTCATTATTGAGTTACGGATTTATAATTATATTCAGCCGAAAAATTGTCACCCCCGTGATAGAATTTGCTTACCGCTAACGTAAATTATTACCGCCGCGATTCAGATGAACCGTCCAGCAGGCTTATTACTCTGTAACGAAATATGCGTGATACGGTTTCTTAGTGATAAACTGCATAATGAAAACTTAATGTTTGATTAAACGCAACGTCGTCAACGTAACGCGTTAAAACCTATTTGTGAAATACATAATCGTAAAGCACGCATTAAAAAGTTACAGAATAAGCAGGCAGGCGTGCCGTGTGCCAACAATTCCTCGCGTAACCGCAATTATTCGAGAAGATGTCGAAGCGAAGACTTATCCAGAATTATTCTTGAGAACAAGCAGCCGTCGGACAAAACGTCAAAAAAAGGGTGCGTCGGGATATGGTGCCCACCCTTTCCATCGTTCGCACGGTACCGCTCGTTCTCCATTTTCTCCTCGGTTATTCGCTGTGCGAAAGTAACGAGCCGCGCTCTTTAGAGCTAGCATCGTCACGATGACGGGGCTCGCTCGTGCGCCGCTTTCTGAAAAGTCCCCCAGCGGCGAACGATAGATATAGCTCGCTCGCCACGTTTCTCTCATCCTCTGAACGGGGAGGTATATAGGTGCATAACGGGTGTGTACGTGCGTTTTACACGTGCCACGACCTCGTCGGATTACTCGTGGGGATTACTCCGTCGCTTCAACCAGGATTCACTCTCGCCGATCTCTAGGCCTGCACCTGCCGCGGTAATATCGAATGTTAATTTCTACGCCCAGCTCTCCGAGACTCTCAGGCGGCATGGATCCGACTGCGAGGCGTCCCTTAAAGACGTAATTGTACCGCGACGACCAAGTTGTAGCAATGGACGGAATAAAGGGCGCGCTATTAGTTATTACGGCGCATTGTCGCACAGCCATTTGGCTCGTAGAACCGCGGTGGGTTTCCAGGTGTGCGGCGAAATCGTTTTTTGGCTTGCGCGATCGAGGGATCTACCGGAATAATTAGACGCGCGGAGGATTAAAATAACACTCTCTTCTTCGTACCCTCTAGTAATAACGTCCTCGTTATCGTTATAAGGATTGTAAGAGAACGGCGCTCAGCTACACAATTCTCCCAAATTATTTCTGTTAGATATTAATCGCGCAAAATTTCGAACGAAGTCATTGTTGCGAGCTCTGTAAAAAAGTCGATCGAAATTTCACACAATAGTCTGGCTTAAATGGTGTAGCAGTTAATACATTTCAGAAACGTGAGGATACGAAGCTGCTCACCAAGTACATTCGCTAATTGTATGCCGCCAAATTGAGACGCAGCTGAATTTCTGAAGATGCAATTGCCGCGCAGCGAAATTCCTAATTAAGCCAATAGTAGGAATAAGGCCGCGACGCAATATTAATGATAAATTTTCATAGTGATTAAAGTTGAACTGCTAAAATTGCTATCTGTTGAATTAATTTTATCATAATCATAACTATTCTAAGCAGTTTACTTAAAGTATTTATGTATTTCGAGATAAGAAAAGATGTCATTTTAATCCTCTAATAAGTTAATAATCGCGCAATATTTGTTTTCGATCGCGACAGTCGTAAAACTTAAGGGCAATACCTGAGAATATTGAATATCAGTCAGAATCACGTTTACATAATAATTAACTTTATCGTCAAAATTTTCGAAAGATAAATGCGTTCGAGATGCTATTGGAAGTTCGGGATTGCTAGTTAACTCACGGCCGTTCGCAGCGGCTGTAACGCGTAACTCTGTAGAAACGATGACGAACTTAGTGAAACAAACATCGAACGGCTAATAACTTCCTGAAACGCGCAAGATGCGCGCTCAGAAAATTCGCCAACTTCAGGATTGCCGTCTCTCCGCGTCCCGGGCCGTATCTAGGCTCTCGGCGCCCGCGCCGGCGCGGGCGGCGCCGCGAATCGCTCAAATTGCTCGAACTATTTACCGGAGCCACTTGGGATTATGTGCCGGCCATATCATTCGGCGACTTAAGTCGGCTGACGCAAAACAGCCAACTACAAGTAACGATCCACTCCAAAGTAAGCAATTAAGGCCGCGCGCGCTGACTCACCGTCGCGTCGTAGTTTAATGCAAATTTTACGGGCGAAAAGAAGCCCGGTGCGCAAGTACTCGGCCGTGGAATTCTTCACGGTCCGTACTCTTTTTCGTCAAAGACGGTCGCGGCTGATTCGATTTTAGTTGGATAACTCGCCGGTTGCCTCCGCCGTGAAATTCAATACCCTAACGATACTCGATATAATGACTCGTAAACTCCCTCGCAGCAAATTGTTCGCCGAGATGTTCGCTGAGACAAATATAATATGAAAAAAAGTGAAAATACTGGATAAAGAAGAATCAATGTAAATGACCGTGTACCGAACAGATACACACTTCATATATAAATATATTACGAGCGTGCGAATCTTCTTCTTCTTCATCTTCTCATTTATTGGCTCCCGTTCCCGACCGGAATCGATACGGCCATTATTAAATGCGAAAGACAAAGGTCGATATGGCGTCACAACAATAAAGTCTTATTACGTAGCACAAAATCGGATGTGTATTTGTGTGTGTGTGTGTGTGTGCGCGTGTGTCTAGAGTGTGATTGTGTGGTGTGAATGCCCGCGGTGTCGGGAACTCGGGTCCGTGGGTGCGTTGAGCCCAAAGAATTGCGCGGATCAATTCCCCCTGCGGGTGCGAGCGCGAATCGACTCTTGTCGATAACCTTTCTCCTCCGTTACGTTTGCCCTTCTCATCTCGTAATTATGCGCTTTCTTCGCACGTTTCGCCATTATTGCGCAATGCTCTTCTAAAAGCAGTACCATTAGTTACACTTAAATGAACAGTTAAACGTATTCAACTTGAATTTCGACCGTTATTCAAGATAAATTTGATCTTGATAAAAACCTACGGGAAGCATAAGTAATTAAAGATATTAATGACAAACATAATTTTTTTGCACACTGCTTCAAGCAGGAGTGTCAAAGTTTTAGAAGAATGGATCGAAACGTCAATTAAAGGCTATTTAGTTTACTCAAAAATAATGAATCAATATTCGTTTAACAACAGTTAATAATCCCAGATCACTGCAGTTAATTGTGTCAACAATCTCGTTTTTTCGTTTACTTTATTAGAGTTCGTGGAGTGCAATTTTGGACAAATCCACACATCAGCTCGTCTAATGGTAGACAGAATTAATTATACGCAACGTATTAATCACCGATCGCATATTACTTTGAATTCGAGGTAGCGCTTGGTACAATCCTTTGGGGAACGCCAGGAGACTAATTATGATGGAGTGACTCGCATCTCTCTATCTGACGTCTTCTACGTCTGGCATCTTCCGCAGGTTCCCGCCCCCTTCCCTCTTGCGAAACGGGATAGAATTTTACGCGCCGTGTAACTGCGGTTACACCGCAAGCAGCCGCAGATTTCGCGTGATAGACACGATGGCGTTGTATCGGCAAAAACACGCAAGACAAACGATCGTCTGCGTGAAAACGCTCGCGGGTAACGCGCTAACGCGTAACCGTTTCTTTCAAATTTTAGACGCGTTTTTCAATTTACGAAATTCTTCACCCGCCCGCGAGCTTTAATTAAAATCATGAAGATTAATCGTACAAGGCGAGAATCGCCGTATGTTTGTGTTTCCGGCGGACATTTACGATTGCGTGATATTCGCTTGTTTCTTATTTCCCTGAAGATAATTAACGCAAATGTCTGAAAGTACGATCTATCATATTTTACTATCTACTTGTCAAATTTTTTTTATATAATTTTCCAATTTATCTTAAAAATATATCATGTATCGCATGTATCCAAAAGTTATCAATATCTTCCGTTATATCTTATATTATGCGTCTAAATATTTTCCATGTTAATGGAAATTGTATCCGGATACATACCTAATTTCTTGTTAAAATCCTAAGTTAAAGACGCAAGCAAAACAATTTAGTTAAAAAAAATTAAAAACAATACAAAAATGATCAGTTACGACACCTTACGATAAGTAAAATATAAAAACTAGATATGTTACTGGCTAGGTAAAAATAAGAAATAATAAAAACAAAAATCTTATAATACAAATTAAAGTATTTAAAATAAGGGACTTATTATCGCGGCTAAACTACAAGAGAGCCAATCAGAACGGCGGGATAAATACAACGTTTGAGCGCTCGTGGGCAGACGAGTTAGACTTGCTAGCGTAAAGGGTTAATTTAATGGGGGCAAAGAACGCCTGAACGCCTGTGGCTAACCCAACTGGACCTACCCAGTAGTAGAGTTAACCCTTTGCTATCCAACTGGGAGAATTACAGTGGAAACGGATGCGGGTTCTCTATTTAGACATCTAACGTTCCTCTCAATATCTTATCCTGTATATTATACGTTTAAACACCATTCACGCTGATAGAAATTGTACTCGGATACATGTCCAATTTTTAATCTGTTAAAAAGATCTTAAATTGAAAACAATATTAATAGAATAAAAAAATAATATAAATATAACACAGAAAAAACAGTATGGTTGACTCACACATAAATCTGGTTGTGCTAACTTTTATGTGCTAAATATACACATAAATCTGGTTGTGCTAACCAGATTTATGTTCAGTCGACCATACTGTTTTTTCCGTGAATCAATCATGATATTTTCAGATAAATAAAATAAAAATTAAGTATGCGCAAGATAGAAATGCATCTTATATCCAATCGTTTAATTTTAGAAATAGTGGACTACGATCCCATATGTAAATCAATATTAAGATATTCGATCGCAGTAAAACAGATTTCAAGATAAAAATAGGAATAGAAAACATCATACAAAATTCAGTTCTGCAAAGTTATTTATAAAAGCAACATCATAATATAATTAAATTATTATAATATATATGTTTATATTGAAAGCTCTTCGAAAGCTCTTCCTTAATCTACCGTTCATTATGATTGACATTAATAGAATATCTCGAAATTGCCTCGTAAAAGAGCCACGAGACGGTTTATACAAGTTTCGAAACAAAAGCATTTTCTTAATTAGCAACATATCTCGCGGTTGTGTCACGTTAACGGATTATCTCGCTGCGGGACAGATCCTGATCTCCGCGAAAGGAGTTCGTGGTCCGTATAATCACGGGAAACAGGCGCGCAAACACGCGAAAGTACGGCAGAGAGATGCGTAACGCGACGCGACGCGACGCGACACGACGACGGCACGCACAAAACGGAGATTAATATCGCCGTAATTCGTTGGGCAAATATTTATTTCCTGCTTAATTAATCGTTAGCCTTTAATGGCCATGCCATATTTCCCGGCTTGTTTGGCCGTTTGTGCCGCGCCACGGCCATTCTATTATAAATTATAACGGCCCACTATTAGACGGCCGGTGCCGCTTTTATCGTCGAACGCCATGAATTATCAGTGTTGACCTTTGCTCGTCCGAATCGCCGCTTTTCTGAAAAAAAGGATTGCGCCGCAATTAACATCCGCGCCAAAATGGTGCCAAAGCCCCGACGCCCCCGACGCGATGGCATGACTATTCCGCCGGGATATATCCCGGCGCGGTAACATTTTCAATTCGCTTTTAGTATCGCCCATTATTTATTATCACCCGACACACATATATTTTACGACACGTATCCCAATTAGAAATAAAAACCTATACGTATTCTAATAATCACCCCCGCGATAATGTGCCCTTATTATATATTAGCACGACACGCGCGTACCATTTTTGCAGAAGAAGAGAAGAAAGAATCAAAGAAGACATTTGCGTTCATAAAAATGTCACTCGCGATAGCGAAGTACCGCGTCGCGAAACCCCGTTGCGCCGCGTCGCGTCGTCCGCAAAACGCTCGAGGATCACGCGCGATGAAGCATCGAACGATACGAAGAAATCTCCATTTTCCCTGCCGACCCCCCTTGCGCCGACACGACGCGAACGAGGTCGAGAGAATATCGCGGTCGGTGTGCGAGTCTCCCGCGGTCGGACCCCCTGCGCGTCCCCCCGTTTCTCCTCCGCGCGGCACCTCCGTTGCACCGCGGCTGACTATACCGGTGCGGTGGTTGCCCGGCCATAGTCACGCTAGCACTACTAATTGCATGTCCGACCAAAGTATATCACCACTGCCACCCATCGTGCCCGCCCAGCGCACTGAATCCGCTCGTTTCGCGTTGCACGTTGCACGTACTGTTCAGTATTCCTCTCCCTCAGGCGGCATTCTCCCTTTTCCTCCGCCACCTATCACTCCTCACGGGCTCGTCTCCACCCTCCCTTCCCTCTCTCTTTCTCCCTATACATTCTCCGCACCGCTCTTCATCACTATACCCGGAGTACCCGGACACACACTCGTATCTCGCGTACGTTCAGAGCGCGGTATTACCAAGCGTGGAAGTTGCGTCCCGCTTTATTCGAGTTATTTGCGACTGTTTTGATTAGGTTCATCGTGGCAGCCTGGCCGCGACAGGCGGCTTGAATTCAGTTCCATTTCCAACTTTCGCCCCGCACCTTCTCGCGGCCTACGAGATAAACCGACATCCTCGCGGGACATGCATTTACATCGTGGTCAATCATTCCCCGACTGATTAGTATCGTAATAACTCGCGCGATACGGTTCTCAGATTATGGTGCATGGTCATCTAAATTCGCACTACTTTTATCTCCCGCCGCATGCACGCTACATATCGAAGAAGCATTTATTTGGAATTCATATATTGGAAAATTTACCATGTGATTCCGAAAGTTTGCCAAAAATCACTCGTGACTTCCTCCAATTGTCGCTCGTGGTATTATTTTGATGAATTTATATATTTCATTTATAATATTTTTTTTCAGAATTATAAAATATTACACTATTTTTATGTCACTTTAATTTTCAGCTAGAGTATTATTATTTTAAATATTTTTAAGCTCGGTTATCTAAATAAAGACACTGTATAAATACATCCTGTGTATTTAAAGTTTTTTCAATAATGGTGCAATAAAACAGCCCCTACACGATCAATATTATTGGTACAATATATTTCCCTAATGTATAATATTAATGTAGACATTATAATATATTTTGACATTAATGTAAACATTAAGCGAACAATATTATTGCAAAATATGGAAATATTTTGTAATAATGTTAATCATATAGGGTACAATTAATTTACCCTTAAAATACGAATAATGATTTATTCAAAATCTTATTATTTCTTAAAAAATGACAAAGTTATTGAAATTAACTTTTCTGCTTGCAATTCTCTCTCTCTCTCTCTCTCTCTCATTCCAAAAATCGTAATCCTGTATTAATTTTTTGTCCCTTCCTATCAATATAGTTACTAATGAAATCCGTATTAAGTCTATCGCGGCTTCGGTCACACCGACATGAGTTGGATGCCATGTGGTAGTTAATAATTCAGCGCCCTGTTTTCATTGCCCCTCGTTACTCGTTACGCGATTTCTTTATCTCCTCTGTCCCCTCTTTACGTGTCCCATTAATATTGTAATAATCCTTGGTCACGTAACATCTGCCTTTGCCTGACGCGCCGCGTATCCGTTTCAACCTCGCCAATCTGCCACGTGCAAACACCTGTCTTTGTTATCTGCCGAAAGTATCCTCTCTACCGCGTTTGTTTTCCAACCGGTGAAGTGTATCCGCGTCGAATTACGTGGGAGGTACGATTACCTTTGAACGCTTAACGCGTGCTATCCCATCTTCAGGTCCACTTTGTCCGAGCGCTTCGAGAGCTTTTACGAAAGGGTGGCACTGTGTTGCCATTAATCCGACGATGACGCACGTTTCGCTTCGTTGCGCTTCTCGCGGATGTGCCCGTTACAGTCAGATCTACGATATGCATGACAAATTTGAGCAACAAAACGGAATAATTGTCCTTATTGTCGACGTATGAATTCGGCCGCACCACAATTCTCTTCCACGGCCTTATTGCTTATACGGATTACGGCGCTTCGTGCAATCGCTATCGTGTAAATCGTGACTCAAGAACACCAATTTCAGCCCACCCTCTCTCGCAGTTCGATGCGATAGAATAATGAAATATATACCAGGCGCATGTAAAGCAGGAGTAGCGTGCAGTCTGCGCGATGCGCTCGATGAATTAAATATCTTAAAGCGGGGAAGATTAAGGAGCGCAGATGCGCGTAACCGGGAGATTAAAAGATGCAATAAATATTTGTCAGACTAATCCGTAACGTACTTCTTTAACCCGATTGTATACCGCGCTAAGTTATGGCATAATGAACGTGGTTAATCCTTCCCGGCCACAATTCATTACAGCTTCCCATCGACGCGCCTTGTTCTCGTTATCTGTGAAATTAGCTTCTCTCTCTCTCTCTCTCTCTCTCTCTCTCTCTCTCTCTCTCCTCCAGTTTACATACGCTCGTATTTCTCGAGTGTAAGTCGTTGTCGAATTCTATGAAAGCCACGATTTAGCTTTGAACGACCAGCGTCGAGCAACTCGCGTTTCTCAGTTCTTGTGCATTTCCTGTCCTCCCCGTAGAGCGATTAACCCGATGAGGAGCCTGGCGTCGCGTTTTCCGCCCACGTTCGGTGTTAGCCGTGCAGAAATTTCTTGCGCACAAACCCTCCGCCTTTCGCATTAGCACAAACGCATAATTTATCTGTACTTTATCTCTCTTTTCTCCGACCACTTCAATTATACTCTTAACTGTACGCGCTGTTAATGCGAACGTTCATTATTAACGACGAATCTCGTCGCGCGCCATTCTTCGTTACGATATCCGTTCCCGCGGAAGCTTTGTCCTTTGTTGTTCGTGAAACTATTCCATACCTCGGGCGTCAGTTCTCGTTTTCACAGCGCGACCGACACCGGTTCGAATTTCACGAAAACCACCGCGATTTACCTTTGTAAACACATCCGACGTGTCCTCTCTCTTTCTCTCTCTCTCTCTCTCTCTTTGCCTGCATATCGGTCAATCCGCCCGACACCCATACGCTTCTAATGACGTCATCCTTTTCACATCGCGATTTATGAATATGATTATACTGGCGCGTCTATTAAATTGCAAAATCTTTCTCTTTGCAAATCAATTGTCATAGAGATAATTTTATTAATTGTTACTTTGTTAGTTATTTAATTATATTCTCGCTCAGTTTCGTGACTAGTAAAATCATTACATTATCGCAAGAAAGTAGAAAAATATAACGCGATAAAGATTTAACGTATATCAAAAAATATAATTTAAAAAATATATAGACATTGTACAATATATAAAAATTATACATAATGTATATTTGTGTTTTATCTTCAGAGAAAATTATGTATAATTATGTATATTTAATTCCCATAGTTTATGACTATTTTAGAATCTCTTAACAACATAAAAAAAAATACTTCCGTATTCCTATACATTCACCTCTACATTCAATTTCAGCGTTATTTCATAAAGAGATAACTCGCAAGTTTGACAATTTGCAGTGTATTTTAATAGTACTTTGATGATCCACGGTATAATCTTTTTACGTTAATTTTTCTACTGTCAACAACGAAATTGCCCTCTCTTTGTTCCTTATTTTCTTCCATGTGCCCATTTTCTTGAGGAAAGCTATGCAAATTCCGTGAAAGCCACGACTTACCTCTCTAAACAACTCAAAGGATGTCTTTTATTTTTCGTCGCTTTGCTTCTGTACTCATTCTTCTTCGCTACACTTTCAAACAGATTCTTCGATTAACATTCGAACTACGCGTACAGATACGTGACTTTTTAATGGAACATTAAAATAAAGAGATCAAACGTCGTCTGTTTAATCTTTCGCATTTCATCGTTTATTAACCCGTATATAAACTTTATTACTTATTTCATGAATTATTTGTACTATATTTTCTATTTCCTAATTTTATGGTATGTGATTGTGTTTTAAAAAAGAACCATTTAACTCTAATATTAAGAAATATTAAGAATTAAGTGTCTTACACACACACGCGCACACATATATACAGACCTATTTGGATTATAAAATAATCAGCGATGAGAGCAGAAAAAAATCCTCCTCTCCATTGTATCACGTTTATATAATAAATGCCAGCGATCAATACTGCAAAACGTTTTTATCTTTCTTTTTTGGGATACGTGTACTCAATTACAAAGATGTTAGTACAAAGAAAGAGAAAGGTAGAGAGAAGAGAAAGGATAGTAAATAGAGAATTTAGTACACTCTTGAAATATAAAAATCGATTGCAATTTAATTATCGTTTATACCTGCGTCTAACTCATATCGTTTATACCTCACGTTTTGTCGAGACAGTATAGTGATTTCTTGGCAATGAATTTCCTGCATCGCGGAAAATTGGTGCGGTAACATAATCTTGCTTCAGCCATCTCCTTGTTCTCCAAAAAGAGCGTCCTCTCATCTCGACACTGAGAGCACGTTTAACAAATTCCAGTACGAGCCGCGATTTACCTTTGTATGCATCCAAGAAGTGCGCGATCCTCTCTTTACCTATCCCTCTTTCTATCTTTGTCTCTCTTTTTCTCTCTCTTTCCGCCTAGCTCTCTTCATCCATCTTTCTCTCTTCCGCCCCATCATTCCGGGTATTCTCTTGCCTGACGCGTATCGCGATTAATCCACCGTTCGAGCGCAAACGCTTGGCCATGCTACCGGAAAAGAGCTGTGCGCTCCAACTTCCGGTTCTCGCCTGGCGAGGTAGCCACGAGAAAACGCGAGATACCCCGAGTGATACCAGTGATGGCAATCGCGATCCACCGTTCTATGTATGTACTTGTGTGTATTCCACCACGGATAACGTCGCCGTTTTATTTCTTTGTTACGTTTAATTAATCCTTTGACGATGATCTCGTCGCGCTGATGCTTGCCGCCGGCTGCTCAATCTGATCGAAAAGTTCGCATTTTCAACGGAAATTCCTACGAAATCTGGAGCATGATAGCGATATACTTTGGCGTAGCTTAATATCGCAATTCGGGTTCATAGAGACGGCTATGATCAGAATCTCTTATATCGGCGACCTTCCATCGCAGATAATCTGCTCAAATCGAATAATGAGTAGATCGATAGCTTCTACAAAAAAAACTTATTATTTTAAATGTTTTAACGAACTCGATGGTAAATCAATTACACTAGAATTTAAAAAATTTTCTTATAAAACTTTCTTAAAAACTTTAGAATAGTACAAAAGAAGTCTAATTTTTCTTGTCTTAAAAAGGCTTTTGTGCAAATCTATATAGTAATTGAGTTATACCAAATTCAACGCTATTCTATTTTAAATAAGATGATTTATTTTTCTCAACTGTAGAAAATAAATTAATGTGTCATGTTTAACATTTCATCCATGCTTATATACATATATATAATCTTTAGAATTTTCCTTCGTCAGATGAATGTAACATACTATATTTTCTTGTAAATCGATAACCTGAATATCTATGAATATTTGTGTGTGTGTGTGTGTGTGTGTGTGTGTGTGTGTGTGTGTAGAATTATATTTTTATAAGATTCTAGCACGTGACGCTTTATTTTTTCCTTTCTTCTGCGTCAGAGTTATTTGCGTCGCGAATGGACCCTGTCTCGTATGTGTTATGTAATAAACTCCATCTATCTGTATATCTGTCTGTATAATGACCGACATTACGGGCTCGCAGACGTCCCGCACGTACGAAATGCGGGTAATGACTGTTCCCCTTTCATCGTCGTCGTCCGCGTCGTCGTCGTCGTCGGTTCAACCCGTCCTGCATCGATTCTGCTCGCGAATCCGTGACGGAGAAGCCGAGAGGCCGGTTCGCACTCACGGGGCACTCCGCGCTCCTCGCGTGAGCGAGCGTGCTCGGTCACCATGCCGAGTCGCCCGGTAAGTGCCCATTCGTGTGCACGTGTACATTGAACGCGTCCGCGGTATATATTCGCGCGAACCAACGCCGGCGAGGGCGACGAACACGCGCGAGTTCTGCGAGTGGGCGCTCGAGTGCCGCTTTATTAATGGCCCGCAAAGCACCGAGTTACACCAATTTCTCCCACGAACTCTGTTATTTCGAGCACGAGCGCGGAGTGGACGTCTCCCCGGCGACTCGACTCGACTCGGCTCGGCGCGAAAATACCTGCCGTTAAATGAAAAAAGCGGCGGTCCGCAAATTACACGGCCGCGATTACCGGTCGATAATTACGTGCAATCGTACTCTTGCGGGCCGACTCGCTGATGCCGCTCGGCGTTTGTAACGCGATTAATCGAAACGCGACTGGTCGAAACTGGCCGTTTCTCTTAATCGCACGTAATTAACACCGCTGTTCGATCGCTGTTTCACCGCCAGCGAGAGCAAAAAAACGAGCATACCAGAATTAAGAGGTATCATTTCGAAGATACCCGACGGCTCTTTCATGCTTGCATAAATTACCTATAATATTTCTTCTGATCGAATGGAACTGTATTTCCTTGTATCTTGCCTTTCCTAAAGGAGAACTATAATCAATAATCACGTTGCACTGTTGCACTGTTGCACTGTTGCACAGGTAGTACATGCAATTACATTACGTAAGTTACTGCTACGTGTCCGCGGAGGATTGATTCGCAACGCGGATTGAACCTAAATGCCTCCCATGAATAAGTACACACGTAATTCGCATCGTGCTGGAAGACATTGTTCCTTCGGCAACTACCACGTCGCGTTGTACCGGGATGTAATACGATATCCATGTACCTTAATGCTACTGGTTAACAAATTCGACATCCCGGATATAGCCGAAGCAATCGTTAACGCGCCGAGATGTACATCCGAGAGAACTCTGTAACTCCCATCCGCGTTATCACCGATATACGGACAACTTAGACATTACCGGCGTAATAAACTTCGACTACATCCAGCTGACGCTGGATAAGGAACTACATCTGGACAAGTTATACAGGAGCCGCGAGTACCAGCGAGATGTAGAAGCTACGTGCTACGGACAGTGAAACTATTGGCAACAGCCGATGATTAACTACCGGTGCTACCTTAGCTACCAGCGTTTCTCGAATGGGATTTCCTGTTGGCGGTACGAAATCTCGATGCAACTTGCACTACGACGATTGGACGAGGATTGGATGACGACGTCGTCGACTACGACTACGACGACGACGACGATGACGGTGCCCAGGATCCTACGAAGATGCCGTTGCAGCACCGTAGGGAACTGCCGAAGCGAGCGGCACAGTCTTTGATCGCTCGTGCGAGCTAAACGTCGAATAGTTTCGAATGGGTCTACGTCACACCGGAAGTGACCTCGTGCACTCCGTAGAAGGGACCCATGGGGCAACGCGATCGCCTGCTTCACTTGGTCTTTCTATCTCTCTCTCTCTCTCTCCCTCCCTCTGTGATATGTCAACAGCCAACGAATTTCTCGTACGAGTACCGGTGGGAATACGGCGATCGATAGCGCCCGCTGCGAGACAAATATTAGACTTCGATATTACGGGATTAATCGACGAATATGATACTAATCGGCCGTGCAAAATCGGCGATTTTGTTTGGCTACCACTGCCCGTGCGCAGTATCTCGAGCGACACTCGGCGACACACGTAACCCTCCATTCTCGCGTATGACACTTAATCAAACATCATCACGCTAATTAAAATTGCGAAAAACACGAATAATTTTTCCGCACAAATTGCAGACGACATTATTGCATTTCATATTTTTCATTTGCAACGAGTTACATTTGTGAAACAGAATGGAAAATTAACGAAATAAAACGAAATAAAGTTCTATTTTCAGAGTAATATTCACGGATGTTTATAGACATAAATATGGCACGCAGCAACATTTTTCAATGATAATACGAGCATAATTATTATTCTTTAGTAATATTGTAACGACTATATTTTTATCATGGAAAAATATTGCGCACAATTGCGACAAAATGTCGCAATTATTCTGAGTAACTCAGCGACAATTTAGTCTTACGAATTTAATGATTGTATAGATACGTTTAATGTCTTATTTATGGAATGGGGTTTTTAGATGATGCAAGTGTTGATCAGAAACATGTGACATGCTTTGCTTGTCAGTCCGCTGGCCGCTCCGGTACAGAGCCATTTCAAATTTAATTTATGTCAATTTACAATCTCATTCCGACGATTCAACAAAACGCGGAGTTTCGAGGGTGCGTACACGTGCATAGGTAGCAAGTGGATGAATGAGCAGGCAGAGGGGTTGGGGATGGAGAGAGTGGATTTATTGCCAGCTTACTGAGCCGTGAATACAGGCGGACGAACAGAGAAAACCGCAGGAAGCTCTGTCATTGACCGTCGGTTATTTCTCCCTCTCTCCTCTCTCCCTATCTCTCTCTTCCTCGTTTATTCTCCTCGTTCGTACCCTCTTAGCTTTCCTCGGTCACCAACTCTCTCTCTCTCTTTCCCTCTTTCGCCACGCATAGTGCGCGTCCACCGTGCATATACTGTTCGTTCTCTATCTCCTGGGCGTCGGTTTCGAAACATTATCAACTCACGGACAAAGCCATATGATAGTTCAGCGTCTCTAGCCGCGGGGAATTTAATTCGGTCGTACTCACCTGCTATTTCATCCGCGGCGAAATGGTTTATCCGTCCGATTTCTGTATCGCGCGCAAAATGTATTCCCGTGAACGCGGCCGAGCGCGAAAATCCGAAGTGTGACGAAGCCTCGAAATGTTTCTGACATTCCCGCCTGGCGACGATAATTTCGTGTCAGAATCGCAGGAGAATCGCGGAATCGCTTAGACACGACGAGCAAGAATCTGACGTAACGTTGGATCACCTCGAGTACGCGGGGGAATGAGAATACGTCGATATATCTTATTATTTATTTATTTGCGTTCCATTTATTCGATTGCGTAATCGTCCTAAAATTATAGATTTCTTGCATGCTCATCACCTGTTATAATCTGATTTTTCGTTCTATAATTTATGAAATTTCATAAAATGTAAAGTTTTATTTTGCAATTACGTATTTCTGTAAATACTTTGTTCTTTCGCGAGAATTTGCGCAAATAAATAATTAATAGATATGTTTCTACGGCCCAGTTTCACCAACGTCGGTTAACTTTAACCTTATAGGTTAAGTCACTTTTCGGCTCTTTCTAAGGGGGACAGTTAGAAAGAGACGAAGAGTGAGTTTAATCTAAGGTTAAAGTTAACCAACCCGGGCCTACATCACTTTTGTTTAAATTTATCACGATTCTATATCGCTCTGCGATAATGGAAAGAGACGTCAGTAATAAGAGAGAGACGAACTTGGAGGTATAAAATTATCACAAAGCCGCGTCCATCCTCTTTAAAAGCAGAGTTACCAGCGCGATTAATCTGTTCTACGGATGTCACGGCTGTGATATTTATTATCGTGCTCCATTTTCCTACGTACTATGCAGGTTGGCAACAGCTCGCTTTTACGCTTGTCATTTTATTGCCGTTCTCAAAGATTCGTTCTTAATCAAATAGACGAATACCGAACCAGTGAATAACGATTTTCAATAATCGCGAAACATTTTGCGCAGTTATTACCGTTTAGATATTAATTTGACGTTTAGAGGTGATTTATCTGTTCCACGATAAATGTAGTTTCTATAACTAACAAATCAAACAACTTCAATAATATTTAATATAGGGACATTGGCTCTGTTCTATCAATATCTAAACTGAACCACTGCAAAAGTACTTTTAGTCTTTTTGCACTTTAATGGATCCATGTTTTAATAATGTGAAAAGTGCTGATAAAACTGATGAAACCGTGGTAAGCGTGAGGTAAGTACTTTACAAACACGTCTAGATTAACAATAAAATAATTTTTCTGAAGCACCTATATACGGATTAAAAACGAGAGAGTACAGAGAAGAAAAGAAAGAATTGAAGCTAAAGTAATGTTAGCAAAATTTTATAAGCAATCGCGTAGTCTGTACTTTCGTAATATAATTAAGTCTTACTACTGTATGCAACTGGTCTTATCTACCTCCCTAATCCTGCACTTAGTAGTCTGTCGTGACCGCGTGCCGCACAATTTTGTAGAAAAGTAGCGGCACAATAAAATTACCCTGCGACAGAAACATAATCCGCCCTCAGTGGAAAGGGAGCAAATTAGGTACTACTCATCAATTAAAGAGATAGCCATCTCTGCAAATAACCGCCTTTAGATATAGACTGAAGCGTACGTTCGAAATTATGTGGGGGAAAAAAACACAAAGGACAATTTCTACATTCGCGATATAATTTAATTATGAAATCGTCGGTCATTCTGCATAAAAAGATTAAGATGCTCTCTCACCCGTCCGCAACAAAATCAATTGTAATCTCGTCAAATAAGATCGCATCGTGCAAAAATTTCGAAGCTGGAATACACCGAGCAGTAAGCTACAGACTGATGTATATAGAACTACATGGTCAACATTATTCGTGTGAGATAACGTAAAGTCGCTAACATCAGATGGGGGAGAGAGACGTATGGACAATTATGTTAAAATTACGCGACTACTTTATCTGCAGACCGAGGTAATTAAAGCTATCCAGCGAGTTGCCGGAATGCCCGCTAGCATTGCTATTTTTAGTCAATGCAACTGGAGGACGGTGAATTGCCGGCGAAAAAGAACAGCGCGAAAAGAGCGAGCAGAAGCGGCGGAGAGGAATGTGGAGTGGATGGAACAAATGGTGGCTCGAGCGAAGGTAAACAGAATTCTACTCACGACTCTCACGTAGTCACCGCCACACCCAAGCGTCGTAAGAAAATTGGGCTCTACCTCCTCCATTTCGGACGATTGCCCCTGCCCAGCTTTCTACTCTTTCATTCGGGAGCGTGTATCGACTCGGGCCCATCGAAATTCAACGAAAGGATGGATGCTAGATGAAAGCTGAGAGATACGACCCTATGCTAGGAAAGGGAGATGCTCGCTCGTTCAACGAACTTCTAGTAATTCCGGAATCTTTCCCTTTAGCCGACAATGTCATCTCTCGGAGACACATGTAATGTAGGACATTACATAAAAAGGGCGTTATTTGTCGAGCCGCAGCAATTTGTCTCGAAAGCACACAAAAACTTGGAATGCTCGAAGATGTAGAAAATATACACTTAAATGTTAAATTTGTTCCTATCTCCGCAAAGGGATATTTAAAACATTGCATCTCGTAGAGAAGTTAGACTCGTTAAGATAAAAATATATATAGATATACTACTATCTTTTATCTCTTATTACAAAATAAAGTAATGAAGCGGATTCAGGTAAATTACGTAGCGCTGAGAATAAATCGCAAACTTATAACCGTTATGAATCGTCATCAAAGAATTATCGTGAGGTATAATCTGTAAAAATCAAATGCGTCAGATATGCGGAAAACTACTACTTGGCTTTTACGTTACACCAACGTATTTACTAAAGTGCCGGCAATGCGAAGTCCGCCAAACTATAAATGGCCAAACGATAAGTTACCAAGTTTGCGGGTAAATCCGGGTTCACTTACATGATTGATTATCGCGATTAATGTGGTTACCGCCTTATATTTTCATTACACTTGATAAATTGAATGGGTGTTAGGCCAGCGCGCTTTTTAAGCTGAGTTTATTTATAAAAAGAGGTACCTGTCGAGACATATGCATCGACATCCAAAACACCTTTTGTGAAAAATAATCTGTAACAGCACCCGACACCTGTGTTCATTTATCACGAGGCTACGATAAAATGTCCTCGGAAATTTAATATATTTAAATCAGAAATTAATTTCATAAAGAAAATTTCAAAAAATAAAAATTTTAAGTAAGTCGTAACCATAACCTAACGGTTATACGGTACGAAAATATGTCACGTTTAAGGGTTGCTGCCATGGTTCCTGTCAAGGTGGGGGGTGGCAGCATATTTTTTTATCAAAGTGCTTGACATCCTGAATCGATTGGCACAAGTTTCAGCCGTATGTTCTTTAAAGGGGTTTTATCTCAAAAAATCATACCGGAAGTGGCCTTTTTTTTAACACTTCGGTCAAGTTTCAGGGCACATAAAACCCGGCACAGGATTAACCACTAAAAAAGCTATCGATTCGAATAAAATTCAGCCGTATGTTCGATGAGGGAGGGTTTTGTGCAGCCGGCTCTTGGACTATATTAAGTATCGGTATTATTAAATTGATTATCAATTTAATTATGTGATTGTACTATTCTAGCTTTATTTTGAAAAATATTATTAAGCACAAAAAGATCCAGCCCATATATTGGCACATTTTCTATTTACTTAAAAATAATTTCATGATAAATGCGAGTAAATAAAAAAAGCAGAAGTTCTCGTGCTACTTTTTTTTGAAAATCGGAATATTACAATATTTATCTCTCTAATTAATTAATAAATTTCTCCGTCTCGATGTCAGAAAAATAATGCTGGTACAGGTGAGCATACGAAATAAGCGTTACCTGAAAGTACAGGCTGTTCCGTGCCGACGATGAATATACAATGAATATGATATTAGCAAGTTAAATGCCGGGCTCAGTTAGTTGAGGGCCTCGGAGGTAAGACACATTCATCTAAACTCCAAACAAGGTAGTGGAAGTCACAAGATTCTAGCATGCAGTAACCTGTTGGCTCGATTGCTATAACCCTCGGAAAGAAGTGCATATGGGCACGAAGCCGATAAACTATTAATAACAAATTAAACGCATTCCACGGATTCAAATCATGTTTTTGCAAAATATGTATACGTGTTTACGCTCCGTTTTTCCTTTCTGGAAACGCTATTCGTTTTAATAGTTGAAAACTCATGCAGATACGCACGGACGGCGTAATGCGCGATAATGCCGGTGTATTAACAAAATGCATTGCGGTGAGTTCTCGCTATTTAGATGATATTTCGCACTCCCTTTGTTTTTCGCTAACGAGGACGGAGCACGTAAAAATAAGAGAGCCCTACACAAGTATCTTCGTGACAGCAGGTTTTCATCGGGGGTTCTTTCCACGTCTTCGTTAAATTCACTATGCGGAGTAAGACAACAAATCATAACGACGGCACCATTGTAACTCCGTATGCGTTAATCGTTAGTGTAATTATTATGTAATTATACTCATCTCGTGTAAATTATTCGCGCCTCCGCGCTTATGAAGCGCCGCTCGACGCGTTCTCAAGGCATTCTCATTAGCGCGAGTAGTAGCGTTCTAGAGGATTTAACGGGCAATGGGGAAGGCGGTATACATTTCGAATCGCCCAGTACATACAGACGGAAGAGCGGGTGGTGGAAGAGCTACGATTGCAATAAGACGAGAGCGAGTGAGTTAGAGTAGACAAGTGGAGCGCCGATCGTTAATCAGCTCCCTGTCATTAATAAAGTTCCCGCGGGAATTTATTCTCCCGCGTGCGTGTGGGGGCCTCGACGCGCTATTTGGAAAAAGCCCGTTTACTCTGTGACCTCACAACGTTATCTGCGGTCTCGAAATAGTCGCGATGATGTATGATAGAAACTAGCGGCCGCAAATCGATGCGACCCCGCACACGGACCCTTCCCTCGACTCGGAAAGAGGAATTCGCGACGAAACGACACGTCTGTTGCCGACTTTGACGAAGTTCCGGCGAAAGAAAACGCAGCATGCGAGATTTATTTCCGCAGGTGGCACGCTTTTTGCCACGAATTCTTTCATACACGCCGTTCTATTCCGCTGATGGACAAACGGTAAACTGCGAGGGAATGTATCGGATTGCCATGCCGAGAAATGACGCCAATGACGGGAAGCGACAGATCAGAATCACGACTGACTTCTCCTACCACAGATTTGATTAATCGGACGCGCATATATTTAGCAAGAATAGAAAAATAGTTGACTTTTTATTTTCAACACGAAATTAATTATTAATGAAATTAAAATTACATTCCCCGTTAATTATCGTATTAATTAAACTATTGACGGGGAATAATTATTACAGCATTACATTCCATGGCAACAATAGCATTGCCCAACACATATTTTACAGAAATTATATGATAATAAGTGGTCTCGCGCGCGTGTATAATCATGGACTTCAATCCCTAAAATTACCGAGCTAAATTGGCGCATATCGTGGAATTTCATAGAATAATCCTTATTAGGATAAAGAGAGAGTTGCTTTTGCGATGTTAAAAAAGTATCATGTCTAGGGTTAAGAAAAATACATATTAGTAAAATTGAAGTAGAGAAGGAGGAAGAAGAGTCACGGAGCAATTGGCCCCATCAATAACGAGCCGATGCGATTTGATTTATTTTCTTGTCGATACCTCAATTACAGTTACCGCTATACTCGTTTCACGAAGTAGGTTACATTTATACCGTAGTCACGGTTCGTTAGTCGCGTCGTTACATTAAAGGGAGAGAAGGAAAGAGGAGAAGGGTAGTATCTCAGTAAAGGGTGCAACTATGCAGCCGACTTAAACGTCCGCAGTATATCTTACATTCCGAATTCGCGAGCACGCTGCGCTACAAGCCCCGCGCGTCAATGTCTAATTAATTGGCCGATCAATCAACGGCGATACTCCGTAATTTTCTCCGTGGCAAAACCGCCACGTCTTCCCACCGCTGTTATTGCCCCGCTGTCTGACGCACATACGACGTCAGTTTGTAATTAATGATCCGATTAAACGACAGCCGCGTAGCCTATTTTCCCCCCTGATTGAAACAGTGCCCGCGACCGTTATTAGAACGAAGATGTACATCGACTTCGCGACTTTTCCGCGACTTTGGAGTCGCGCCATCCGCTTTCAGTGGAAGAATAAGGATCGCGATTGCTAATTTACGCGTTTATCTAACTAGAGCATCGACTTATAGCGACACGAACGCATTTCACGTGATACTAAGAATACACTCGACGACCTGAGTTAGTCGCGACAAATTCTCATGAGGGAGTTAACTTCCATTCCTTCCGATCGCTTGGCCCTTGCTCTTTACCGACCCCGGCTCCAGTCCGATTCTTTCCTTCGGCAAAACGGTCGTACCGTGGGCTGAGTCGGCGAAATATATTTCATGGCGATTTGGTGAGACGTGCCCGGCGACATCGTTATTTTTTCTTTTTTCTCCCTTTTTTATTCCCTTTTCCACTCTTCGCACATACTGACCGCGCGCGCTATCTCTTTTCTCGAACCCCTGGTAATTTTATCGTTCGCCGCTCAGTGTTATCGTACTGTTAACAGGGTACTTAAAGAAAATTAACCTTAATCGCTCGTACTTTTAATCCCCGTTCGTTCCGGTCGGCTAGGGTTTAAATGGCTTAAACGGTTATCGATGGAAAGATTGTTTAGGGTAATAGCTCCGTCGGTGTCTCCGAGGCTCAGCTATTGTATTGGTGTAGAATATAATGTCGAAACAAGGCGGCGTTTCCCCAGCTTTCCCACGAGGCATTTAATATTATAACGCTATTTGCGTGGAACATTATTTTGTGATCCTTCTAAAATCCTGCATCAACAGAATAGAACACGCAAGAAATAACTGTCACGGATATAATATCATCGTAAAGTTCCTTTAATAAATTTATCCGATTATCACTTCACTATGTATCATAAGATTACTTAATTAGTAATTCATTTAGTAATTAATATCTATATTTAAAATTTTACATAAACTAATACCTATAAAAATAACGTGCAGTGAATACTTAATATTTTTCTGTTTTTCTGCAATAATACATGGCCATACGTTTGTAGCAACACTTATACCACTCGGGAAAAGAAGTCGATATAAAATTGATAAAATAAATTATACAAAATCTAAGAGAAAAAGAGAAAGAGAGAGGACCGTATCGAATTGCTTGTGGATGCGAATAAGTGAGCAAACTTATTATTTACCGTGTGTGTGTGTGTGTGTTTACCGCGCGTCTACCATGTACAAGAGCCATCGTTTCAACAACGCGTACAACTCGATCCTATAGATCGCGCGAAGCAACCGCATGGCGCGACACCGCCGTCGCCAGAATCCCGCAATGTATTGGTGCAATTCCAATGCCTCGGCTTCGGCGGCACTGGAGACGCGAGTTTCGTCCTATCTGTCAGTAGCAGGCGAGGCAACCCCCTCGAAAGGGGGACATAAGGATCCCAAAAGGGTGGTACCGCCGACCGGAGGGTGGGAGCACCACGACGACGACGGCGGTTGAAGGTGGGGCTCAGGGTCTGCAGGATGCCAAAATTGCCGCTTGAACATGACGCGCGCACCCCAAGTCAAACTGCGAGATTGCAACTCACCCTTCCCTCCCCACATAACCCTCGTTCTCCTCCTCCTCCTCCCCCTCCTCCTCGTCCTTTTCCCACGGCTGGCCCGCCTCATCGAAATCCCCATACAGAGCGTCAGACTCTGGAACTCGTTCGATAATATTGGATATGGCACCCCCCCCCCCCCCTCCCCCTCAGTACTCGCGCTCGCCTCTACGTAACCACCCTCCCGTTACTTCTCGACCTGTCGACCAATATGCGGTAGAAGTTATGTGGTGTTGGCCTTATACTCTCTCTCTCTCTCGCCCGTTTCTTCCCGCTTAACCGGGGAAGATGCTGAGTTCTTGAGTTTCTTAACTTTCACGTACTTATATCCTTCCTTCCTTTCTTCCGGTCGGTGTGTGCCTGCCTATAAAGTCACTCTCATCGAGAACTTAATATCGCGTATATCGTATCTATTGCATTTCGATATTTTCAAGAAGTTTCCAATATTCCTGATCGTTCAATCGATCATCATAATGACCATGTACAGCGGAGCTAGAATTAGCGCGCATTAAGCGGAAAAGTTCTGTTTCTGATGTAGGAGAAATCTATTGTAACGCAAACGGTAAATATAAACTGGATGCATGTAAAAGTACCTATTTTTTATTTCGACCAATTCAATTTATCTTAAATTGAATTGGCCGGATATAGAACGGATTGTACGATAGTATTCCAAATAAAATTTAATCAAAACTAATACAATTTTGATAGACGCCAATATTGCAACATCCCTCCGAAATAAGACAAAAGATTAGATTTATTCATCGGTATTAGTTTTTACCTCTAAAGTAGTTACTTTTTTCGTTTCTGCGCGTAAAGCACCATAAACAAATTTCGTGTTTTTAAGTAAACTGCTCCAGTTCCCTGAAAAAAATTTGGCCTACTTTAAACCTCGTCGTTTAATGTGCGCGGATACAGAGTTACGCTTTTATGTTTTATGTAAGATGTATAGTGTATATGCTTTTGTATATCATGGTGAAACCTCGGTCAAATTTTTATAAAGTAAAATCTATCAGGCAAAAAGCGGTAGAGCAATTTAATCCGTTGTCGTGTCAAGCGTATTCTTTTTATTTACCTTGTTTCCGTTATATGCAGGGTCATCCGTACTCCCATCAAATTGTAGGAGGACTTTTGCTGACGCGATAGGAAGACAACACCCCTTGAGCAATATCTTCTCTTGTCTTTCATCACACAGGTTCCCCCAAAAATATCATCCCCGATTGTACTTTACGTGATACGGGCTGTTTTGCCAAGATAAAAGTTAAAGCATTTTTCCCCGGGAACCAAATTCATCCACAAGCAACTGAAACCTTATCTCTCAGCCTTTATGCCAAATAGGTTTCGCGTTTCTCAAACAAAAACGTGTCTTCATAAAGTTACAAACGCTTATTCAAACTTTCTTCCCCAGATCGTATTTATAGTTGTTTACTCCGTAAGTATCGAAGAAAATGTACTTTGTATCGGGATTGGAATAACATCGCACAATCTCGGGAAGGAATCGCCTATTCCTAATCTAAACTTGTTTTGAGATAACGCGTTTAACTGCCGATTAACAGCGTCAAAGTATGTGTGTAATTAGCATTAATCCAAACCGTAAAAAAAAATCGTAGCTTCGTTTTACGAGTCAATAAAATTCTCGCATCACGATCTCACGACCAACAGTTTGTAAAACACTCTCTTTCCACTTCTCTCTCTCTTTCCTCTCTTTCTACGATATATAACGCTGTCAAATAATGATTCAAATGCGTTCGGTACATATTCTCAACCGCTACCGGTCATGCGTAATCATCCTTTCATAATTGAACGTCGTTTCTCTGAGCCTTTGAAAGGGATCATCTATACATACAACGGGTTATTGCAGGGTTAATTATCCACGCCATCCTCTTTTTCCGCTTTATGACGGTGCCCCATAAAGGGAAGCCGACTACGTGCTTTTACCACCTTAGGCGAATATTGTTGCGCGCGCGCACGGGACGTTGCTCGTTCGAGCAATAAAAAAGCGCAACGCTCCGTGATCGTGGCGCGTATCCCGATCCTGCATCAGCGCGGCGCTACAGGGGTGGAAAAAGGCCATCTCGACGTCGGTGAACCGCCACAGCTTTTGTCGCGTACATACATACACGCATGACGCGATGTATATAACTGATGATATCGTCATTTACCGTTGTACGTGCGAGTTCGCGGTATTTCTCCGAAGAACGCGCGATTATGCCGAAACAACACGCATCTCGCGCAGATTGCTTACAAAACAACAGATTCTTATTGTCTTCCACAGTCCCGGAAATCTTCCTGCTATGTTTAATACTTTAACTTTCCTTTTATAATCTTGGACAATCTAAAAAAAAAATCTTATTTTTATTCACGTCCGCTCTTAAATATTGTTCCGTTAATTACAAATTTTTTAATTAAATTAAAAATCCTCCTACTTTTTATTACCTCTGTGTAACAAGAAAGTTAAATTTTGTTGCTTCGCAGATTGAATCGAATTGGATGCTGGCTATTATATTTGCTGCCATTTTGAGTATATTAAATCATTCGTTATGACTTTCATGATTTATTCTGAGCTGCTATTTTACATGCACATAATTGACAATTTCCATCGATCATATATGAGAATATTCGACTGACGAATCGAGTCCGAAATTATACGAAAGTAGTATCTGCACATTTTCTGTAAAAAATTTTTATCTACAGCTCTTTTTATTATCGACGGGATTTACATTGTATATAGGTATGTACTAGTTTAGTAATGACGCAAAGCAATTGTGTCGTTTGTAATTTCCTGTAGTTTTGCGCATTCTCTGGCTTTAATAAATGGAAATCGTTCTGCCCAGTTAGTAAACGAAAAATTCATAGTAAAATGGAAAAAAGATGGAAAAATGTTGCGATTTTCTAAAACATTTTAAAATTACATTTTTAAATATATCTAGAAATGTGAAGTGCATCATTATTCCTTTCAATATGCCGGACACAAAGAAACTGAATATCGGCGCGAACGACAGGTATAAAAGCGTTTCGTTTGCATGCATCACTTTGCACTGCATTTATTTCAAAGGTGCATGGAAAAATGCAATAAATTAACAGCGCCTAACAACCAGCGATCATGCAACGATTTAGCAAAACGTAGCAGGAAACGATAGGTACGCTACATCATTCATTCGTGTCTTTGTTAGCATCTTGTAATTTGACGTGTTACCCGCCCAATGCCGAGTGCAGATTCTAACAACCGCGGGATTCGCATTAGCTATTAGCACGTAACATCGTGCGACTAAACCTATCAATTCAAACCTTTAATAACACGGTTTTTCTAAAATCGTCCACCATATCGCTAATTTATGCGCTGACGAAACGTGAAAACTAATTACTGGACACAAGCCATGAATTTGCACTAATTCGCGCATTGATTCGCGCCACCCCATAAGGCAATATACGTAGCGCGGATACTAACCGTCGATATTTAATCACTATGCCAGCATAACAAGTCGAAATTCGAGTGTAATACGCAATTCTATCGACGTGACATATCGGTCGACAATCTCTCGGCGGATCGATGCCGGGTGTTACCAGTACCGCTGAACATAAATTCGTCAGATGCAACGCGCGATATCGGTATTCGCGTGTATTCCGTGTCAATGGATCTTTTATCTGATTTTGCCGTTTCGAAATTATGCAGCGACCGACCCGCGACCGGTTAATAATCTGCCCACGACACATTATCACGCACGCTTTGAATTCCTCGTTGTTTCTTTTCATTTATTTAAATATCTATACGTATCGGATCTAAATTCCAAACTAAAATTAACTCCGAAATACCTACTACTCCGACCTTTAGATAAATTTGTGTTAGGTGGTAAACACAATTCTTGTGTTTATGGCAACTTTTATTTTTCTTTTTTTTCAATAAAATCACGGTTTATCATAATGTAATGAAAGTAAAAGTACTGTATTTTAATTTATCTCAATTAATCAGAACGAAAACAGAAAAAATATGTATAATGTAGATTATGTTCGATTATTTGTACGTAGATCAAAGATCCGATATTACGCAGATTTTCTATGACAATTACCGTTGTGGTAACGAAGGACAGAGCGCAGAGTAATATCGAAAGATATATCACTGTGGCGCGTCGTCACGCTGCTCTCCAACCCTTTGACATTTCGTCTGTCTAGTGTCCTGGAATCTATCTTTAGTAACGGAACCGTAACGACGCGACGGGCAAGAAAGGATGTCTCTTGATTGAAAGCAGATAGAAGAGGCTGATTAGCCTTCGCGATGAATAAGGAACTAAACAATGGAACAGCATCGACAAGAACGAGACCGACACGCTGGGAAGTAAATGTACCGAAGTTTCTGATCTGTCTGCGTCTGTCGGAGAAGACTAGCATCAATATTACGTAGCGTTGCGCATCTGCATAAGAAAAATAAATTTGGCGTTAGAAGAGCAACGCCTTTTGTCGCGAATCGTCGTTTCGACGCGGAGAGACGCTATTCTGACCTGACTAATTGTCAATAATCGCAAATTTGAGTTGCCTGCGTTTCAAAGATGTAGTCGACCTAAGAGAAACTCTCAGAAGAAAAGAAAAATTAAGGCTCTCATTCCAAGGCGCAGCTTGACGAATGAAAGAATCGGTGTTTCGAGAGAAACATTCTGAGATGCTTAATTATCGGAAATCGATAAACAACTCCTCTACTTAGCTCAGATCTATCAGACGATAATAAAAGCACGAACAAAACCACAAAATTGTTTGTTTCTAACGGAAACAATAACCGATATAACATTTCTTTCCAATCTTATTCTGGTATATGACATCTTTAAACGCAAATAAAAGAAAGGTCAAAACAGATTATATTTTTCTCTTGCTTGTATTCTCTTGCTATAACGCGCGTTTCCCATTATATCTGCACTTATGCGGAGATTATAACAATCACCAAAGAATGTTGTAGTATATTCCTTAACCTTAAGGAAGAAACTCAATCTCAAGAAAGTAAGTCAATCTCAAAGTCAAATTAAGAAAAATGCTATTCGATTAATTTATTCTATTCTGGCTGGTTTCTTAAACAACTACGAAGTTGTAAATAACAATCCCGCTCGCTGGTGCGACAGCTCGATATTATTTCCAAACCAACCGACGAGCGGGGCATATGGGACGGGAAACGAGAAAACCGCTCCGGAAACGTCGGTCCCTCGGGGTCCTCCGCTGCGCTGTCCAAGCACCGGACCACAGGAAATCGTACGTATGTGCGTCGGAACATCATCGGTCGCGTTTTTATTGTCAAGCCGTCAGCGAGAGTAGCGCAGCGTTATTGCAGAGATCGGTCCTTGGGGAGTTTCTCTTTCGATTTCCATTGTCCGGCGTTGATGCCGCGCGCGTGGGATAGCAATAACACGGCTCGTTAGCTCACGCGGGCCTTATCGAGCCGCCTCGATCGATGTGCAACGTGACTTCACGCTGGCAATTGGTCAATTGATAATCGACGAACAGTTAACACGATGGAAGCGACGACGACGGAACCGAGCGAGCTCTACGCGCGGATCGATTTATGTTTCTCCTTCGATTCCCATTACCGGATACGCCGCGGCCAATATTGAATCCCACCAGGGCCTTATCAAGCCGATTATCGATTTGGCTGCGACGCGTACGTCCGCCCGATGGCCTGCCGATTGATAATCGATAGGAGTTTATCTCTTGGAGTATCTGCCAACCACCAAACACCCCAGCACCCCAACACCCCATGAGATCGAGGCAACGGCGCGGCGATGCCGTGTCGCTAATGCTATCTCATCGGTAATAGGCGATGATAATAGCAAAGACGGAGCTAACTCGCGCGCGATTATGCTTTCACGCTCCTACTTATCGGACTATCGCCTTTCACAGGTACCATTGTTCCTGTATCGGTTGCGGTGAAGCACGAGATTTTAGATGTGTTCAGTTAATATTTCCTCTGTTCAATTATGTCGTCATTTGTTATAAAAGAAAAAGTTCCTCTAATGTGTAAAATATACAAAAGAAACGCGTCACTGGATAATTTCAAATATTTTAAAGAACAAAGATCAAGAAGAGAATAAAGAAGTTATGTTACATAAACTTCAATAGAACAGTTTCAAATAATTTTAATAAAATCGCAAAAATTTGTTAATTCTGATAATTACCGATTACTGGTAATCTTGATAGGATGATATACATATAATGGTAAATGGCAGATTAGATAGAAACATTTTACATCATTCATCGTAAAGCGAGTTATCTTCGAAACGAAACCGTCAACGTGGCTGTTAACACAAGTTCGCGAGAGCCTGGAAGTTACAGCGGCCGCGATAAGGAGCGGTTTACATCGGGAGGACGGTTAAGGAAGAGTTACGGGTACGTGATCCTGGATATCGAACACATTCGATCGATACTCGCTCGGTCGCACTTGGGAATTAGGAACACGTCCACACGTACGCGGCGCTTATAGACACAGTTTTCGTCGCAGGAAAGGAGACGAAACAGGGAGGAGCAGAGAGGGACTGTGGAAAGGCAGAGATAGCGAAAGAGAGAGCCGGAGGAAAACGTATAGTAGCGTGGCCTAGAATCGGCGCCGGAATGCCGCGCGAGATCTCGAAAATTCGAAAGGGAACCTCCGATGATGATGCTCGAGTTTGAGCCAAGTTTCGAACGAATGGCGTACGTGTGAGAACGCGTACCTTCCAATCCTGCAAAGACGTGATAATCTCTCGAACCGTCTCCGATCTCTCATACGGACGTGTGCGACAGATTTTTCCCTCCTTCTTTCTTTTACCCTTTTAATGCCACGCGCGCGCAGACAGGCTTGAATTTTTACGGTTTTCAAGTTGCACAACGCGTGCCACTGATAAAGCGGATCGTTGTCACCCTACGTGCTACAGAAAGCGGCGGATGAATGCAGGACAGTTCGAAATACTCATGTTGCGACTGTTAGCTCGCGCTCCATATCGGACGCATCGACGGCGCGAGTGTTATATCCCTGTTTTGTAGTCGGAAGTTGTTACGAGCATCGGCGTCACTCAAACACCGCGCTCGTGATCGGAATATTCACCTCCCCGGTATGATCACGACGGAAAATCAAGAAAAATTACGACCACCGAAATTTCTCGATCCAATTAGAAACACGGAAAGAACGATTTTGCTGCAGTATCTAAAAGGTTAACTAGATATAGGTCTAAAAATAATTTTGTGGCACCATCCACATAATTTTAGTAGGACCCTTAAGTATTATAATAATGCTACAAACAATTTTGATACTCTAGCGAACAGTTTGAGTGTCCTACATAATTATTTTGATAGCCCAACAAAATTATTTTCAGATCTATATTTAGCTAAAGTTTTGGATAATTCAGCAAAAGCCTTTCCGTGAAGGAAAGAGGGGTCGGGAAACAAGACGCAACAAAGCAACGTAGATCAAGAACTTTGGAAAAACGGATTTAAACGCACAAAAACAGACGACTTGAATTAGAGCTAACAATGAAATTTAACTGCAAACAAATTATGGGATATAATATCTGCGATTTATGCCAAGTATCTTTTTGAAATATATTCTTAATATACAACAAAATTATGTGATTTGTGCTATTATTACAAGCGAGACTATAATTGCATCACCTCCGATTTGTTACGTGGGCATTATTACCAAAATATAACGATACATTTTGAAACTTGAGCGCGCTTAGAGAACCGCGAAATAACAGGTACTTATCAGTCCGGAAAGTACGCAGCTAACTGTTCAATCGTCCAGTGTTATAGTAGTAAATGCCATTATACAAACGGACAGATCGCCTTACAGTTTGTAGTCGGCATTACACGTCGGTGTTGCACTCCCCGAAGTTACAACAAGGGGAATTGACTCTAGACGTGCAGCCGTTTCGCGATCCGACCATTTCTGATTTGACTATTAACAAGGAACGGGATTGTACCGGCTTAGAATGTGGACGAAATTGGCGGTCGCCGAATCGCTTGTTTCAATGAACCTTACTTTGACGAATACTCGAACATTAATCTGACTCGGGCAAACCTTCTCGCTCCAACTTATGCACCACGCGTTCTCTCATTACGATCTATCGGGTTATTAAAACCATCAATCGCGTAAAGGCATTTGTTGTGCCTGATACAGAGCGCACAAAAATAATCCAATAACAAGGTAACTCCGTGTACAGCGCACATGTTTATTTAAGTATTTACGTATTAACACGTTTACAACGTGTTTTCTCTCCGTAGCCTGCGTATCCCCTCGATCGAAGAAGCAACATACGTTTATCCGCAGTCATTCACGTTGTTACACTTCCTAATGACAAGAACTGATTAACTGTAGTGACGGTCGAGCGTTAACGCTCGGAACCTCAGCGTTCTCTCAGTGTCCTAACGAAGCTGCGGAAAGGTGAGAAATTGTGGCGCACAAATGACAACTGTAGCCAGAAGAACATAACGAGTACGAAAGAACAAACAGAAAAATGGTTCCTACGTTGCCAAAGAGTAGCAGTTCTGGGAATCGCTGTCTATATATTGTATATATCGCGTATCAAAAAAGAATCGCGAATATATACATACCTATATCTATAGGTATATCACGAGACGTGTGTGAAAATTTTATGCCGCATCCATATCGCGTGTGTGTCAGACGTGGAAAAATAACGCACACAACAATGGGAAGGAGGGACGTTACTGATTTTCGATCGTTCGATATGCCGATAGTAACAAGCTTTACATAAGCGGACAGCACTTCGCTTTTCCGCTCGCGTACTTGTTACATGCCCGTATCGTACTCTCTAAATTTGCAACGTTTATTGATGCAGCCGTAGCTCGTGTTTCGTGATCAGAATATTCGTATTGGGCCCCCGGTCCCCTGTCCCCTGTCCTCCTCTCCCTCCCCGGTCGGTATCGATTCTGTAAAACTCCATTACAAAGATTAATAATAATTGTGCGAGCGTTATGATGCTAAACGCCTACAGAAAATTTTACGGTGAAATGCCGGAATATTTGCAAGGATCGTGAAATAGAACGATCGCGTACAATCCGCGATCTGTCGGTTCGATTTTCACTCGTTATATCATCGCAGAATAGATGCGGTCGGAGAAACGACAAACATTTGATCGTTAGAGATTAATATGATTTTATATAATTATACGATCGCGCGCGGGCCAATCGAACACGATTTGCGACATTTGCGTAATCTATTAGGTGATGTGAGACAACAATTTCTGTTTAACATTGGCTTCCTCGTTTCTCTCTCATTAGAACGAAGAGTAGGACAAGTCGAGTTTACCGAAACGAATCATTAAAAGCGTCAGAGGAAAAGTAAAACGCTTTAAGCTGGCGAGAAATACATTGGCTAGCGTTAATAACAACGCGCATGAGTAACTGCCTATAATATCCTCAAACTAATATACGCGAGAACATTGATTGCTCGCCTCTTGACCCAAAAACTTTTCCGGAGCAAATCTTTTCACTTCCCCGCGCGACCGGGACTCCTATAATATACTCGTGACGGCTATCGGTAGCGTCGAAAATCGCTACTGGAATCGTCGACCGGAATTGTGCGCCTGCAAAAACGCGACGAGAGCGCGATAGAGATGGATGAAAAAGTGGAAGAAAAAAAGGAAAAATAAAAAAGAATAACCCGTTCGGGACAGAAACGGGCGTCGCGGCCTTTTGAAGTTGGCGTGCGCACGCATATAATGCACGGCGCCGCAAAAAGCGTCGGGAAAACTTTCAATCAATCGCCCGGTATTGCAGTAGTAACGGGTCTTGTATGGGCGGACAGCCCGCCCGGGGCTTGCTACACAGCGGTAGCGTGGACACAGTAGTCGTGGATTTATTTGGTCGGACAGGAAACACCGGCGCGGCGCGGCGCGGCGCGGCGTGGCATCGAGCTACGCGGATTTCATGGTTGGCGACGAACGACGAACAGGGCGACAACGGGGAAGGACGGAGAGAGATAAAGAGAGAGGACGCGATGCGACGCGGCGTGAGGGCGGACAGAAACAAGGATGAGGAGCGGAGAGGGACGACTAAGGGACGAGGACATGCATATTAATAGGGAAACAAGTACCGAAATGTCTGACCACCGTGAATGAGCCGACGTCGTTGTATCGAACGTTTCCCGCGTTTCCCTCCCCTCGCTCGTATACTCATCCTCTCCCCCCCCCCCCCCCCCCGTCCAATCTATCTCTGTCTCTCTTCGCCACGCGATCCCTCGATTGTCCCCTCGTACGCCACCCTCCCTCGATCGTTCTCCATTCCAGTTTCAATTCCGACATACGGGATACCGAACAACCCTCGCCGTTGATCCTGATGAACGTCGCGACGCAAGATCGATTAAAGCACAGATCGATAGTGTCGTTCGCTGTTACGCGCGTACGAGTGAAGAATTTAATGCGCGCCGATTTGTGCGCAAATAATCGAATAATGAATCGTACGAGCGTAATGACGCGAAGCGACGATGCAATTCTCACGTCACGCACGCGGAATTATGCGAGATCGCTTTCATCGAGTGGTCTCATTGGAGGATTTCTCGTAATCCCGCAATAACGTTCTCGCATATTCCGGAGAACTTTTTCAACCGATGGCCGGCGGGAATCCGTTAATATGTATGTATTTGACGGATATTGAATAATGTCGTGCATTGTCACGCTCGCGCTCTGTTATTCCGGACTCATATTATTCTTTTTTACCACCTCCTGCTTTCTCCCTTTTTTATCCTTCATCTCCGCGCTCGTCCGCTGCCGTTTATTTCCCGTTCCTATCCAATAATTATATTTTCGATAAACAGCGCGGATTACTTTTCCATTAAAAGTTGTCCGCGCGGATGCCGTCGAGCGCGGGATTTAATTCGGCGTAGCCGCGGCGCGGCGTAGCGCACGCGTTTATATGCGACGACAGATTTTTTTTCCGCGTACAAATGAGCTGCGTTGCATCGCGTCGTACGGCTATATTTCAACGATTTTAATAATAAACGCCGTTACAACCTAAGCTATATATTAACGATTTTAATAATACATGAGAGGATACATTCGAGTTTGTCAGCTTTATACCGCCCCGTTTATATTCGCGTCAATATCGACGGCCCATTTTTTCTTTCCCTTTCTCTCTCTCCCTCTTCTTGTCTCTTCCCTCCTCTCTCACTCTCTCCCTCTTTCCCTCTCTATGCTTCGATCAAGGATAAAAATTAATGATACGCTCAGAGCATCAGCCAAAAGAGATCATGAAAATCGATTTGAACGTTCCCGCAGTAAATTACTCGACGGCAGGTTAAACCGCCCCGTGGGATCCCGCCGGCGAACGTGCAACCTGCAATCGCGCACGTGCAAAACAAGTACGTGCCGAGAACAAGCGGCTAAGTAGAGTTATGATCGACTGCGAAAACTGTTACCAGGTCGATGAGTAGCTCGCGGTCTTATTACGGCAAGTATAGCCACGAAACTTCAAGGAGCAACCGATCATTCACGAATTGTCGATTAGCTCCTCGCTTTGTGAAACGACGAAATGTGCATTGGAGTGCAATGGTAGGGTGTTGATAAAAAATATCGAGTTGATTCTAATATATTTCTTGCTTCTGAATTTAAAATGTTTTTTTTTTTGCGAGTCCCTTAAATATATTATTCTTATATTTATTTATATGTTATCGATAGTTTTCTTGTAACGCGCGTAATGTCTTTTAAGAAACCAGCGCGGCGCATCCGCAGCTCATCTGGGAAATCTACACAGCGACACGTATCAAGGTTGCGTGATTGATCAACACGTACTCGATCAGGGAGTGCGGGAGAAAAGTCGCGTAAGAAGAAAAGAAGTTAAACCGACATAAAAGTTAAATCGTAAAGTTGAATCGCTCGCGGGCGCGCGCGATACTTGTTCAGAAAGCGTGCCGTGCGAGCGGACGTGAAGTGTATTCTGAAAATAAGTCTCCGGTCTCTTTCGAGGGCGGGGTGCGAGAAGTTAGCACGCAGTCGGGAAATTTGTAAAGCACGTAGGGGGAGAAAGGGGGAAAACGGGGGACAGTAACGACGACGGGGAGGCTGGAAAACGCGCGTACGTGTGCGCGTGTTCTCGCGTGGCATGCCGAGAGGCGCCGCCGCATAAATTAGTGGTGAAAAGTTAATTGGAGCGGACACTGGCTTGCTTTCGCAGTACAAGTTACACTCCTATGCCGCGCCGCCCTCGGCCGTTCCCCTCGTGCTTACCGCTCTCCCTACCCTCCCTCTCCTCCCTCTCCGCGGCACAGCATATACAGAGGGAGGCAACGACACAACAGCGTCCGACGGTAAGCTAAATTATCGGCTAGGCCAAACACGCTAATTTGCACGACAAATTCGTAATTATTGCGAAATCCGGTGGGACGGTTCCGCTGCGCCGCGCCGCAGTCCGCAGGGTCAAATACCGTCGAAATCGCCATCGATCTCCCGTTGTTTAATTTAAAAAACTACGACAATCGCCCGCCACAACTGACGGATTTAGATCGGGGTTACCAGATTTCTTGGCGATTTCCCCGCGACGGGGACGGTAATGGCGGAATCGTGTGATCGAAATTGCGGTCACGAATACACAATTTCGCTGTCCCGCTCAAGCCGATTAAGTGTTACAATTTAATACCCTCTTGTATACCTATCAAAAGAAGTTGGAATTCATGTATCGAGTCTGTATGCGATGTAACGTTTCTCTGCAAGAAATAAAACAAGTGCTCCATCAATCTAATATAATATAACATACATTTTACTTGCATATGTGCGTATAAAGTGGAAGATGCTGGTATATTTTAAATATACATAATTTATTCGCAGTGAAAAAAAAAACATGAAAAATTGACAGGACAAGCACATATTTTGAGACATCACGTTGCGCTCGTGGAACAAAGTGTGCAGGAGTCAAGGTTCATAGAAGCAGCACACGAAGAAAAGTTTAGTGGTTTAGTCCGCGTACGGACTCGCACGCACACATACTCGCAGCGCGGGGTGGTTGCAGGCAGTTTACTTTTTAATTCGGCCCGGCCCAGGTGCTTTAATAAAACCGTTGAAACAAGCGGGCAAAAGAAAGCAGTGGGAACGGAGCCGCGGCCCCTATTTTCTTTTTTTTTCCTTTTTCTGCGACTCATACCACACGCGCGCAACGTACCATACACACGTCAGAGGCGCGGCGGCGGTTCTTGGCTTTTTAATTAATGAACACCCGGTGAACGCAAAGCGTATTACGGCGTGGCGGCGTTCGCCTAGCTCTATAATAACACCGCTAATAATAATAATAATAAACGATGGAATTATTAGGTCGATTAGAATTACTGTTGTTATTATCACCGTTATATCAGCATTATTATCGTGTCCATTATAAGATAGCGGCAACGATGCAACGAGATCGGCAAATAAAAGACAGAGAGAGGGGGAGAAAGAGAAAGAGAAGAAGAGGGGAAGAAAAAGAAGAAGAAGAGGAGGAGAAAAAGCCGCTTGGCTTTCATTAGAGTCCGTATCCCCGATAACGCATCGGCTAATTTCACGCCCAGGCCTGCAACACTCGGCCGAGTTTCCGCGGTTTCTACGACTTCAGAGCAAAGCAGTTTCTCTTCTCGTCTCTCAGAGACTTTTGCCCCTCTCTCTGTCTCTCTCTTTTTCTCTTTGCACTACGGCAGATCTGGTTGCGCCACACGAGGTGAACGTCGACAAGAAAATTCAGAGAACCCTCTAATTACGTGTCCGGAAACTCGCACTTCGGAGTTTACGATCCTTGATGAATATTGATCGGCTATCCCAGGCTTTTCGAGCGCTCGGTCACAAGGGGCGAACTTACGGTACAGAGATCCCGTTTTGACGAATTGCTTGACTCGCGATTCCTGCCGGAAACGCGTAATGTAATATTTAAGTGGCCATTTAAGTTCTCTGTCCATCGAAGACAACCAAAAGTGTAGCTTCGACGTTAAAAGAAAAAAATATAAAAAACAATTTTACGTGCGAAGAGATCGAGGAACATTTTGTTTGCAGTGTAGATGCTGCAATTTATCAAAATAATGGTAATACTCAAAACATCTTTCACAGTTATCAATTAACGTCGCCACGAGGAAAAATAATCGTTATGGCCATTAATGTATCGCAACGGTGCAACGCGACGAGCGCTGTTTCCAATCCTGCAAAAACGGATGTTATTTACGCAGATAATACGGGCTGTGGGAGATAATAACTCGGAAATGTATACTTGACGCGCACGACATCAAAATCGAAGGGTGGGAAAATCAAATAACGCAATTTGCCGTTCACGGTTACGTAGTCACCATAATTGTGTCACACCTCATTAAAACCACCGGGTTTCCGGTCGACGTGCAAAAATAGTATTTAATCTTGCGCCCACCATTGAGGGATAGGAGTGTGAAAATGAGATTGTTTTCCACTAAGCGTTAAATGTTTATCGACGGTCATCGAACAGCTCATTACGGTTACGCAAATTTTCGACGCGGTATCGCCGACGAAAATTGAGAGGGGAAACAAAGAACCGGGGCGCGGAGTCTCGCTCGTTGCCAAAATATGCGAAGAATGGGATAACAACGGGCAGAGCGCGCGAGGTAAAATAAATTTCGGCGCAATACGAGCGCGAGTTGGAACAAAAGTGCCGCGGAATTTACGTTTGCATGGCGCGGATTTGTTGTCGCGAATAACGGCGGCCAAATGTTGTATGAGTTGCTGCTGAATAAGCATTAAATAATAAATAATCTGCCAACTGATCATACTCACTTAACGGAAACGCGCGCGCTCATGCTCGCAAATTATTACGCAAATTTTGAGCGCGATTCCCTCAATCGCGCAATATATAGTAATCAGCCAAGTATAATGTTGGTACATTATCGAATCCTGAAAGCTTCATGCAAAAATAACATCGTTATTGTTTCGCGAAATTTTAAATTTTAACAAAGCGCGGAAATATATTCACCGACGCGCTGAGATGCATAATTCGGGAATTGCACCCGATGTAAAATGACGATCAGGTTCCCATTAATTTCATAAAAAAAATATGCACACGCACGTAGCTTTTTGTAATAGCCATCAGATTAAAGATTATTTATTATTTGTCATACATTCGGGCGCAATTCGCGCAATAACACGTGTCACGGACGCGCGGGAATGTAAATTTTCGCGCCACCTTTGTTCCATCCCTCTCCCGCATCGGATCGAAATATTTATGTTCGCCCACACGTCATCGTTTGTCGCGAATAACTTGTCGGGTGAATTCGCCAACAATAACTTTGCACGCCCGCTTGCACGCGTACGCTACCTATAACCCACGCAATAAAACATTCTACAAAATCTATCCCACGAGAAAATGGCGCATAACTGTTATAAGGTATATATTTTTCATTTCGAATGACTTCAAGAATTACGTCGTATCAATGTGCGAGATATCTAATTCTGTCACATAAAAAATTTTCTACTTTCAACGCGGATCCCCTATATGACATATGAAAATTGCATTTTTTACGTCGACACATGTCTGTATAGAGGAAAAAAATACGATGTGAGACTTTTGTAACTCGTTAGACTTATTGTAACTCGTTTTAATATCTTCGCATTTTATACTATTTTTATATATATTTTATACTTTTATTCGGTTAGAACTAGTCCAATTTCGCCGTTATTTATTTTTACTAATTATATCGGCCATGACCTATAGTCTTTTTTTATACTATTACTTATTTTTTGGCAGATGAAGATTGTGCAATTCGAAACGTTTCGTTAACTTCTTTTGATTGGATAATAATAAATCATATTAGATATGTGATACGTAATATCCTTAGGTACTTGTTCATTCATTATTTTACGACTTTTCCACTTTGCTTTGCAAATACAAGCCTGATCTTAGTTTATTAAAAAAAAATACTATCCCAACCATCGATATAAGAAAAACAATAGAATGCTTTTATAGAATAATATCGTCGAGCGTCCACGGTGTTTCGAAAAAATAAGAAACGCGATATTTTTTCAAAACGACTGATTCAAATAATGCATTTTAAACTGCGTTGCGTTTAATGCTCGTGTGACTATTGTGCTTTAGCAATCGCCGCAGAATTTGAATCGAACGGAGAACGGGAGTTAAATAAAGTACAATGAAGTTGCGGAAATCGAGATCCCTTTGCAGTATTGTTATTGGTTATTCTAGCCTTGGTTACCCGACGCCACTAACATGTTATCTGCTATCAAAAAAAATAAAAAAAACAGGAGGAAAAAGCAAAAATGCGGGGAAATTCATTGAATGCAATACACACGTGAGAAATTCTCTGCCGAGCTCAGTTTCGGGTTACATCTTTCTTCATCCCCCGCACGTTCGTGACGTGAGAAGACTAACCCTTTACCGATGAAACAAGGCGCCGCTACGTCGAAACGTGTTACCAGCCGGGTAGGGACGCCAAAGTTTCGCCCGTCCGTGCAAGACGTCGGTGGATAGAAGACAGGGATGCCCCGGGAACGAGGCACTTCGCCGTGCTACTTAAAACACCCAGCCACTTCTTGTCGAGTATCTTCTTGCGAGATTGGCCGAACACGAGACAACGGAACGGCGAGGGACGCAACGGGAGAAAGCTAACAGAAATTTGAGAGGTGCCGGATACCGTTGGCTGATGAAGAATACGGGGCTATCGAACAAAGTTGCTCTCCCTCTCTCAGGAGAAAACTCCTTTTCGAACAATATATGTTTCCATATAAATGTGAAAAGCTGATACCTCGTGAAAATTCGCGACGTGTTAGAAGCCGCGCGGAGAAAACGTTTTTAACATTTGGCACACAGAGCGTCATTGCAATACAGTGATACTCCAGAAAAATTCAAAAATTCGTATTTCGAGAAACAATCTTAACTCTTAATATTATCCGACATGACTCTCAATCGAGCTCGATTTCAAACTTGGCTGCGTCGTTGAAACATGTTGCAGACCGGCGCGAAGTTTCGTTCGTCGTCCCATAAGACACGGGACAGTTCGATGTAGGGGCATGTCAGCAATATACGCGTCCAACAATTTACAAGTAATTAATCTTCTTACAAATTTGAATTTGGGGGAAAAAGGACATACGAGCGATGTCGTGCGTTTGAAGAGGGGCAAAAAAAATGGAAATTCAAACAAAATCGCGATACAGTGTAGAAATGCGTGAGACAAAAAAAACCGGAGCGTTTTTCGCGTGCAGGTGGTTGCAATAAGTTAAACTCTGTTCTTTTCAGCTGTATTTTTACGCTTCTTGCTCCGAAAAAAAGTACATACTCGTGCTTTAACGAAAAGAAAAGAAAAAAGACAAGCATAGAGAATGTAACTAAGGGAAGAACAGACCAGTAGTTTTCTAAATTGAATGACAGCGGCAAAATCTCACGCGAAGATCGCTGAACGGCACGGAAATGGAGAAAAAAGGAGGATTGGGAGAGAATTTTTAATTTAATTCATCTCACAAACATCCCATCGTGTTCCACTCGATGGCCTCCTTAGGGTCAACAAGGAAGACTTTCGCATGATATCATCACGCCGTCCTGAGCGTCGCTTAATTCTTTTTTCGTCGCGTACTGTTTTATCGTCAAACGAAGCGGAAGTAATTCCCCACTTCAATTATGCTCTTGGACCCGGTGTTCCATTAGCCATAACGCGATGATGCGAAAATAACAATGATGGGCGAAGGTAAAGATCCAATTTTCTACGCGGACACGTTAAATAAATTTGCTTTCATTAAACCAACGTGCGGGCGTGATATACACACGCGTATATCCCCCCCCCCCCCCCCACGTGTCGCGTGCACGTATCTCATAAAAGTATATGACGTTGAATGTAATATAACCGATGGACGAGCGCGCGAGCACGGACCAGCTAGCGGCACTAATAGCCGACAACGAAAATAATATTAACGGAATAATCCTCGCCTCGCGATTTTGTGGCCCGGCCAATCAGGCTAGTCGTACGGTTGTAAGGAATTATCGCGCAAACAATCGAGAGATGGCAAACACGTCAACCGTGGATGAGCCCTAACGTTTGACGAGAGGAAGAACTTAACTAACGCTAAATATTTAGTTCGCCCATAACAAACCGTCCCCCTTCCGGTTTACGTACATATTTACCCCGGTAAACATACCTTGATGTGTGCGCACGCATAACTTCGCCTTATCACTCACAATCGTCCGCGTATATGTGTATGCGCACTGCGAATTCCGCGGACCCACGATTAAATTGAGATTTTTTTTGTCGACCATCCTTCTAGCTAATTAATTCGCAAAACTCAGATGGGGGTGAGGAGTCGCGCGTGCGCCCCGGTGACGCCGGCCGATATGTTTTCGATACGCAATACAACGAAACAATCAATATTTTGATATCGAAGTTTACATACCGCAACAATGTAGAACGCGACAAATTGTTATTGCGGAAATAGGATTAATTGGATAGCTCGATGAATTTGTGGCGAGAAAAACGTTTCATAATTATCAAGCTCCGCCAATAATTGCAGCGGGCGGCGTGTCAAGTACGGTTGAATAATTGCCAATTCCAATCCGATGATAAAATACCCGATGAGCGTAATTGCCACTATAACGCAATTAATAAACGATAAGACTGCCGTAATGCACAACTATTTGGCAGTTCGATCGGATGTAACAAATTAGAGAAAGCGCGATTACATTTGAAAATCGCAGGTGTCGCGCGGTAACTCTCTCCTCCTATTTTACGTCTTGTGTGACGAAAATGTACAATGCTCGCCACGTAGAGACAAGTATACGAATAGGTGCATACGTGTGATGCATTAAATATGTATTTGGTATAGCGGAGACGGGTAAAGAAAAGAGGAAGGCTGCCAGCAGAGTAACCAATTTGGCATTCAAAGGAGCGATCATCCAAAAAGAACAAAATCCTGGCAACCAAACAGCACGATATCCGTATTGTATCAAATCTCTTGTATACAACGTATAGAATAAGAAACAAACGTGAAATCTTCCTATCAAAGTGCGTGCAGAATACTTAATAACTTTGTTGTTAACGTAACTATTAGTACTTTTATCTATAACTTTTATCTTTAGATCTTTTTTTACGCATTTCTTGTTAATGCTAGAATTCATAAAACACTTCGTAAATCGTCATTTTTCCGAATAAAACTATTCGTGGTGTTTAGTAAGCTCGAAACGTAGTATGTGAAACCAAGCAAGACAGATAAACGAAGAAAGGAAAAGTATCAGTTCTTATTGCGGATATTCTTATGAAATTCTTTCCTCGCGTCTGACGCGACGTGATGAAATAGGAATTGCACAGTTTTATGGCTGGCTCTCGTTTATCGCCTCGCGTATAGCATATAAATAATATAAAACTTGAAATTTCTCGAATTTAAAGCGATACAAAGAAACAATATTTTTATCAAAATCTTGTCGCGTTTTATGCCCGGTTTCTTCACCGTCGGATAACTTTATCCTTAGGTTAAATTCACTCTTCGTCTCTTTCTAAGAGTTAGGTTAGAAAGAGACGAAGAGTGAGTTTATCATAAAAATAAAGTTATCCGACGGTGAAGAAACCGGGCATTAGTAAAAGTTACGATTCATTTTTTTTGTAATTTATTTTAATTTTTTGAGGTAATATAATGAAATAAGAGCCTAATTATATCTTGTTTTCGTCTACAAATATTTTAATTTTTAACGACCTAAATTTTTCTTAATATAAGCATATAATTTTACATGAATCATTCAACGTGAGTACATTCGCTTTAAGATCGATAAAGGTAATATGTGCGACGTGTGCACAAGCATAATTTTTAAGTATTTAAAAAGATTCAGAATATATTTGTTTTGAGTTTGAAATAAGGCAATTCATGATGTAGTATGTTTTTGTATCAACCACATAAAGGAGTAAGAAATCTTAAAATATATACGGAATCACTATGCACCCGGCGCGGAAATCCACTCTCTTGATCAAGAGTCTGTGAATAATTAGTAGCAGAGTTGACGATAGGATGAGGGATGTAACTTGCGCCTCTCGAACACCCTGGGGCACCTTTTGTTAGGCACTCCTCATCGTCAACTTCGCTCGCCGTCAACAGATCGAGCAGGCTCCCGGCTCCCTACACAACCCTCGCCTACGTGAGGAGGGTGCGGTAAATACAGGAAGCGCACAATACTAACCATCGCCGCGTTTCCATCATCCCCCACATCAGCGCATCATCCCTCCCCATGCCGCGATCCGGTGGTGCTTCCCTTCCCCACGGAGCTTGTCCAAGGCTTGTTCTTTTTCTTCTTGTTCTTCTTGTTCTTCTTCTTCTTCCTCCTCCTCCTCTACTCCTTCGTCTTCGTCTTCTTCTCCCGCCTCTCTTACCCTCTTCCTCCCGCCCCCTTTGCGGACAATGAGGATTTTCTTTCCGAGCCACTGGGCTTAATCGACGATCGTTTTTCATAAATTTCAACTCGACCGGCGCGGCGGGGCGCGGCGAGGGGCCACGCGGGGTGGCGTCGAGGTCGAAGCCCTGCTATTGTTTGTACGTGTTCTCGCGGCGGGAGAAGATGTGCATTACGAGCTCGTTTTCGTCGTAGCGATCCGGCCGCGCCGACGCCGACGCCAACGCTCTTCCGTGCTCTCTCAACCGAACGAGCTCCTACGGGGAGGGCTCCTAGCTCCATAGTTCTCCTACTCGTCAATGCGATTAGACGCGTCCGCGTCGTCCCGATGTCCCGTCTCGTCCTACACTTCGAGAATGTCCGCTAACAACTTCCCATTCTTCTTCTGTTCACGCCATTGACCGCCGCTTCGTCGACGAGCCGGAATCAGCGAACTCATTTCGCGGGGTAGATACCCCTCTCCCTCCCCCCTCGTCGCCACTGCCGCCACTGCCGCCACCGCCGCCACCGCCGCCACCGCCGCCACCGCCACCGTTTACGCCCGTTTTATCGGAGCGTTATGATCATCTGTAACCGCGCGATCGCGCGTAACAGATGCCTCGATATAATAAATGTCGATATTCAAAATGTTCGGCACGGCTGAAACATAAATTGAGGAAATTTGCCAGCAATGGCGGTATGTAATACGTTCGCCCGAAAAAAATGCGCGCCAGCGAATGTCACACGCGCTACCTCTCGCGCCGTATGGAGTGGTCTCAATAAAATAATACATCGCAAACAATCAAACTCAAATTCGCCCGACAGGATATTTATTTTAACGGCGAAATCAAGCACTCCGGTTTTATTCGTATTGTTGTCCCTTGCGCATCAGTTTTGCGAACGGTCTGGTATCTGCAGCGAAAATGTTGTAAATGAAAAACGCGATTTTAATTTGTATCTGTCATTTCTGTTTTCGTAAAAAATGATGAACGGCTAATTGGCTCTACAAGGAGTAAACGAAAGTGGAAACAAAATTGTGAAATTTTACACGAATTTGCTCGTGTAATAAGAGAAATGCCAATTAACAGCGTAAAATGACCTTAAATTCGAATAATCCTACAATTTTCTCTCTACCTCAATCCCGATATATTAAAATAATCAAATGACAAGTTCAGAGAACATTTCTCATCTAAAGCGCTCAGTGCCTGACATATTTTCAAATTTCTCGCTTTATCCTTAATTTCTCGTTCGCGATACAGCACACACAGGTTAACAGAATCGATTCTGCAGACTCGATTTAAAATGGAATTTGGTTTAACTCTATTGGTTTTTGGCTAAAAGATTAGATTACGGAGTTGTTGTTTCAGTTTTCAGTTTCGTCGACGCACACAATTTGGATTAGCGTCGATTTCGCCAATCCCGCTTAAAACGAAGTTTTGTTTTAATTTTACCGAGTATTCATTGAAATATTACATTACAGTATTCGCAGTAAAGGAAGATGACCATTTTCCTGCGCAATCGCGAAATTTTGTGGATCAAAATCCGAGAGTAATCCCAAATTCATTGGATTTAAATGCCCGAATTATGTTCGCGCAAGCACAAAATTTGTTTTTATATTTAATTTTATTTCAATTAAATTTATAGGTCATTTTCCAGAATATAGATAGCTCAAGTTGTGATGACAGATTTTCCGTCAATTTGCAATATATTCGCAACTGGTTTTCCCTTAATAAGCAAATCGAGACACCAATAGTTTTAAATCCGTATTTATTGCCGCGGTTTTATTAAAAACTGACGAAGTCAATTTTAAGACATAATATAATTTTAATAAATAGATCTTAAAAATTGATATAAATCTTAAAAGAGAAGAATGTTAAAAATAAACCATTTTTGGCCCATCACTGACGAAACCTTAAATAATCATTAAAACTATTTCTGTGGAATCTTCTAGAAACAGAAAATAACAATTATTTGTCCACCAAAAAAAAATTCTCAATTTACTACTCATCTTTTAACACATAAATGTTCAATTGACTTTATGACTTTATTTTAAAGACATGTCAAGGGTACAAAGCTTAAAAACAATTTATATGATTACCTATTTCAATAATCGTAATAAATCCCGATTTTCATAACTTTCCCCGGAGATCTTGTGGACAAATAATTGTTATTAATCTGTTTCTAGAAGATACCAGAAACAATAATCTAATGATTATTTAAGATACCGTCAGTGGGCTAAAAATGGCTTATTTTTAACACATCCTCTTTCGATATTTATTAGTTATATTTATGACTATATTACAATTATATTTATTTAATTGAAAAGCTCAAATGAGATTTATCTTTAGATACGACATGAATTTCTCAGTTCAATAATCAATTTTTAACAAAAAATAATATATAATAACAATATATGTATGTGCTAGTAATTTTTAAATCTCGTATTTTTTAGTAAATAAGTTCTCAAAATTATTTTTAATAAGATATTGAATCAATAAGAAATTTAATCAATATATAATTAATATGGAACCCAAAAATAGTTATGTAAAAAATTATGTTTCGACAAAATATTTATCGAATTTTAAGTCTCTCATTTTGCTTCGTATAAATAGCTCAAATGAGATAAATAAATATAAATATATGTGCTACAAATATAAAAAATTTCCGAAAAATTGCCTTATTATAAGAATAAATGCATTTAATCATTAGCACGTTTTTGAATACATTAATTAAAATATGTTACGTGAAAATATCTCATAAATTTCAAGCTATTTGTGTACATTATAATTATTAATCTGTTATTTTATATTACAGTGGCGGTAACTGACCAAACCCGTCAATAATGCGTCGATAGCAATAGACTCTATTCTATATAAGCTTCGTATATGTGCATTCTTGTATGCACAATGGATTGACAAACGGTTATACAAATTCCAGAGGTGAACATTGCGCGCTAATCAATATAAATAATTACTATGCGTATCTCAAATTATTTATTCGTCCCTCAAGTTGAGTTATTCAATCACATAATTGTATAGTTTCCGAAAAAAGAATCTTGTTACACATAACTTTTTATAAAATTTCCTAAGTCTTTCTTTTAATTCTTTCTTAAATCATTCAGATAAACGGGGAACAAGCAATTAATTTGACAAGTATAACAAACAAAGAATAAATAATAAATTATTTCTCGTGTGATGCATCCCGTTCTGATGCTTTCCAAGTTGCCTCTCTTTTTCTTGTTTCTTTATTGCTCTTGCACAATGGTAAAATGTTTTTGTCACCATTGCAAATCACCACGCAATATGATGCGATTAATAAAATCAAGTTGATGGATAATTAAGACGCGATAGACTGTTCAAAATACAATTAAAACTGTACGAAATATATAATTTACTAATATATAGTCGCGCTAATCATTAAAATAATCTCGCGACGCTTTGCACTGCATTCTCTAAAAATACAGTACAAAACTATTAATAAAAAATATTTCACATAGTTTGAATAAATTTACACCTATAGTAAAAAAGTATGCTATATTTATATATAATGATTGTTAAATTATATTTATTCTATAGTGCGCTAGTTTTATTTTAATCTTTTATGATCCATGTTTATTTATTAGTAACTTGCCTTTATGTTACTTGAAAGAAAGGTAACTTGAAACGAGGTGAAATCCAATAAATATTTCGTCGCGTGTGTAATATTGCGAGATGTTTCTTAACAATCATACAATACTTCAATGTTTCATACAAATAATTATATCATTTCTCGCAATCGGTTCGATATACTCTCAATTAATCTCTAATTGAATGAGTCGTCCGTATTAAGCTATCCATGTCTGAAAGTATAAAATACCGTCTCAAAATACCTGATAAGGTTTTTGTTACGAGATTCATGTAACGACTACAAATATACGGAACTTATAAATTAATTCTTGAATATAAAAAATCTGTAACAAGACATGTTTCAAAAGAAATGGATTAAAAAATAGATCAAAGTCACATTTTTTCGGTTAATTTCAGATAGATCTTACTTTAGCAAAGTTTTAATTTGAGACTTGGTTAAATAGGTAGAGACGTGGAAGATAACGTTACAGATGCATAAATGAAGATTTTCCTCTCCCTGATATTTTTCAGCGTTTCAAGCTGCAAATCCATTAAAGAATCCGTCATTAAAATTTTACCCAATTTCCATTTTACTCTGGGACGTTCCGTATAGAAAACTCAAAGAACGTTTGTCCTGCATTTATTCTTAACAAAAGCAGCGCTACTGACAGAAGTGTTCATCATGCAAATCGAGCAGGCTCGGATGGATCGCATAGTTAAGAAAAATCTGTCGTCGGGAAAAAAACCGGAAATGAAGAGTTTCAGGAACAATGAGCGAGCGAGCGAGCGAACGAACGAACGGACGAACGAAATACAGGCGGGAACGGGCGTTAATGAAATTAAATAATACACAGAAACGGCGAAATTAAAGAACGTGAATGAACGAAGGACGGGCTACGGTCGCGCTTAATGCTGGGAAGGAGAAATTAGTCAGACGGATATCGCGCATTTTACGAACAAATCGCAATTAACTGTGCACCGGTGCAACGGGGGGAGAAGGGGAGGGGCATATTAAATCGCATTAAAACAGAAACGGACTCACCTTTCGGCCTCGTTCATCTCTAGATGGAGCCGGAAATCTCACGTAATTTTATTTCTAATTTTTTATTTATCGAGATGAACGTATTATATCCTCTCAAATTGTACTGGGCGCTTGAAAGAGATTCCAGATTCCAGATATTTTAAGCGCAAATACTTATTCCAGGGTATGCTAATATATTAATTTAGCTAATGTAGTGACCTTATATGGATGGAAATATAATTTCTACTGAAATCTGAAGTAATTTAAATGTAATAAAATTAGGTGGTTTAAAATTATAAGCTCCGTTTCTGCAGTTTATCAGACAGTGATTCCGACGGCACGCATTTCACATTTATCGCAAACATCTGTTGCGATTAAACGCGTATCGAGATTATTATATTCCAGTCCGTGACGAAACACGCGTAATTTATCCGTGTTTAATTGCGCGGTATTGTTCACGTCCATTCCGCACATAGTTCATTCAATTTAAGCGCGATACCACGCCCGAGTGATCGATGGATCGCGATCGTCCGTGCGATTGCAGTTAACGAAGTCGTTACGTTCGCATCGGCGACAACGCTTTACGCATTCTTCTCGCGAGAATGGCGAACCGTCCGAATCGCGGGCGCGGAATTTATCGGTGATAAATTCGAGGCGTCGTCGAGTTGAATTTATTCTTATTCAAAATAGCCATCGAAGTATGTCCGAATGGCCGCGCATCGATGACCAAAGCGATATACGAGCGGCGCGCAAATTCCCGGCGAGAATTGCGGAATATCGCGGTAAAGTATTTCCGCCTGTAGGAAATTTTATAGGGAGAATAAAAACTACGCCCAGGTTTACTGTGTCTGGACGGTGACGTTTATAAACGACGAATGTGAAATATCGGGGCGGCGGTAAAGCGTTTATGCTTTGATATTATGCACGATAACTCTGCGCGCTGTTAATACAACGCGAATACGCCGCGTATACAGCACGAGCGAACTTTTATCGGTCGTTATTTAGACATGAAAAAATTACATCTATTGTGTGCCCGACGTCGACTTTGACGGGTAACCATCAAGACGACGAGGGTCATTAAGAATTATCTGAAAATTCATCTCAGATTAGGAATGTATTATATATGAGTATCGTTTGATACTTTTGCCATACTCATGTTCTCTTGAAAAATGTTCAGATCTGAAACCCATTTTTGAAATTAAATTATTACTTTTTCTCTTGGTGTATCTCCGCGAGGGGCGAGGGGGGTTATTTTTTGCGAAATAACACACAAAAAGTAATATTCTGTTTTACTCCGCGCGCGCGCGCGCTATTACATTTGCGTATGCGATGCAGGACGGCAGGACAACCTGGACAACGATCTCTCGTAGCTCCCCGAATTTGACATCGGTCGATCTGTTGCACAAGTATTGTTTGCCGCCGCGTAATGCACGGCGTGACAGCACAATGAGCGTGAATTTTCGAATGACAATATGCGGACAACGCGTTATGTAAATGGAGGGGAGCACGGGATGCAGCATGCGTGAATCCTGGACATTCGGCGAGAGTCGTCGTCGCCGTCACCGTCGTAGTCGCGCGGCGCAGCGGCCACCGGCCACCGGCCATCGGCCACCGGCACTCGCCGTCGTCATCGTAGTCGTCATCCTCCGGATCCAAGTTAGTTGACGGCACCTGCCCGTGGACAATGGGTCTACGGTCAGTACGGTACTATTATCCGCCTCTCGCGCCTATGACAACCCCATGAATTATGCAGCGTAATGTAGACGGATATGCACAAGCGCTTCTGTGCACGCGTGCAGGTCCCGTGCGTTGTTCCATTACCGATCCTACCGGCGAAGACACACGATTTACGCCCTCCTCTTCCCTTCTCGTCCACCCTCGTCTAAGCCCCTTTCGCGTCGGTAGATTTATGTTTGTTTAGCGGAGCATAAACTCGCTCTTCTTAGTAATGATCCTTGCACGCGGAAATCTTTCGTCTTCGGTGCAACTCGACGTGTGACGTGTGACAATAAATGAATAGCTCGACGTCGAACGACGCGCGATTTCCGACGCGCGGGATGAATAAACGTTTTTCATAGGTTCGCGGCGATCAATTCGGCAGCAGGAAATTTTTCGGCTTCGAAACAGTTCGGGAAACTAGGCGCGAGAGGAACGAGGGGATTGCCGGCGGAAAACTTCAAACTGCTACGTGGGTACGTTACTGGTTGACGGCACGCGATTTTGTGTTTCCTCCAAGGAGAAAGCGGAAGCACTTCACTGGATCCGAAGGACGTAGCTTTGCAATAAAATGCGTTCTTTCCGCGGGGACGTCTCGCCGAAGAACAGCGGAGGGACACAGAAAGATAGAAATGGAGATAGAGATAGAGAGAAAAGAGGAGAGGAAACGACGCAAATAACTCTCATCCCTCTTCCGCCGCATGAATAATATATACACATCCGTCCACTTCTTTTCCATATCGTCTACTATTAACGACGAAATTCCGAAGTAAGGCGAAATTCGTACTTGAAGAGGATCACATCGAGAATTCTCGCGCCAAGTACATGAAAATATTTTCTCTCTCCCTCTCTTTGAAAAAAAGAAAGGCGCTAGAATCCATTCACGTTGGGGGGAATCAAGTCGGAATATTAGTGATATTACAAAAGAATTTTGTTTACGCGAAACCCTCGACAAGCAATTTGCTGCGAAATATCCGCCACGAAAGCTCTGCGAGCTTTGAGAAATCCTTTCGTGCCTTGCGCGGAGAGACATTGTTTCGAAATAAATGCAATTATATGTTACCGATGAAGCGATAGTGCGTGGGCCAAAAGCCAATCTCGCGATAATAAGATATTTAGTGGAAAATGTGATGCAATTTTCTTGCGCCTTATATTTCTCCGCATATTACAAATACCGTGCCCACATTTACCGTCATTTCCATTTTAATTTCTAATAATAAAAACTACGCGATACGTGAAATATATTTTCCGAAAGATTCCGCGACGATATGGAGCACTCCCTTGAAATAGCTACCTTCCACGGCGCTAGAAAAGTTTTTCGATCCCGCAATCCCATTTGCATTTCAACCGGGATTTGTCGATAACTTGTATGAAACTTATGAAAGCGAGTGTTTTAAGGAATTTCAACCAATAGCACTTCAGAAATCAGTATTATCACATTACATCAAAAATAAATGGAATATCTTTGTACGCGGATTAAAATCGATTTGCAGGATAATCGCATTCCATGCAAATCTTACAAAAAGAAGCGAATAATCACACTATTCACACTCTCAGACACTCAAAGGGATGTTTTAGCATTGCCATTGTAAAAAGGCTTGTGTGGTACCTTCACAGCGCGACGGTCTAATGTTTTAACATAAACGAGACAGATCGACAAGAATCGAACGTTATATAAATTATATTTTACATCGTTGCATGGCAGTCTAGAAATAACATTATGTAAGTAGTCGTTCTAAAATTGTAGCAACGAGAGTTTCAACAAGTTCGGGCAAGTAGTTTAGCCTCCCGGGACACGCGGGTGAGAGCCTGAGAGCGTATGCGGCACAGAACCGAAGTATGGTCGATAGGTAACGAGTCGTGAAGCACGATTAAAACTTTAAAGCGTTTTCTTCGAAAGCCGGTAGTACCGCCTAACGTAGGACTTTGTCGCGGTTTCCGAAATGCGTTTTCCGGTCGGTTAGACGGCTCGTTCGGGACGATATTACGATTGTCGATAAGTGTATTTTCCGTTATCTTCTTCGTCCATCGCCGAGCGCTGAAATTCGCGGGGAGAGTTAATATCCGACCAAGTACATTTAAACTCCAGAAATTTTGATACTCGGTTTTCTCGAGCGGAATCGACATCTTTATAAAGAGATCGGAAAACGACAAGATGTTTTCCTTCTTATCCGGTTTATTCTTGTAATCGAAAATCCATCCAAAATTTTGTCAAAAATTTGTCTTGAGATATTTCGTATTAAAATTAATAATTAGATACAACATCAACTGCAACTTTTTTGCAATTCTCGTTCTGCATCGTAAAATTTATCTCGCTAATCAATATTTTAGCAGCGACGTAATGTAATGCAGATTTTATTTCCCTTTTTTGAGGTAGTGTTAATAACGCACTGTGAACCAATAAAACACAGTTTCGCGCGGGAAGATATAGACGTGCTGGAAAAATGATCGTACAAGTGCTAAGTATTCCCAGGGGCGAAAAAAAATATACCTCGAAAATTAATTCGCGTATCGCGGAGCGTTCGATGTTAACACCAGTGCTGTCCCGCCGCGATCGCGAGTCAGTGAAAGCGTCATTCCCCGAGGGATCATCCGTTTGGCTGAACGGATGACCTCTGACTACTATTGCCGAGTGACCAGTCGCGCAAGAATCCTACGGGAAATCGAACATTATAACGTAACACATCAGTCGCGTCACTGTTGCTACCGCTACCGAGCCAATTTCTGCGCACTGGATTCACAGCACGGTGCACGGTGTGCTATTTATGTGTGTAAACAAGTCTTCTTTTACTAAATAGTAGTTAATGAATAGTATTATATAATTTTAATGAACAGTACAATACACGCAATAAAATATGTATCTTAATTAGTAGCATTGTATAATAATATAGAGTTTATCAAGGTAATCAATTACAGCCGCATTAATCGACCGATTAAATGCATAAATAAGAGCCTCATATTCAAATAAATTTTGTTCAAGCCTTTCAGCAGAAAACGAAATCTTTCTAATACTTTTAATTTAAACAATTGTCATAGTTTATACTAAAAACTTGTTTTATTTCGCGCGTAGATATTGACATTTATGATATTCAAATAATAACATTTTGTTCTTTTGGCATAAATCCTTTCATTAATCACATTTAATTATCGAATCAGTGCTTCGGTCAATCAGCAAGCAAGTTTATTAGCAAGTTACGTTCAGTTTTCGTCGCGCACATCAAGAGGATTAAAATAGTCAAATCTATAAAAAGATAGAAAAATCGATGAAATCGACTTTACTTCCTTTTATATCTTCGGCTGTTTCCCCAACTTACTTCACCGTGTCCGGGCTACGTAATCAAGTAGAAGAGACGTGTGTTAGGAGGCGAAGCCGATCAATATCGAGTGGAGGTTACATAAAGGAGAAAAAAAAAGAAGAAGGAAACACGTGTTAATCGTTGTGAGACACGCGCGACAACGCACGCTTAACCGCGTTTAAAAATAGACTTGTGATACGCATATGACATGACTGGCGTGCGTGACTAAAAAATTAGCGTAAGCTCGTAGTCCAGTTCTGACCATCGGGACAGATTTGATGAAGATCTCCCGGCAAACTGTCGCGCATCGCGCGTGTTCCGTTTCGAGCACGGCGGTGACCAACGGAACGATGACATTAAGCTCAAATGGCGAAAAAAAACGCGACGATTTGTGCGCGATCCAGCTCTCTCGACATGATACGTACAATAATTTAAACAAATGCGCGAAGGAAGGGAGGATAACAGAGCATTGCAAAAGTGTGATAGTGTAGTAATCTGATAATTGCATGACGCAACCGACAATGTAAATTAACGAAACCGTAAAGATATCACGCTGTTCAGGTACGTTATCGCGATCGGAGATTATATCGCAGATATTAACATTGATATTTGAAGACGAATGCGCATCAATCATGTAGAATCGCGCTTATTCGTGTAATGGATCGATCTCTAATCTATACTTACCGCGCGCGAGATTGATATTACCAAATTAGAGTTGTGTGGAAATCGCGATATCAATCGCACAATTTCACGCACGGTAAAAGATTTATTAAATTTAAGAGCGCGACACTTTATACTCGATCGTATCAAAACCCGTCCGTTGCGGTCGGGATATTGCCACTGCATTTTAAACCACGACATTAAGAGAACGCGGGCAATAACTCCGGGTGTGGTGCGTGTATAAACGGTAGCCTAGAAATCCTGCTTAAAGTAACCGCGTATGCATATCGTATCGTATATCGCTGCCTCCCCTAACCAATCTTATCTTACCCCCTTCCAAGTAAAGAAATTTTACAATTCAGCCACGTCTAACAAAGTGTCTTCGACTCAACCGCGGAAATTACATGACACACCGCGCTTCCAAGCTTTCTTCCTATTTGTTGCAAAGCTACGTTATCATACACTTACAATGTTATTAATTTTACAGTCGAATGTTTGTCGCGAGCACAATGTGGAAAAATATATCGAGTTTTCTCTCGCGAGTAAGTACGGGAATACACGGAGAAAGGAGTTGCAGCGTACGTACGCGCGTTATCGATAGGAGGGGTTACCGTAAAAGCAGCTATACCTCGGCATTTGTAAAGATAGTGCACGTGCGGAAACACTTTGACACAAGCCCCTCGACGGTCATAACATTGACACGTTATTATTTTCATGATCTGTCATCCGCCACGATAGAAGAATTCTCCGAGCGAGAAAGAGAGGGGCAGGGGGGAAAGAGAGAGAGTTTTCCCTTATCCCTACCCGTCCTTATGTCTGACGTTGACATATCGTTCACACCGTCACTGACTGACGGCTCGCCATTGGTCGACGGCGTTCCGCCGTTCCTCATGATACGCAATTTCCCATAGGAGGCCGCGACCTACCCCGTCACCAGACGCCTCTGATCTCATCGACTTTTTATCGCGCTGATGGAAGTACCTCTTATCCATTCTGCGATAAGACTCGAGAGAAGAACTGGCCTTCTATCCTGCCAGGCTAGCTAACGGCGGGACTTTAAACCAGGCAACCCGGCGCCATTCGCGATTAGTCCCGTAAAATGCTTGGGACATTAAATTGATAGAACAATTACGGAGGTAACCAGAGGTACAAAATTAATAAAATATCGGGTCGCGCGCGCGCGCGCGCTCGGGGTTGTGACATTGACGCGAGAGTGTAAGCGTTTCCGAGCGAGGGTCGAGGGGATCTCGCCATGGCTCTCACCGGCTTACGCGTTCCGGAGCGAACAATTAAATTTCACCGGAGAGACCATGAAGCGCTTCATTACGAGAAGATCCTGATCCCATCATCTTTTCATCACGCTGATGGGAGAGACATTTCTTCTTCTTATCCTGCCCCTGCCTTGCACGACAGCAGTCCCCCGCATTATTATGACAGAAATATAATCCTGGAAGTCAAGAGCTCCATCAATCTAGAGAGGCGTATCGCTGAACACGTAACACTAGATTAATATGCGACATTAATAATTGGGTTCATTTCATTATTTCCGCGCGCTTACGAATACGAATTCGTGACTTTCAATTACGGAACGCAGCTCGCGCTTGTTAACGAAACAAGATATTCCTCCAACGCACGAATCGCTATCGTGATTACGGAGGAAATGACTGCAGGGGTACGTGTCGTAAACTAGATATTTTCAATGGAGATTTTATATAGAGATAGAAATGAGAAATGACAATTCCACGGCGCTTTGTTATAACGACGCGAGGACGCGACGCAAGTCTGCGCGTGATATCAAAGGTCGGTGCGATTCCGTCTTATATAATGCCAAGGACTCGCTTCTTTATCTACGTGACTATAAGCGAAGTATAAATGGGCCGTCGAGAGACGGTTTCGTAGATAGATACAAAAGTGACTCAAGCTTCAAGACTCAATTAGGAATACGAGATGAGTGAGTCGGGCGCCTTATTGTTAGAGATCAGACGAGCTCGCTAGAATCTTTTGTGCATCTTCGTCGCCTAACGACAGATTATTTGCACCGCCTGGGAATTCTCTCGCTGCTTTAATTTAACCACAGTCTTTCCTCCACGTACCCACGGAATCACCGTCCATCCTCCACCGCGAAAGGTCAGATTCCTCATCGCCCGAGGCTTTCTATGTTAACTTCGTAGACCCACCCGCTGATATGGCACATCGCGAATCCACTTTTTCAGCCGTAATACAAACGAGGGAAACTTCGTAACTTTGGTACTACGTAAATCTGTAAATGCCGTTTCTTTCAAAGGTACATTATGATAGTATCTGCAGACTATAATAATGAACGTAGAATGCTTTCATTAATCATAAACGACTCTGAGAGAAAACACACAGCGTTTATTAAATATGATATTTCGTATGATGCAAAGTATATCACACAAAGTAACATATGTATCTTTCAACGCAAGCACCATGCTCGATTTACCTAAGTTGCGAAGATTTCACTCGAACAAACTTTCAAGTTGGAGAGCGAGCCGTTTATGGCAAATTTACAACTCGCGTTTCAGCATAGAGAGCGCGTGTTCGCGTCGATAATCGCCGCTGTAATTGAGAAATCGCGAATGTAAAAGCAGCTAATGCTCTTTGAACGACGTCGATATCAGTGAACGATTAGCATTTCGACGCGAAGGTACGGTAGAGGAGCACGCGGAGGATAGATACATTACCCGTCGTGACAACACCCATTTCTCCGTTACTCCTACGGCCTCTCCTTTTTCCTAGAGCAACCATGAATCTCCGTTGGCGGCATTGTTACGAGATCGGGAAAAACGAGCGGCTAAACCGGTACGCGGATGGTCTTCGGCAGTTTCTTAAAGGGAGATCGAGAGGTCTGCTTCAATGACCGGATGCGATAGTAGGGAGTTCACTGAGTAAAGAATAGAAACAGCAGCTTGATCGACGAATACCGTAAGGATGTATAAAGAGAGGGCGGATACCGACATTGTAGAAAGAAGTTGAAGCGAATGAACTTTTCTCGGAACATCATCGAACGATATATGTACTCAATCAATGCTTTAGGTTAGTCCGATCTCAAAATTGGAAAAGAAAATGGAATAGTGCAGTTCTTCGTTACCAGCCAATCGCAAAAAATTGTTTTAATGTAAAAGAGGAAAGAAATCAAGCAACGTGAAACGTGAAGATTTATGGCGATTGTAATGTCGAGGACGATATTATCCAATTTCTACGCAATGGAAATAATAGTATTTACGGCGTTTAAACGGCGCGAAGTTAGAATTTAGCATGCAAAGTAACGGCAATTGTGCTATCTTACGGGCGGAACTAGTTCTACATCAAGTCAGATGTCGTGAACTAACTTGGTGCAATTGTTACACACGTACAACTGCTAACAAATATTGTTCACGGCGAATCGCGGAATTGGGTCGAGTTAAACGTATGTTGTCTATAGAAAGCAGGAAGTAAAAGAATAAACTACAAGTATTTAATCGATATGTGTACTTCCTACGAACACATTTATATACACATCAGTCCGCGATTATTAAATAAAAAGATTATACATTTTTTTCAACCGTGTAAATATAAATCGCTCCATTTTAATTTTTCTATCGTCTATCTATTTTTGTCTCCGATAAAGAAATAAAAGTCGTATAATTTAAAAAATATAATAAATACAAAATTAAATAATTTAAAAAAATATTAATGAAAAAAAAACATTAAAAATTCAGAATAACAAGACGCTTCCGCCAATCCTGCATCTTTGCTTTTCTATTTACAATTCCCTACAAAATTTTCTTTATTAACATACTTTTATATCGCGATAATCAGTCCCAAACTATATCGCAGCCGATTATCGTCGAATCGTGGCGCAATAGCGGTCTATTTGCGAAATTAATTCGCCGTCAACCAAGTATGATGATCGCAGTTTAAGAGATGCCTTTTATTTTGACCTACTTTACTGACTGACAAGCTAAGGCTGCTAAGGTACTGATAAGTATACAAACATACAAACAATTGCGCGAGTCCTCGCTCGTTTACTATACTCGGCAGCGGGTTACGACGCGAGAGTTAAGCAGGACCTTATACTCTCGATCAATAAGAAAGTACCGGGATTTTACGCGACCCTCTTCTCCTCCCTCCCAGTCAGTAAATTAATCCGTCGTTAACAAACCGTGGCATCCTTTATAGTTCTCCTCACCCCGCGTCCTAACCGGGGTGCGACCAAATACCGGCTGCCATCCGAGACGACGCCAGCCCCAAAGCAAATTACTTAGTGCGGCATCAGGCGACGTCGCGGCTCGTCTGGCGACGTTGATTGTCGAAATCGTAATTCGAGAATCTCAGGACACTGTCGTATCGCCTGTCGCAGTCGGATTAATGCTCTCGACGAAAAGGGCACGCATCCGTGAGCTGAATTACCGGACGACGTGAAAATGCATTAATGGAGAAAAAATATTAATTTCGCATCGATCTGAATGTAATTGCCCTAAACTGATTTACACGAATAGAGTCAACAAATGCATACGTGTACTCTCGCCTTGTGTAATTTTATCCTTAGAACATTCGTTTCATCTTTATTCATATGCTTATGACGTAATTCAGGTTCAACATATACTAATAGATACTCCGCTTAACCGTCATATCAATTTTTTAATATGTTAGGTAAATGGGAAGGAAACGTTATGTTCCATTCGCTTTATCATGAGCGCGTCTCCGTACAAAGCTGACTGCCGCAGGTTTTTCATCTGGAAACACCTGCGGCTGAATACGGAACAAAAAGCGACGAGCGACGGCTCTTAGCTCGAAGTAAATTCGTATATCCCGTCGGATCCCGTTGATGCGGGTTGAAACAAGTGGCTTACTATATCCCCCGCATCTTACCACCTACGCTGCCGCCGCGCCCGCTTATTCTCAACCCTTCCCTCCGATACCAGCAATCGACGATGGCGAAATAACTTGAAATCGTTCCGTGAGACAACGTCGGAAGCAGAATCGATCCCGCCAGCAAGATTCAATCGCGAAAGCTCTCTCGTGTTGGCTGCCGCTGGTGGCTGGATGGCTGGGACTTAAGATTGCAGGTGTGCCGACGTGCATTCCCCGGCTGCATGCGTGCATCAAACTCGCGGTATGCGCTCGAAACCCGACGAGGAAGCGCGAGAATTCGAGGTGCTATTGGAGTCACGCGATTCAGTAAGCAAAGCTTGACGTTAATGTGTAGGTATTTATACTACGAAAAATAGAATTAATATTTCGATAATGTTACACGTAATTTTGTTATAAAACAGAAAAGAAAAAAAGTAAAAGTTTGAGAACGACAAAGCGACGGGCCTTTGAACAGTTTTTTTTTTTTACCAATTTTAAACAAAAAGTCGCCAAATTGCAAATATGGATAAGCGATGTATTTTGGAGCCATTTATCGATACAACTTTCATTTAAAAAATGACAATTCTTCAAGATCAATCTCAAAGAATTAATCGAAAATGTCTCATATTCAAAGCTACTCTCTTTTCCCTACGCATTATCTATGGCATGAAAACTACAGACACAATCATTCGTGCGGTAAGCGCAATTTCCAAGCGAACAGGATGAGATCGAGATATCCGCATGTAATCCCGAAGAAAGGAGGTTCCTACGTTCCGGCAGCTCCCTCATCGCTGACAGTTATAGGACGTCTCGTTTGTAACTGTCGACACGACAGAATCGGGCTTAAAGCCGGTATGTATTCCCCGAAAACCGACGGGGAAATATTGGATTCGATGTATCCGGAGGAAGAAGGGAGATTCGGTGGTGGGCTGAGTCGAAAATATAAATAAAATGAGCGATGTGCAAATCGAAGGACGAGAGAGCTGACTCTCATCAAATCGGCTGATTCACGTGATACTTTTTCTTTCTTTGAACACGTACCTAACTAGTCGTGTTTACGTCCGACGAAATGTTGTCAATCTCGTCGAGCAGCGAGATTAAAGTAAGTGACAAGTGTGACCGTCAAAATCGATGATCACGTAAGATCGTAATTTTCCTTTATAAAATTTCACTACATAATTTTTTTCACGAGGGACGTTCCGAAAAATTCGCAAACCTTTATATGCGAGTCGCACAGAATTTTTCTTTCCTCTTGAAAATCGCGCTCATTAATTTCTCATCTTTTAAATCGATAATTCTTAAAGCAAACTTCTTAAGTTATTAAAATTCGCTCCGTTATCCGAAATAAGATTATTTTAATCGATCCCATGCAAGCTTGGCCGCGTTATATAAATACATTTACGTTCCTCTTATTGGAAAATATGTCGGCTACACAGTGAATGATCAAAGGTCGGTAGCTCGTGTAGATGGAGAACGTTGTAGAGCATGAAATAACCGATAAAACGTCGAGATGATTCGCGCGATGTACATTAATGTGTCTACCTTGTCGTGTCTCTCCGAAACTTTCGTCACGGTCATTAATCATTTAACAGTCCTGCGGAAATTGAATTAAAAAAAGCCATCAATAAACCCGTCTTAAATATTTATCTAAATTCATCAATCAGCATAATAGTGTTAAAAATATCGATTTTGTTGCAACCATCGGTAAAAGTCAATAAAAGATAATTATGCATAATAGAATAGTAAACGCATTAAACAAAATTTACGTGAAACGCGAAAACTATCACGTACAAATCTCAGCGTCAACGTTGAAATTAAAATTCTATTTTATCCCACATTCCATTACGATGCAAATGAAAATTCGTACCGATAATGATAACAGCGAACGATAAGCTGGACATTAACTCGGTTGACAGTGAATACTCTATATATCACTCACAGTTTAAACGCGAATCCCACCGAACAAATACACGTCCCAATAATATTAGCAACAAATACAATACATTCAGCGAAAGAGGGCGAGAGGCGCCGAGTGAATTATGTTACGGCCAAACAACAGGGCACCGTGAAAAACGCCCGGACGATAATCCGCTTTGTCCATTATTAATTCCGAACGATCAATTTTGTGTTTTTTTTTTTCGCACGTATCGCGTAACTGCAGGTCAAATTGCAGCTCTAAAATTTCCTTAACGCGACAGTTTTCCATAGTTTACTTTGATTACAAACGAATAGACGAGTCCCCCAGTCCTTTATACACGAAACTTTTCAGTCCAATGGCGGACGTCGATGAAAGTTTCATCCCGAAAATTAACTGGTTGCTCGCGATTAAGCGAAGAGAATCCACTTCTCGATTAGAGTTACGCGAGGAATTATCGTGCCGGCGATGTCACAGCGTGAAATAAACTGCCGCGGGGCGGAGCGTAAAGTTCCTGAAAAGAACGGAGAGGAAAAACGAAATCGGCGAGATTCTCCCTCGTGCTGGCGCCTACCTTTTTTTGTGCCCCATCGATCCGTATCACAAAGGAAGCGAGGGCAGCCAATGAATCGTGAAGAGCTCCGGGATAAAAATTACGCGGCAATAAAGCGTGATATTAACGCAAAAGTTGCATGTGCCCCTCGTAAAGAGATCTTACCTCCGAGTCACGTACTCATAGAAATGAAGACTTCGCGCGTGAAAGGTGACCGCGCGATAATCTCTCGCCGAGAATAAAAGAGTCTCTTTGAAACGTACGTGCTAAGTACCGGGAACTTTGAGAGCGAACTTGAAAATACACATAGATATATGTACTCGCCAAATGGACGCGGGTTATAAAACGATACTATACAAACATAAAATGTTGAGCACGCTAACAATAAGAAATATACGACTTCTATATGTTCGAATAACGTTTAAATCGTAATATCGTAAATTAGGCACAAAGATGAAACCGGTGCATCCAAAGTGAAATTTTTAGGAAGAAGCAGATATACTAAAGTAAAATAATTAAAATACGTGACTATAACGTGACGATATTATTAGCAAATTCGTAGAAGCCTTCCATCTGCTAATAACATATTACATATTACCGCATTAGTCGCGCAATTTAAATCTCAGTCACGTCAACTAGGTCAGCCATGTCAGCCATATCAACACAATATTGATATCAGTCAAATGATCACATCTAAATGAAGCGCTCGGACCTCAATTTTCATCACGTGCGCCTAGCTGACGTATACCGTGAAATGTACGTAAACTTCTCCCGCGAATGGATTTAATTCTAAAGGTTGCGCTGCACTATGCGCGTTTTCGCGAATTAATCGTGATTCGTAATTAGTAATTTGTATAACATTCGTGAATAGTGCACGGAAAAAAAAATTTACTTGTAACAAGTAAATCCTGCTAGGGACTATTGGAGTAAATTATTCCTTTCAAGCAATGAAATTTTACTTGAAACAAGTAAATTTTACTTGAATTTTTTTCCCGTGTATACACGTGTATAAAAATACACGAGAAATTTACTTGTTTCAAGTAAAATTTACTTGTTTTAAGTAAAATTTTATTGCTACAAAGAAATAAATTACTCCAATAGTCCCTAGCAAGATTTACTTGTTACAAGTAAATTTTTTTTTCCGTGTGTGGATGGAAAATTCATCAAAAATTCGTCGAATTTTCAGTGAATTTTTGATGAATTTTCCATCCACACTATTCACGAATGTTATACAAATTACGAATCACGATTAATTCGCGAAAACGCGCATAGTGTAGCGCCACCCTAAAGAGCGCTTTCTAGTAAAAATGCCTTTCGGGGTGGAAAGCTTATTTCGAGATTCCTCTCGGTCGTCTCTATCTCGAAAGTCGGAACCGCAATCGGCCGTGCACTTCGTCGTTCCGCAAAATTGAAAGAAACATCGTATTAGGCGTCGCGGCGTCGTATGTGTCACAACGAGGAAATTAAGAAATGAGATTACCCGAATAGGGTGAATGCGCGAATGGGAGAGCGAACGAGCCGTAACCGAGGAGAGATGCGGCGAGGACACGCGACAAAAGGATGCATTACGTAACGGTGGGTTGAGAGTTGGGGAACGGAAGTAGGAAGGATAGGACGGTCCGAGACCGTCCGAGAATGGCGGGGTGCGGCCGAGAAGGGCGAGAAGTTATAAGAGAAGGAAGTCGGAAGAACTGCGGGAAGGAAACTGCGGCGGATCGGTTCGTTAAACCACCTCGGAGAAAGAAAACTCAGCGTGTGTGTCCCGATACATCGCCCCTCGCGTTTTCCTCCTCTATATCTCAGCAGCAGCAGCAGCAGTAGCAACAGCAGCAAAAGCAGCAACACGTGCTAAGGTCCGCGTATCGCACGCGTGTGTACACATACGTGTCGTGTGCACACGAGGCAAGAGTAGCGAGACGCCGCGCCGCAACGACCGTTCGCATACGAGCCCTGGTCTTTTCTTTGATCGCGAATAAACCCGTTTTCTCTATTTTTAAAGACACTCTCGTCCCTCGTATTTGCTATTTATCGACTACCTCGCTCGTGCCTGCATGCCCGCTTTTCCTACCTGCCCGGCCTGCCTGTCCGTGTTTGCACTTGGAAGAAGTGGAGCAGCCTGCGTCCACGAACACTTTAATCTTTTCTTCTTTATCCGTCCGCACTCTGCCCTCTGCCTGCCGCTATATACGCTACATACGATATTGCAAACTGAGTTTTCTCACGAAACGCTACTGGCATCTCAAGATATTTACGGTTAACTGGAATGCACAGGTTCCAGTTCGATTCGATCGTAGTTGTAATTTTACATTCTTGCAAGCAGAAAACGTGCTTTAGCGTACTTATATATTTTTCTCCTATATTATGTTGTCATATTTTTGTGCTATTTTTATCTTAGCTTGCTTTCAACGTAATCGTTCTGACTACGATGCATTACATTTTTTAAAATATTTATACGTTTTCTAATCTTAGCGTCAGCAATAAATATAATCACTAAAAATATTAATAAAGTACTTGGATCTTCTAAAGATACACAATTTATCGAACGCTCATTTTACATTAATTGTGTTTTACATAATTTCGATCTACGTTTCAATTAAATAACAAAATCACAATATTGAGTGAAATATAAAAAACAGCGCGTGAATGACACTCGCAACATCGTTAGTAATTGCTGGCTTTTCAGATATATTTATTATCGAGAATAGCAGAGAGGAGAGAGAGAGAGAGAGAGAAAATGCGATATTCGGCGTTGTATACATTCCTACATTTTCTATTATTATGGCATAACCCCCCCATGACCATCAATAATTAATAACGAGTTTGGCCCGATTTGACGCGTTCGCGCCGATGCCTCTTAACAACGCAAATACGTCGCGACATTCGCTAACGTTGCAAGTTCGGTCTGCTTTACTGTAAGAATTATCGATTATACCCGCCGTAAAACACGAGTATGCAGAAATCACGGGTAGGTACGGCGAAAAATATAGGGCACTCGGTAAGTGACCATGTCATAACTATGAATCTTACAGGGTAGCAGACGTTTCTGTAGAGCCACCTCTAACAAGAAATAAGTAAAATTGATTTTACCCAGATCTATCCACAGAGCACACATACGCACAAAATCTACAGTGCTATACACTGTTGAATCAACTGGAAGATATCTAGCAATTAATAGCTTCGGTATATTTATTGACTTTTTTCCTTTTCTTTTTGTTTTTTATTTATACGCTTTTTCCCAAACATGTCGAAAATATAATCGTGTGTGATTCGCGCGCTTTGAACAACGCCGATAGAGTTTTCACCGCAATATTTCTGCGTGTGCAAATGACACTCGACAAAAGCCACCCTATAACACGTAACGTCACAGTCGATAATTGTTACATTCGAACATGTTTTTGTTATTACGACACGCGCAGCTTGCCCTTCGCAATTTTCAATCGATGTAATTGCGTTAGTGCGTAGAATCGTCAATTGTCGGATCAATAAATGAGAAGGAAATTTCGTAAAGAAATAGGAAAAGAGGAAAGGCGTCTCGAGTCTTGCGTTAAAATTATGAAACATTTCAGTAATTTATATAGCAAATATAAGCGGAGAAATGTTTTCTGTATAATCCTCTAGACTTTAATTTACGTCTTTGCTCGAGAATACGAAGTCTCTTTGAAGGCTTCGTCTTTATTGTGTAAATTTCAAGGATTTCTGATTGACAACCTATGGAGATACGTCAATATTTGTAATGTCTAGAAAAACTGATCGATTTTATCACTGATACCAAATATTGCGACAGCATTGATAGACGACCTGACGACCACTTTGTTCGATCGAGGAATTAAAGGCTCTTCAGCTAGCAACTCCGGCACATTCTTAATCTTTAACGCGAGCCAAGAGAGAAGACGATTTAATCTCACCGTGAGCGCGGAGCGGATTAATAAACGAGCTGAAAGCGTCCATCTGCGGCACCGACACGAAAGCATGAAAACCTGAAGAGACTGCGAGACATCCTTCTAAAGCTCTAAACCCAGAGCCAAGAAAGCTCCGGCGCGGCGTCGTGAAAGTGTCTGCGCCGCGCCGCGGCCGTCCCGTATCCAGAAACGACGCTGAAGTATTTGCAGAATCGCAGTACGTGTCCGAACTTCCCCCGGCCTCCGACCCTCCGAGTCTTACTTGTCCAACCCCGTAAGTTTCCCAAACTTGGTGGCATAGCCTCGCCTATTATAACGGCCAAGTTCCAGTCTGTCCGTACCCATCCGTCCACGCACACCAACGTCATGCCCTTTAATATATTCCCGTGTAACGTATCACCGGCTATGTCCATGTACACGGTCGGCTTGTGTCCGTACGCGTGTTTCCGGCCCTACATCCTTTAAACACGAGGTCTGTTCCTGTCATAAGACGACGCGGCGGTATCGATCGATGCGAACTAAAAAGCGATACGAGGATGCAAACGAATGGCCAACTCAAGACAGAGACTCCTTTGAAAACTTTGATAATTGGACATTTCTGTATAGAAACGAACTACATCTCACCATTATTATTATTAACTCTAGTAAAGCATTCCGTAGTAAAAAATAAAATTAGTTTTCTCTTGAGATTGCTTCAATTTTTATATTGAATTATTTAGTAGAAAGAGAAAGAGATCTAATTGTGCATAGTTGAACTCATTAAGTCAATAAGCGGAGTTTGAAACGGTAGAAAATATACCAATTATCTATATTCCCCACCTAAAAAGAAATTCTAAAAACATTATCCACACCATTATGCGTTCTCGAAGTAAAGCGTTACGGAATAAACGTTTCGGCAATCGGGAACGCGGAAGTAAATGCGAACGCGTAAGGTAAAATCCAATCAAATCCCTTACCGCGGAAATACGGATAAGCGACTCGGGTCTTCGTCAATCTCTTGTGATCAACGGAACGGAATCTCTAGATCTTTCTGCCTGATTGACAAGAGCAGAATATCTTTGCGCCTGAATCGCAGCGCCTTAATCAAATTCCCGTCGGTGCTCGGTGAACTTGTTTAGTATCGGGAACCGGAGACAATTGGCCGGAGTAAATTTCGAAGTTGTACGAATAATGACGCGAATACGCGCGCAAGGAAAAAAACGTGAAGAGATAAGATTTCAATGCAAATTGCCAGCGCGTCGTTATTAAAAAATTCCTTCATCCTCGCAAGTCGTGACTGAAATATTATTTGATTTTTCTTTTTCTTAAAATATACATTCCGTTCTCAATGGGAAATTAATTTTTGCGTGACTTGCCTCGATATTGCAATGATGATGCAAAATTCGTGGACACAAGTTACACAACTGAAAACGCCGGTCAAAGACAGAAATTTAGACGGGGCTTAACGAGATCCTCGGAGCTTTTCACACGAAAGCTCTACGCTGTTAACGATATTGCTGCTTCCATAGCTCCGCATTCGAAATACGCGACAAAATCAATATCGGAATAAGTCAAAGAAATCTTACATATTCGCGAAATTTGATTACGCGTTCGTGTGTTCGTATAGCTTTACACTGGTGGCGCCAAGTATAAGTGACACTTATGAAAAATGCAAGCCGTGCGCTATGCTATGCAATGACTTTGAGATAGTTTAAACTAGTTTGCAGTAATATACAGTGTCGACAGTTCATAGTTAAATGAACGAACGTCATTGAGCTACTTGAGGAAAGGAAAGTACGATTACTTAACCGCGTCAACAAATATAAAAAAGCATTAAAGGTTATTCTTTAAATAACATGGAGTACATACTATCGGAAAATCATTAATTTAAATCTATTTGTAAAGCTATCTGCCATATCTCGTTGAAAAATATGTCGACATGACTCTTAATTTCAGTTCGGTTTGTACAAATATGTGCCAGGAATATGTCGTTACAAATTTTTAAACAGTCTCTCAAAATTCTAAATTATAGAAGCAGAAAAAAGAAGCTTGCGATATATATATATATATATATATATATATATATATATAGAGCGAATTTCTGCTTGGCATTTAATATTTCGTTTTCCTTTTCACCGCACCAAGGAATTGCAATTGTGTCCGAGGAAGGTTGGAACACGAGCGATATAATAAGGTCAGAGGTTTCCACTACGTTACTTATGTCATCTGAACACGAGCGTAACTGCCTAAAGGTTTCATAAAAATAATTGGACGCTCAATGGAACGAGAGAGGATGTACAAAGAAATGGTGCAACGAATTTAAGCGACGTAAGTTCTTGATACGTTTCCGCAATATTCTGTATCAACAAAGTGATATCCTCTCATACCATCGACCAAAAAAGAACCGCGGATATTTCTCGGTGGCTTCTTATTCCGCACGTAATCATTCACTATGGATTTGCGGAAATGTCTACCCGTCTACCGCATGAATCGCGTGGTATCATAAATTCTACCGCGGCTCGGTGTGGCAGTATTCAATTTTATAATTTCGATGTTATGCGATGTTATGTTACTTTATGATCTCGTAGTTACACAATGGATTAATTTCTTCAAGCAAAATATAAAATATAAATTAACTTTGACCATTCTACAATATTAAACCATAGAATCGTAAAAACTGTAAAAACGTTAAAAACAAAAGTTAATATGCAAAACTGTTTGTAATCGCGAATACTTTTATGAAATTATCAGATTTAAAAGTTATTATGTTTAAATCATAAGCAATTTTTTTTAAAGCTTATAATTGCGCGAACTATTTTATAGCTTCAATAAACGTGATTCTATGATTGTAAATGTACAAATTACAATATTATCTATCTCTCCTTTTTTTAGAACATATATGAAAGGGAAGGGAGATTGGATCTGATTCTGGCTAGTCAGAATTAACGATTCTGTTCGGAAAAAAGAAAGAAAAAGCGAATAGGGATCATCGATGCCGGAAAGCGATCGTGCGCTTGTTTTTCATTGGTCCTGGCAAAAATATATTTTGCCTCTCTGGTTCTCGTTGCGACATCTCTATCATGAGAGTCAGACAAAAATAAAATTGGAGCCTGCCGATGTATCGGTATAAAGTTTGGTTCTGTCTGATATTTTCTACCGAACAGGACGAATGCGCGGCATAGAAACGGTGCAAAAGTAACTCCAGTTTGTGCTTTACAGAAACAGGCAAGAATATAGGAGATTCATAAAAATGTAAACATATAAAGATATGTTTTTCCTAAATACTGTTTCAAATACAATTATTAGAAGCATTGAGTTTCCAATCAATGGCACATAACGAACGTTAACAGAACGCTCGTATAAATCGAGAACGATTTTTGTGAGTTCGCCATTCATTTTGCATCGTGGAACATATCTCAAGTTAAATATTAACTGATCGATACAAAATCGGGACAATTTGGTTGCGTTAAAAGTTCATATTTTACATCCGTCGTCGTGTACATACGCGAAATTCGCGGAGCGGATCAAACTCGTTACACGAAGCAAGTAAAAAGGTAACGGTAGGGATACTAGGAGTGCAACGCTAATAATTACGCGCGGTCGTGATCTCGTCGTTGTGTTCGTTCGAACGAACAACTGCCGTATTGACGGAACATAAGAGGACGCACGCAACATTGACATACCCGATTTCTCGTCGACGGTGGTACCGCTCCCAGCAACGTACGAGACAGCCTTCATTAGTCCGAGGAACAACAGCACTACACTCCACATGTTCTCTTGTTATTCCGCGCAAATCCTCGTGACGGTAAAGATTACGGCGCAACGATGTCGTGCGGGGATACGCACTCTCTTCTTCTCTCCGATCCAGCACAACCGATCTACGGTCAACTCGTCTACGAGCTGACTGTTTTCGCGTCGTGCTATCCACGTTAAGTCATCATTTTAATAGTCACTGAATCACTCGCGAGCACTTATGCCACGATCATCAGCTCGATCGGCGCCATCCCCTTCTCATCCGAATTGAAGTCATAAGAGGCAATCTGTATTCGTTACAACAATAAAGCGCTTTTGGTACCCCCGCTGCTATGTGCCTTGTTTTTCGTCTCTAATTAAACATTAATTAAAGCACCCGCGGCACCCGTGGCACCCGGCATTCTCTGATCGTGCACCGCTTCTTTTTTTTATCTTCCCTCTTCTCCCTCTGTCCTTCCTTCCTCCCACGATTCCCGTTTCACCCCTGTTCGTCCGTTATTAAAGCGCGGTACGAGCGTGGTAATCACCGAGACGGTGGAAAATCTCTTGCACTTCCGGTCTATCCAGGCGCCGCCATCGCCGATAACCCGAAACGTTCACCATGGTACCAGAGATCTCCAATATAGTTATGGTATGATTCGAGGAACAGTTCACCACGTCGTTGTCGAAAGAACGAGGAACTAGGGAAGATCTAGAGATCTGGTTCTCCACCGATCCGCCAGAGACGGATAATTTTTTTCAAGCCCGAGCGATGAACAACGAAGATCCGTTGATATAAGCGTAGTTGCGATCAAACAAAGTCTCCAGATTGAATAATGCTAAATTGTCCATTATGCAGATATTATCGCGTCTATAAGTTTTACTTTCATTTGCGTTGCGGAACACGACACTGTCTCTTCACAATAACGATCGGCTCCCGGCTCTTATCCATCCGGGCTAATTACAAAATCGACACAATCTTATGTCTGATCACTTCGTATCCAGCTACAATTAAAAGTATGTCGAGCGATCTTCGCACTGGATATAACGCTTATCTTTTCAATAATTTTCGAGGATGATTTATTTAAACGTTTGACACAATAACTGACAAGATTAAAAACATTCAAGGTTTATTTGGACAGTTCTGGCTCACCGAACACGAGTTTGTCGATGGCAAACTATCGCAATATGTATAAAAACCAAAGGACTGCGGAGATGTTCAATCACGTCGGACCACCACAGATTTTGGGGTTTTCCTGGAATCGGTCCAAGTAACGACCTAGGGGACGCAAAGGCCTGCAATCACGTTGGAGCTAGAAATAATTGCGAACCACCTGGAATCGATTCGAGAGAGGATTGAAGAAACCGACGAATCCGATCACACAGTCACCGTAGATTTCTTTTTATCGATCAGAGATCGTCCAAAACGAGAAACACCGAACCAGAGAATCTTGTGACAATTTTCATTCATCCCTTCGCAATAAATCATTTCGTCGCTCTCGCATCCAGTATACAGTTCGCGCACATACATCAAAAGATTACAAGCACATTAGGGAAATGAATATGTCTGTTTGTCGATGAAAACTCTACGAACGCGTCCGTTGCAATGAACTCCGTTTTACACAGAAAGAAGAAAAGAAAATGTGAAGTATTGCCTTTTTCACCCCTATTCCTATTTACGTCCATTCCACGGAGTCTGACATGTGCGAGTGACGAGTCGCGTATCAAATTCGACAAGGTCCCACGCGTGTCGTCCGCGACGTCCCTGAGAAAACTTTGCAGCACATCGCGCACGTGTGATTTTCAGAGCTGCCCCGTCGGTTATCCCTTTCCCGGATTATCCCGATTGTCTGCAAGCGACATCCACCTCTCGCGACGTAACGTAACACGCCACTGGAAACACGTGGTTCTCGACCGACGGCGGACGGCACACTGACGGAAAAGACGAGCAAACCGGAGCAAACGGCGCCGCGACGGACGCGCAGCCTGCAAAACCTCCCGAGGAGGTGGCGGTGGAGGACAGGTGGAGGTGGAGGTGGAGGTGGCGGTGGCGGTGGCGGAGGAAGAGCGGAGGGCGCGGCGAAAGGGGTTTTCGGACTCGTGCACCACCACCGCGCTACTGGGGAGGATACTAGGGGGCAGAAAGGGATGTCTGTTTCTATATCTAAAGATGCGCGTACTCGAATAATGCACGTCGCTGGAGAGGGTGAAAGGGAGAATACACACGCGTGCTCCTCAACACCCCGTCGCGCCGCGTCGTGTCGACCACCTTCTACTCCGCGAAATAGAACGATATGCGAGCGCGAAGTGGCCCGATAACATCGATAAACGTTTACCCGGGGGTTAGCCGGAAGCCCTGCCAACGGATATTTTATTCCAACGAGAAACGAGATGAAGTAATATGTTTGATGCACTTGTTTATATACGTGTCTGATTAATTAATCGTTCATCGATTGCGATCAATATAAACGTACCGATCAGAAGATACAAAATGCATGCTTATTCGCCAAAATCTGAGACGCACTCTCATACGGAGAGGTAAATTTAATAGACAAATAATTACTATTAATGTGAATTTATGCTCACAGATAATTTGGTGTGCTTACGTAATAACACAGTGAACCTGTATCCCTCCGGGGGATAAAGATACCCCCCGTTTCGATATCTAAGGGAACATGTACTATTGAACATCGGTAAACGCGAAAGGCCAATATAATGATTTGCCAACTACGCATACGCGAAAGCACGCGCGATTAAAGATAATAAAAATAAACCAGAAAAATCGTGAGAGGGGACACCTGCTTATTTATTGTGTGAAGCGGTGCGACGCAAAAATAAATGGTTTAAATTATAGTTGTAAAATAACGACCAACGTAAATTAGGCGGGTTGCTGAAACTGTTACGATACCCATGTAATTAGCCGCGCCGTAATATTTGCATATTACTCGGAACTTCTGCACCCGCGGAATGCGACGTACATACATACGTTACTACTGTGCAATACAAAAGGTCAAAAGCAAGCACCGATACATGCGCGATATATTTTACGAAATACCAAACTATACGTGTATAAATGCACAGCTACAAATCACATAATTCTGATATTGAGTTTCGACTAATTATGCTATGAGCAGTGCACGGAGTTAGATTGGTGAAAAGATTATTTGGAAATAAAAAGATTGATATTAAAATACTATAGGAAAAAAAATCTTATATTAAAATATCTAAAAATTTGCAATTTAAAATTTTGAATTTTTTAATTACAATATGCAATCGGCATCTATACATTTTTACACTTTCATAATGATAAAACTAAACTCTATCGATATTTCTTTTTTTACTTTCTTTTTCTCAATACATTCAGTTCATCTCGAATGTATTCAGTTCATATTTATTCAAGATATTGGTTAAATAATTATTTTCATCAATACTGCTGTTTTTGTTTTGAGTAAAAATAAATAGGTCGAATAATGCGGCATTTCCTTCACATTTAAGGTTTTGATTCAGTTTGCGATATTTTTCTTGGCGCAAATATTTGCATTAAATTTGCCGAAGGAATCAATAACATAACATGTCAAACTGCATACTGCATATTGCGCCACGGCAAACAGTATACCCACGCCATAATATTGTAATAATAACTGATTGATAAACGAACAACAGAATTCGAAATATCTCGCGAGATTCTCGTCCGCGATTCTCGACAATCTGTAATATTGATTTCCCGATCCCCGGAAGAAATCTCGCTCACGCCAACGAGGTATTCTCGAGTACACGCGGACGTTCGAATAATAATTTAAATCGATTCGCAAGACAGCGGCCAATTTTCGCGTTGAACGTTAAATCTGGGAGGAGCCTAGACCATTCCGCTCGGCACGAAGGTAGCTCTTGATAAGGTCGGGTTAAGGTGCTTGCGCGTACTCGCTCGTCCGTGCACGAGTGCTTGCTTTCGGTTCAGTGTCGAAGACGGTTTATAGTGGTTTAAGAGGACTAGAAGTCGGTGGCGCGGCCGGGGGCTGGGCGACGCTGGATGAGAAGGTGGAGGAACAGATCGAGATAGGGTGAGAAACCTCGAGGCGAAAGAGGTGGATGAGGAAGCAGATGCTCCCCAACCGGTGTCACGGATCATGGTCATCTTGAAAGCTCCTGAAAGGCAGGAATGCCCCGCGCGTCCTCTGAAAGCTATCTCTCCGAGGAGGGAACGACTCCGGACTCACTCCTCTCACGTCGGGGTCGCGTAGGCTCGTTCTGTACGTGCGTATGTGTGCCGCGAATAGTGTGTAAATATGTAGAGGGGTCCCTCCCGAGGACGAAAAATGGCAGGTACTTTGCGGACGACGGTTTCATCCGGGGCTCGTTAACTCGTTTACTCGTGTCAACCTTCGTTTTCACGTTTTTCGCGCGTACATCCCTTCATCGACACCTCTTTTTATTCGCCTTTTATAGTTTGCCAATCTGACCAGTTAGTTCACGCAAAAACGATAAATTTCAAAAAAAAAAAAACCGATAACACTAGAATGACGAGATGACAAAAAGGCAATTATTTTGAAAAATAATTATCTCGCTCTTTGATTAGATATGTAAGTTTCCAGTTTCTTTCTGGCTTCTAAATTATGCAAAATAGAAAACTTTTCTGAGACCTGCCTACTCAATCTTAAAAGATTCATATTACCAAAATTGTGCATCAAAAGTTCATAAAACCCATGGTAAACGATCCTGCTTCGTTACTCTGGCGCGCAATATATATTTCCGTTATTTTTGCATAAATCACATTTAATTACCGCGGGGCATGAGATTTCGTGACATCGAGAGAGGCACGAACACTGCCGCGGGCGGTTATCGTCTCGTGTTCGCGTCGATCACATCGTGGAACACGGCAGACCACTCGATATGACCCAACACGGGAACAATATTTCGCGGAAAATAATATAATATGCTATTGTTACTATGTTATAACGCTAAAGATCGCGCGAGCTTGTTAAACGCCGCAGCGATCGGAAGGACCCGAACGCGACACGCACCTCAAACGACTCTGTTCACGCGAAAATAAACGTGAACCCCTCCCCCTCCCCCCCGCTTCCTCCTGACAAATTTTTAATCGAGGGCGATTCGATCGTTTTCTGTAATATGGACTCAACTCTCTCTCGGAATATTTTTCTGTCTTAAAAAGTTCGAATCGGCGCCTTTGCGACACTTATAATTTTCATTCGATCTTTACTTTGAGAATAGAATCTTATTCCTACAGTCTTTTTGTAAAAAGACCGCCGCGAGAGAAGTGGTTTTTAAAGTTGGTTCTCTGTTGCGTAACTCCGCAAGCTGTTAGATTTTACTGATATTTAATTTTAGCAGGGAGTTAGATATCATAATGCGGTATAAAGCATTGAAAAGTTTGTCGAATAAATATGCTTTAGCTCTGAAATATACCATATAATAATGGCTCTCGCTCTAAACAGAACACAATACATGAATAATATATACAAATAAAATGTTACGAAACAAAAATCGAGCCAGCATAGTAAACTACCAGCTGCTGTAATTGAAGCAGCAATAATTGTAAACAGAAAAATTTGGTATATTTAATAATCCATTATTTAGTAAAATTCTTTACAATTATATAAAGCAGTTCCAATAAAATGGAATTGTTAGTGAGACTGGTTCATTAACCGCATTAACGCATCTGTCCCTGATCCAATTTAAATATATAAATCTCATTATTATATCTTATATATCGCTATTAGAATAATTTTCCATAAAATAGGTTATACATTCGAAATTATGTACTTTAATAATAAATATTTTAATACAATCATTACATCATTGAAAGAGAATAATTCTAAAATAATCTGTATAAAAAATTCTTCTATTCTGCGATGAAATATTTATCGGTCTTACATCATTCTACTTTCCTTTCAGCGACATAAAGTCAAACTATAAATTATCTAGCTTGTCCATTTTACAATGGATCTATGAAATTTTATATATTTATGTGTAATAATATCAAATAATTTCTAATACAATTTTCATAGATCCATTATCTCAGATTATAAAACAATTTAACTCACCGATACGATGCGCCGCAGCGGAGCTAACTACGAAGTATGTGTTGAACTGCTCCGTTGTGGCTCCGTTCGTTTCGGGGAGCGCGTTATTAGAGCTATTTACTTGTTACATCCTTGTTTTCTCTATTGAGAAGATAAAGATGGAATGACGCTATTAGCGCTAATATCCCCGAACGTGCCATATATGTTAACCATGAACTTATTAATATAATAAGGTGTCTCTACACTGTGACCGGACAGCCTCCTAGATTCATAATCCGTCGAGAACAAAAATTCGTCTCCCCGAACGCGCCATATATGTTAACCATGAACTTATTAATATAATTACTAATTATACATATTATTGCTGTGTATTTTATTAAATTTTATACTGACAATAGAGAACTCGCTTTTACCGGACATCTTTGCAATTGAATGTACTTTGGCTAAACTCGGCCTAGATATTTCTAATAAATTTTTTTTAAAAGTTACACTTTCAATTTTAACTAAAATTCCGTCCGATAAAAATGAGCCAACCTATAGAGGCCCTCCACCACCCCCGCCGAGATTCCGATTCAGCGGTCCTCTTTTTTTTAAATGCTTTATTTTTTATTTCTTTATTATTTATCATCTTTTATACAATTTGTTTTACATTAAAATGTATTAACATGTAAAATAAAAATTTATATTAATTGCTCAGATAACAATTACATACACAATTACAATTTAATTTACACCAATAAATTTCAATTTCTTAAAATTATAAAAAAAATTAATTTTCTTTTATTGTTGAATCACACCCTCCCGCTTTATTCCTACCTACCCGTATGCTTACTTATTCCTCTCTATCTCTAAGTTTCTTACAATTATTGTATAATATTAATGAAGTTTCCTTCTATCGTCAAAAATCACACCCCTATATCCCTACCTATCCGTACCCTTACTTATTCGTTTCCCTACCTACCCGATTTTTATCTAATTTTTACCTTTATTCCTACCCGCATCTTTATCTAGTATACCTACAATTACGACCACGATTACCCGAAATTAAAAAAGCTCGCGCAAATTTAAAAATTTAAATCGGGACTGTTTTATTGGAGGACTTTTATTGGGAGTTTAATTAACGCGGAATAGAAATTTAATACGAGACGGAATCTTTCCGTCTCTGATTACATGCAATCGCACGTATACAAGAAAACCTTACCTTACATGTACCTTTACATGTACTTTTTATAAATTGATTGGTGTTATACACCAACCTACCTTTATCCTCTTCGTCTTCTTTTTTCTGATTTTCTGGCTTCATACAGCCAGAGATCGGCAGCAAGGAGAAATACTCCTTCTGCTGCCAGTTAATCAACGCCAGCAGTAAGCGTAAGATTTTACGCTTTTATATACGATGCGCGAAACACGAACGCGACGCGAAGAGGCCATCACATTAATTAAGTCAATTAAATACAAAATTAACAATTAACAATAACAATTTCATTAGCATATGAATTAATTTCGCATTTACTCTTTAGACACATTTATTCAATTAAAATATAATATCCAGTAAATCCAGTAATTAAAATAGATATACGACTAGAAACAAATCTAAATTTGAAAAAATCTCTGTCTCGACAGCGTTTTGATTCGATCGCAATTATGAAATTTATATTAAACTTTGAAATATAAACTTTATAATATAAATAACGAAACTTTAATTTAAAAATAACTGAATGAAAATTGTTAAACGCGTTATTCGATAGAATCTAAGGCCCATTTACGTATTTTCATCGATTCGAACGATTCGTTGCTGAATCTCATCTCAAAAGCATGCAGAGATAAGAAATTCAGATGAATGACGTGTAAGATCCGAAAGGGATAATTTTCCCACACAATTAAAATTGTTAAAAATATCTTTTTGTATTTTGCAAGGTGTATTAAAGTTATTTTTCGTGTAATATATTATTTCATTACAATCATTTTTTAGTGATATGAAAATGATCGATTCGGAAATAATTATTTAAAAAATCTATTTTGTAATAAAATATATATTGGATCTCACGTCATATCTATTACTACTTTAACTGGTACAAAAACCAGTTATCACTACGTAAAGAAGTACTGCATAAGCTATAACAGTTTAGGCTAAAGTCAGTGCGTCAAAATAAGTAATAGTAATGATTAATAATTGTAAGCATGTCCTTTATGAAACAGCTTTATGAGATCAATGAATTGAATAAAATATTACGCGATATACATATATGTATACCGCTCTTCTGCACTAACTTATGTAAAGTTTAATCCTGGATAAATAGTTAGGAAAGAAATAGATGAGAAAAAGAATAATACAGTATTTATTACACTTTTATAATGCAATATTTGTAATAAACATCTTTCAATATTATAGTAAGAATATTGTCTAATTTAATTATTTTTTTATTATTTATTATACATTTTTATTTTTTCTTAATATATAAAACTATACCTACAAATATTGCATACTTTTTATTTATTGATCACGAGATATGAATACCATGAGGAAACTTAAATAAAAGCAGTAAATTAAAAAGATTTTAATTGTTAAATATTTATTTGTTTTCTACTTTTTATTTTCTTCATTCATATACATGTATAACTAAAATTCAACAAAGATAAATTCGATTCTAATATTAAATAACGTTATTAATTAATACAATTGTTAAGAAAGAATATTTTATCATGTCCTAATGGTATTCTCAATTCTCCGAAACATAGTGTGTGCATACGAGTACCTTCTCGTAAATGCACACTAAATTAATTAGTGCACAATAATAACATAATAAAGAGGCGTCCAGGATTAATCTTACCCTAATCTGTTCTAACTGATCCATTTTAAGGCAACGGATGTATGAAATGCTATATGTGTATAAGTATTTATGTGTAACATCTTTATATTGTTATAAAATTGCATACATTTATCTCTAGATATATGGTGTGAATATATATTTAATAAGTTGCCACACATCCGTTACCTCAATAAAGATATGTTAATTCATTACTCACCGACCCCGTTGTGCAACAACGAAACCGCTGGCGCCCGATGACTCTCCCAGACCTCCTCCTCCTCTCAGATTCCCTCGTTGCACTCAGTCACACACTCACTCGCGAACGCGAAGTTTACTATAATCGCGCGATACTTTGTACGGCACTCCCGACATTAAACGTACGCGATACGCATTTTATTTCAATGCGTAAGAGTAAGTACGAGCACTCGAGATCACGATTTGTTCGCGTAATCGACGAATCCTTAGCGATGGAGAAAGTTCAAAAGTCATGTGACCAACTTCATCTTCCGCGTTGCTATACCTGTTGCTCCTGACCGTATTTTTCACACTGCAACAAATAATATATGTTCACGATTTAAAACAAACGTAATTTTGTGCTATAATAATATTATACCTATATATAATTACATTATGACAAATGGAATAAACATGTTAAAATTAAAGATATATAATTGCAGAATGTATTATTCGAAATTATGGTCTTCGCTTTGCCGATTGTTCGCGCTCGATAGATCTCGGTCAGGTTAGATTCGGTTATTAATCGTATTTACTCGATCGTACTTACTTACTCGGTCAAACGATTTTCGCAAAATAGACGTTTTATTAAACCGATCATGTCAAATTTATATTTATACTACTACAGTTACAAATATTAAACAGGACTTTAATAATTATCGATAATTATGATTCTACTAATTAAACGCGTCGCGATATCGCCCGATGCGGACTTGATCCGCGACATCCCGTTACCCATTACTGGCCGAAGAACTCGAAAGTAGTGCCGGCAATTTCATCCCGGTGCCGTGCGATAAACACAGTTAATAATGTCGAGTTAATAATGATAAATTCGAAAGCGATAAAAAATATTTAATTAAATTTCGGTAGTACACGCACACTATATTTCGAACGTATATGTATGTACCTACCTACATATATCCCGCGTAACACACGCATTATTGAAAAAAAAAAACAAAAGATTGATATCGCTAAATGTTGGGAACGAAATACGAATCTTTTTTTAGAAATAATTCGGAGAGGAATACATCAATAGTAATACAGAGCGGCTTGCGTGTCTGCCTGCCCATGCCGGTGCGAGTCTCATTGCGCGAATGTAAAAAAACGAGATAAACTTCTTTACACTAACAATAAGTGCAGCACGCCGATGTAGGTACACTGCCGGGCGTTGTGTACGACGTCATTGCCACGATTTTAACGTATCAGAAAATGTATGCCGAATACTTTATTGCTCGTATTTGAAATTACTACTGATTACTACGAAATTATCGATATATCATGGTTTTACCTAATACTAAAATCACTTCATCCGGCAACGTGTGCATTATTCTACGTTCTCATTTCGAGATAGACGAAAAAGTTGCATTCGGTGAAAAATTCGAAATGCACAAATCGAGAATATATATTCATCCGCAAGGAACAAAAATCGTTAATGATATAATTATCGCCCGCAGATACGAAACAGTGACAAAACTCGCTCTTTGCTCCGATTCTATCTACTATAACCTACTTCAATCGTATAAATTCAAGCGGTCCTACCTGTTTGGATAAATTCATCGTTTGCCAGGCTTCTATGATGCCTCGAAAGAAGTCAGTAATCGGGTAGATTATTAGTACATCGCATAAGCTGACAATCGCTGATTGTAATTAACGCAAAGAATGATCGTATTTGAAGGGATGATAAGACGAAATACGGAGCGGCACGCGCCGCTGCCTACCGGCTCGAGTTTCAACGACGGAATGACGAAGACGAAACGAAGCCGAAGGCGGAAGGACTCGAAGGAGCAAGGAGCACGACCGAACGGACCGTCGACCGAACCGAGCGCGACCGCGACCGAGCGCGACCGAGCGCGACCGAGCGCGTAAACAACAACAAACGACGCGACGTTGAACGCCGAGCACTGCGTGCGTACACACATGCTGCGAAATATTTAACGTATCAAAACAAATGTACGACGGGTATTTGGTGTGTGCGCATGTATGTTCCGTATATCTCAAATTATTTTCGATAATTATCGCCCGTAGATACGAAACAGTGACATATAACTCGTTCTTTGCTCCGATTCTATCCACTATAACCTACTTCAATCGGATAAATTCAAGCGATATATGTACCTGCTTGGATAAATTCATCGTTTGCTTCTATGATGTCTTAATTAAGGAATTATTGAATATTGAACGTTAAAGTGTTTTAACGAAATCAGACACGTACACAAAATATTAGGCGCGTTATATATTATACAGCATTTGACAATTGGCGCACGAGGCAACCGTATATAAATTAACTTCTGATCGTAAAATTAATTTATGCAATGTAAATTAGATATTGACAAACGTGCTGCTATAATACTAATATATACATTAATTAATGTAAATCGAATAGTTCATTTACTATTTTATATAAACGTCGAATAATTGATCGTAAATCGCATTCATGTCTTTCGATTTCGGGTATATGTGCATGCATGCGAGCATATACATTATTTGTAATTAACAACACCATGTAGCAAGTACATTGATTAATATTTAAAACGAATACCTAGTATGTAAACAGGAAATAATTCAGTAAATTTATATCAGTCTGTATTTACTTTCATACTTTAATAATTGATACGGAACACGGAAATATCCGACTCGACGTAACTTGATTACATGCAACATTTCTCATGCAAATATTAATTATTGACTTTTGATTTTTTGGAAAAAAAGTAGTATCGACGAGAATGCGAGAAGAGTGAAAAATTGTCACGCTCTGTACTGATTTGGTGACAAGGAAAGAAACACGAGTGCCGTGGTCACCGCACTCACCGCATATTTTGCAAATTTCATGAAATAACGAATGAATAAAAGATCAATCCTTTCTCTCTCCCGCTATTTAATTACGGCGTTTATCAAAGCGCAATCAATTGTGGTAATCAATCAATCAATTAATAATTATACGCAGGTACCATAAATAAATTTACCTACTTAACTCTTTCTCTTTCTCGATTCCGGGAGTCAGCCATGGAGATTCTGCTACTTTTCCGTTGCTGCCTCTTAATTCCTTCTCCTTCCACCTAAAAGAAGATATTAATGCATTCTTATGTTTAGCGAGTAAAAAGTACACTTTACAATTCGTACATCTACAATTTGTGTCAGAATTCAGAAGAGAATTTTGTTTTTAATTTTACATGCACGGTACAAAAAGAAAAAAGCATTTGAGAAATCAGAATGCGCATATATAAAATATATGTTAAAACACTTATATTGAAATACGTAGCATATATAAAATTATACATAAAATTCTAAAATTATGAAACAGATTTTTAATGGAAATAGAAAATTACAAATTCCAGAATTGTAAAATGTAAATTTAATGGAAAATTATAATGAGCAATTATAAAACATAAATTTAATAACACATAATATATAAAATGGGATATAAAATTTGAAAAATTATAAATTAAATTAAAATAAATGTAATGTAAATTATAATGTAAATTATTAATTTCAAAAATAATAAACAGGATTCTATTCTAACATAAAATCTAATGCAAGTTATAGCTCGCGCGCGCGTCTAAAGTGGGTTTAATGAGAGAATCGAATAGATTAATGCGAAAATGCGATTATAAATTTACCTTCGATTAAACGAGCACTGTGACGTTTAACCGGTTGCTACTGTTGCGAGTGAAATATGGCAATCACATCGACGCGACGGCCGACGATACGAATTGCCGAATATGCGGCCGGCAGCGATCGGTTGCTCGATCACTAATTTATTACGCGTGCAGCTAATAAGCGAATTAAAAAGACGCGACGAACGATATTCACCCGAAACGAGCGTTACCGCGTCTGCGTGTAGTAAACTGCGAATCGAGCATCGTAAACTCAAACGAGCGTTACGAGCCGAACGTTATCGCCGCATTTTGCCAACGTCGCGCTAAACGATAAACGATAAACGATAAACGATCGCCAGCGGCCGCCGGCCACTGTCAGCAGCCAGATGAGTTCTGAATTCTGATTTCCGACGGACGAGGCGATGACGGTGACGCCCGAATCTGGCACAGCGGCACTGTCCGTTACGACTTACGCGAAATCGGTCGGCCGGCGTGACGACCGCGACTAACTGCAATCGCGCGTAATAATCGACGCACCGCGACGCCAATAATCGTCCGACACTTGATGATCGACGGCCATTGACCGGATACGTTCGCGCAAAACTCACTTTCGACAGCCGTTGCGACGCGAGCAGATCGCTTGCACTTTGCAGAGAACTTGGAACACTGTGAAACTGACGCTAGGAACGCGGGTCGAGGAACAGCGCGAGACAAAGATGGCGGCTTGAGCCACAGAGTGGCGCCAACACGATGTGTTCGTCACACGCTTACCTATTGATGAAGCAAGCTCGCTCTCTCGTTCGCGTTCGTTCGCGATCGCGACACGCAAAATAAGAACGCCAAACACGCGATCGCTCTCTTCAATCATACGATTATAAGGGCCCAGACACACACACTTTCAGTAAGACGTAACAGTAAGGTTTTGACCAATCGCGTTGCTCGATTCGGCCGCCCGTAACCGTAACCGGCCGAATCGAGCAACGCGATTGGTCGAAACCTTACTGTTACTGTTACGGAAGTGTGTGTGCGGAGGCCTTAATTCCCATACGCTTAACGATTCGAGAGGTTCATGCTATTTATTGAAGCGTAGGTAATATCTTCCCGCGCGATTCACTAATTCGGAGTAGAAATGGAATAACGGAGGCAGGAGATGCGAATTTGACATGCGGGACAACGATTCTAATAAGATTCGGACGTATCTCGCTTCGAATTATTTGTTTCTCATGCACAATTCACTCACCGATTATGGAGCACTGCAAGAGACCCGCCAAATCACAGCCGGGAGCCGGGAGGGTGACACGTACGGCTAGGCGACCTAGGCGTCCAGCACGGCATTCGGCGTTTATTTCATCCAGCGACGACATCCCACTCGTTACAGTCAACACTAGAAAGAACGGAGTATTCGGCGTACGGTCAGTTTACAACACTCACAACCGGATTTCTTTTCGTTCACGCGAAAGAGAAATTACACGATCGACAACGCCAAAGTCTCGTGCCGTATCGGTAATCGGTAATGAATGTCCGCGTATTGTGCGCAGTGCGCACTGCGCGTCTCGCCGCCGGTCAGGTGAGCCGTCGAACGCGATTGGCTCCTCGCAAGCCCCCAGATTCAGCCAATCACGTTTCAACCGTTCTGAGCCGCCGCAGCCGCGCCGGCGTGGGCGCAACAAGCGGCCGCCGCGGCGTACCAGGCGGCACGCGACCCAACGCGACCGTTCAATAAATCCTCGAAATTTTGTAACCAACGTAATTATACCTTCAAAGTCGGCGCGCGGGTGTTCGTATTTGTCGGCGAGCGGCCTTGCCACTTGTTTTTGTCAACGCTCAGAGTGCCGTTACTTGCGAAAGTCAGCTATCATTCGCCCGATGAATCTCGCACCTGAGTGTGAAGTATATTCGTGAATCGTGATCCGCGCGCCCGTCGCCGCGTCGCCGTGCTGTATGCAGCGCTGTGCTACTCGATTCTCGAATCGCGCTCCTTCCTGCGGTTGGCACTCCTGCTCTTCGATCGTTCCGCGGCGCGGGAGTAATCGGCGCGTTCAACAATTCGGCAATTCGCAAGCAGCGTCGTCTACAATAGAAGTCGTACAGTCGCAGAACGTGGTCGCAGGCTGGTCGCAGGTCGCAAGAGAGATGCAGCGTGACGTATTTAAGGATATTTAAGGCCGTAGGCTTCAATACGCAGGACGCGCAGAATGGGTTAACCTCAAAAGTTCAAAGGCCTTAAATTGCATTAAATACGTCACGCTGCATATCACTTGCGACCTGCGACCAGCATGCGACCACATTCTGCGACTGTATGACTTCTATTGTAGACGACGCTTAAAGTGCTCGTCGGAATCCGGAATGGATGTGTCGCGTGAATCGCTCGCTCGAGTCGGAGACGTCCAGGCAAAGGTTATATGCGGGCAATTTGTAAATTACTTGCAGTGGGCACTGCAGCGCAGAACTGTTCCGTACGGTCGTCGTAGTGTTAAGACCGTTCTCGACCGTTCTTCGAGTATAATATACGCAATTACCTCTTTCGCGCAATTATAACTCTTACGTTCAGTCGTTCAGTGATTCGCGTGGGTATCGAGGTGACGAATATTTGTCAAGTAGGTATTTCGCGTGATCTATTCGCTCGCGGGAATCGAAGTGACGCGGGTCTCCGGGACGAGATGCGAGTGCCAAACTTCGATTATTTCGCATCGCGTATTTTCGCACGATTTGTTTGTAATTTCAATTGATCGTCACAGTAGAGTTTCGCGAACCGCGAACGTCGGGAGTGTCGTGTAAAGTGCCGCGCCCGAAGCTGACAACCCGAGCAGCCTGAGAGGAGGAGGCGACCAGAGAGAAGCATCAGGCCCATCAGGCACCGGCCAGCGGAGCAACAATGCGGTAAATATAATTGATTTACATATATATATTATATTATAACTTATGCGGAAGGGTCGTTTATTTTTCAATTAGATAGCTATTTAAAAAATAAAAATTGGAGGAAAAGATTTTAATTTTTTAAATCCTAAAAAACTTGTTCAATGAATAGAGTATTCTAAAAAAAATTACGTGATTATTTTATTAAACATTTACTTAATGAACTAAAATATAGAATTTAATGTTATGTGTTCAGTAATTATTTTTTTAAATATTGTCTTTTTTCTGTCCTGCTTTAATTTGGATTTTATATTTGTTTGTTACAGAATCATCGTAGCGACGTTGCTCCACTGTTGCGATCGGTGAGTGATAAGTAAATTTTTATAGTTTAGGTAACGGATCTGACAATTACGTCAAATATATAACAGAGATGCTTGTGTAAAATTACCGCAATACATTATTAGATATACATATATCACATTTCATAGATTCGTTGCCTTAAATTCCTTAAAATATATTGACTAAAACAGATTATAGGATTTGACATTTAATCCTGGATAAATTATTTATATTGATTTATCATGCATTCTATCATGGAATAAGTAAAATTAATATATATAAAATTAAACAAAAATGAGATAATCAAAATATGAATAAATAGATATAAATACAATTGCGTATGTATAATAGTATTCCATTGATAGAATAAAATTCGCAATAATTATTACTGTGTAACAAATACTTTATTTTATTCTCCCATCTGTTCTCTTGCCAAATATCTTCCAGGATTAAATGTTACGTAAATTGGTGCAAAAATGCAATATATGCTTTGAGAAATTTTTAGTAAGCATATATCACGATTAAAATTATATGTAATCAGTTTAAGAAAATTATTTGTGTGTATTTATGATTATTATTAGAAATTATTTGTTTCTATAACGCGCCAATTTTAGCCTAAACTTTCATAGTCTATTGATATGTTTTGATAACTGGTTTTTATACTAGTTAAAGCGATATGACGTGAGATCGAATAAATGTTATCTCGCGAAACAGAGTAATTTTTTTAGTGTTTATTTTAAAGTTGATAAATTCCGCATTAATATAATTACTTGATTTTGAAAAATATATAATTATAGGAATTATATAGTAACAAGATGTGGCTTTCGAAATTCTAATTGTTTGCTCAAGTGCAGAAAATATTCAAATTAGTACAATATTGTGCGGGAAATGTATTATCTTTTTCGGATCTCACGTCATTAATTCTTTATATTTCTCACCCTTTTGAGGTGAAATTCGAAACAATAAATCAAAAATATGGGCCTTAGATTTTCTCAGTTCGCGTTTATTAATTTTTACTCACTTCGCATTGTTATTAAAATCCTGCATGCTTATATCACAAGTTCAGTTCCTATCATTCGCGAGTAAGTAATCGAATTTATTCAGATATACACGGTTGATTGAAAGTCTTTTGTCAAGGTTAAGAGCTGATTTATTATCTAATATTCTTTTTTATTCTTAATTGAAAATGTTTTCATGTGTGTGAATTATAATGCATAAGATATTAAGTAAATTTTGGTTATTAGTAATTTCATAATTAATTAATTTAATTTCATTATTATACATTATAAAAATATTATTATAAATGGCCCTTCGCGATGCGGTCGTGTGTTTCGCGCATTGTAAGAAAGAGCGTAAAGCCATTACGCTCACCTGCCGGCTATGATCAGCTAGCAATAGGAGTATTTCTCCTTCCTGTCTCTGGCTATGTCGCTAGAGTGGATTTGGCCAGGAGAAGGTGAGTTGTGTGTATAAAACTGGCCAGTAGAAAGAAGAAGATGTCAGGTTTAATTTGGACAATATAGCACGATTTGGAGAAATCAATTTAAGATTATTCGAATTGGCTGATATGTTGAAAATGATTTGTTGAATCTGAAACATTATATGTTGCGCGAACAGAAATAATCGCGCAGTACGTTGAAATATCGTCGTCCGTATATTAATGCGAGATTAATTATTTATTACTATGTAATATTGTTTAATATAGCGTCATTTAATTGTCGCCAATCAATTTAATATTTTACTCGGCGTATACCGGGCGCAGCTACATGCGCACGATGTATTATACATAATTAACGCTTCGTCGATACGAATCTGTCGTCGCTACGGCCGGCGAATACGCGACGCGAACGAAAGAATTCTGAGACGCAGAATCGCCGAACCGCGCTTTGCTAGCGAACACTGTTGTTCGCAGCTATTTAATGTCCTTAAAGTACCTATCTTAATGCATTTTAATTACGGGTGGAATCAGTTTTTCAATCGTCGCCGGGAGCGCGATATGTGTTCTTGTGACGAGCGACACTCCATCGATTTGCACGTGTTTCTTAAAGATTTCGTAAATCATAACCGGAGATACGGAGTGACGTAAAACCTCAACCAAGAAGCTAGCGAATTTGAATTGTTAATGACTTTCCGTGAATCGTAACGAGAGACGACTTGTCAGTGGGAATCTCAGATTGCCCGCGCGCGCCCGCGCCGCCGCGGTTCGCGAATGTTTAGACGAATGCAGACGTCTTGAGAGTATCCCAAGGCAACGCACGATGAACTTTACTCGACGCCAGATACAGATGATTTTCCTGGGGTGATAATAGAGACTAATAATCGTCTCTAATAATCGCAAACACGAAAACCTAAACTCGGTATTGTATATTACATATCGTAGGCAGTTGCAAGAGACGATATTGTATTATCATTATTTATTGTTTCAATCGGAAAACTATCGATTCACGCTAATTATTTTATTAATGTTCTTTACTAACAATAAGTCATAATAATAGTTATAAAACGCTGAAGGCAAAATGTGGAAAGTGGCTGAATGCCAATTGACCCGTATTGCTTTCACATCATCGCTTTTTCGAGAATATCTATTATTTATATTACATCTACTCTTTAAAAACCTCAGAAACAAAGACTGAAATAAATTATTAATATATTTAATTATTAATATATTGCTGCTGTATCTATCAATAATTATATATAACGTGTCAATTTCAAACTTCCACTTTCTGCTATTATTTCTTGCTCGTTAGCAATGTGCCATTCGGAATGTGATAAGTGAATTAATCTCACCGATCTTGCGAACGGTCCAATATCGTAATTAAAGAGTTAACCGCCTCTGTACCTGTAATTATTACCCGACATCCCCGCGCGTCGATTGAAATGCGATGATAGCATCGGCGCGGTGCTGCGGGCTACCGAACGCGTTAAACGTACGTTTATAAATTTGCCGTCGAGATTATGTCGGTGAAAAACGCCGGTGATACGCGCGATAAACTATAAGGGAAACGTCACGGCTGCGTGATAGGTGGATTTATTGCGTTCGTGCGGATAATTGCCTTTTGGCTTTTAATATATTTTCGTCTTCTTATTATATTGCTGAAGAAAACATCCACATCATAGAAATAAAAAAATATACATATACATATATGCGTTTATTGACAAAGTATATATATATTCCAATCGCCAGTGTTGTTGCTTTTTGAACACGCTCATTAATTTTTTCGGAATAAATCTCTTTCATCCATGTAAACCTGGCTGCTTTACAGGGGAGGCGCGTCGAATTTTTCTTCGTCGTTTCAGTGGGATTTTCACAAAGGCTGTATGCTGTATACACACATATTCTGGGGAATCACTCTCTGTCGAGTTATATGCTTCATTTGCAAGTTGCCTTTTTTTTCATTTATCGACATTTTTTAATATTCATATGTGTAAATTTCTTGCCTCGACTCCTACCTATGGGGCTTGATTATACACCCCGCCGTGAATACTTTTCGATCGACCGTTGGTAACATCGCAATAATGGACATGCATCAACTCAGGTTTAACCATACGAAATACGAATTGAATACACATTATACGTTATACATTATGCATTATACAAATTCAACGGGCGTACAATGAACATTATACTAATTACAATAATTGTGAAATATCAGTAGATGCATTGTGCGAAATAAATTCAGCCACGAAAGAAAGAGCTATGTATAATCTTCAAGATAACATGAGCTAAAGCTTTTCATATAAAATAGAAAGATTTACATATTTTTTACCTATTGTTGAATAAATCATACGTAAACCGTCCAAGGTAACTTGAAAATATTATTTTTAGTAATAAAACCGCGGTAGAAAAGCATTGCAATTAATTATATAGAACATTATTATATACATATATACTGGCGTAGAGATGAAGACACGAAATATACAAAGAGACTTCGAGTGATTCCGAGCACCGAAGTGGATTGTCGAAATCAAAGTTTGAACTTTATATGGATTAACTTTAATCTTTATATTTACATGCTTCACAAAGCATGCTGGTTATTACGATATTATCGACGATTGGGTATATCAAAGCTAAAATATCCAATATATAATTTATTTATGTTGTTGGTTAATTTAATACCACAAAGGCATCTAAAATACTCTATAACACTTATAATTACTTTTTACTATTTAAACATTAGTGGAAGTTACTCATTATAATCTACGTGACTAATCACTCGGTCATAAATTTCAAATATTTAACAATTGTCAATTATAAATATAATTAAAAAAATTCAATACTGCTAAAACAATTACTTGAGTGAACCCCCTGTATTATTTATTGGTATAATTTGTTTAAAGTTTCTGTGTCAATCTCTGGCACAGTAATTTTATCTCTAACAAAAATCCTACTGAAGCTTAATGCAGGAAAATGGATAAAATAAGCGAAACAAAATCTTGGTTAAAAATAGAAAGTAATTTTATTAAAAGTATTTCATATAACGTTCACGTATTACAATATGGCATATTTTGCATTGAAAAATATTATTTTGCATTGGAAATATTATTTGCATGCAGTATATACCACATTCTCTATCGGCCAATTAATTATATAAGCTCGGAACTACATCGACTACGCACACTATGACTTTTTTAATTGTAATATGCCGAAGTCAGCAACGCGAAGCATTCATTTCGTAATCTTCGATGGTACCTCGAAGCATATAACTCTGTCATTTCCTTCTCGCAATCCGTAACGTACGACCAGTGAAACCTGCAAACAAAGTTATGATAAATATTTGTTGCAATAGGTTGAAACCAAAAAGTTACGAAAGAAGCAAATTTTTCATAAAAAAAACGAAGGAGCAGCATTGTAAAATTATCCTTAACGATATAACTGTATTGCGTTATAACATATTTAATTTGTTAATTATTGATAAACGCGCGACTACATGTCTTCTCTTAAACTCTCAAAAAAATTGGAAAATTACCCTGGGATAAAACGCCAATACAGGGAAACTGTTCCTGTATATATATTCGACGCCTTTCTTCAAGGGGCAACTGGCTTTGCTACCATCGGCGTTGAAAATATTATCGCAGGCATTTGTTCCGTCGACTCCTACGAAGGGCAAGGGTACATTAAAAAGAAGCGCGTGCACCTCATTAGTCAAGGTCTGAATATCTCTGTTAGGCGCGAGTTTGATCTCTATTTCGACATTCGTTCCCTGTTTCAACGAACATTCAGGTTTGTCGCAGTTGGATATGCTGATCTGCGTGGCATCCTCGAACGGGGTTTCTGAAATCATTAATTATAAATTGTAAACAAATCGTGAGTGTAATTAATGTCCGCTGTGTTTTTACATAGCTCGTTTATTACGTAAGTCACAAATACATTAATCAGACCATATGATTGAACAATCACAAAAAGCAATATAATTTGATACTAAAGTAGTATTCCACGCGCTCTTTGTCCGAAGAATACGCATACATTTACATTTGAGTAAAAGAAGCAGAGGATAAATAACAACAAAAAAATTTACGACTTGAATGTTGATCGCCTTGAGATATTTGATCTTCTTCAGCGAGACTCAATGTCGTTACGGTGTCCGAGAATGTGAAGTGAGAGAAAGTAATGGCTTTTGTATATGAGTCGTACGATTATCACGCTGGATAGAGTTAATTAACGATTACCGATTAACTCTTAAGAATTAAAAAAAAATTTATCGGACATATTGGTAGCAAATTTTCATTAGAACACTGTATTAATATAAGAAGTAGAGAATTACACTGACCAGTTAATCGATATTAACAATAAATAGTTTTCCGTTCTTGACTTGAAAAGCGTGTCATGAAAAGGAAAACGCAAGTTTATTCACGTTGAAAGGTAATGATACGTTTGCTTTTCATGATTATGATTGTAGGTATCCGTAACCGAAGGTCATTTTTAAAACGGCTATACAGCAGGTCAACAGGACTGAGGACATCCTAGATAATAAAAGGAATGTAAATTGAATACTCACACATAAATATGACTGTGCCATTTTAATTTTTCTCATGTAGCCTTTATAAATACGTTCTTTTTGTGGATGTAACTTTATTATCACGTACGTTTATTTGCATAGTTATTGCGACGCAACAATTTAAATAAAAGCACACAATAAATTGTATTTTGTTGAATGGAAAGAAATATTTTAGCTAAAGACATTATTCGATATATGTAAATATATTTTACTAAACGTACGTGCGTTGAAACAAACGTGTTATCAGAGCAAAGTAAATGGTATACATATAACGATTGCGTTTATTGTCAGTTGCGCAATATCTTTGGACTAACATCTAAAAAACTATACAGTTACAATTCTAACGGTTTTCAAAAATCAGTCCGTTAATATTCTTTCCTGCTAGTTTCCGTTGCTTTGTTTCGAACACGTCGACAAGGAGACTTTCCTCGAAAACTTATACGAATTAAAATATTTATATTTATATACTTTATTTGACGAGAAGTTTCTAATTTGACATTGAAATTCTGACGGTAAAGCATGTCGGTCGTAAATTAACGCTCAAGTTAGTATGCCGCTCATCACTTTCACCGCGTGTCAATTATGTTTCTCGTAAGTAATTATATAGGTATTAATAACAATATAGCTCGTTGCCACGTTCACATTGTATCTCCAATAACTAGCAATTATTAAGCGCATCGTGCAATGATAACATTACGAGAACACTAATTATAGCCTCTGCCATGAGCATGAGAAATAATCTTCGACATAATTACTTGATACTCAACTCGCGTGATAATTCACGATGATCTTATTGCCTGATGATCTTTAAAGAAAAAATTCTACTTAAACAATTTGTCATAAGATTACGGATGATATATTCGTGCCGACAGATATATATACTCATGTATAATATGATGTTCGAAAAAATTTAACAAGAGGAAATTAATACATCCGACAATGCATAGCATACAATATGTCGGAGAAGGAATTTCAGATATCGAAAATCGTATCGCGACAGCCCCATTTATAGAATGTTCTAAAATATTTAATCAAATTTTGCCAGTACCTATATATAGTCCATGCATGGTAAAAATATTATGCAAGCGTATGTAAAATTTATTCTTTCATTACATATTACATGTTAATTGAGAGTTAAACGTTGGAAAAAGATTTTAACATTTAAATAATTTAGTACATTATTACATAAATAGGTATAAGTAGCGAAATGATATTGAACAAATAAATAATTAATTATATAAATAAGTAATTAGTACCAAATAAGATATGCAACTTAGCTTGGAAGTATGTGTGGTCTATCTAGCAAGAGATGCACTATTTTTAGATTTTAGTTTGCTCTAACGATGGGCTTTAACCAGATTCTTTTATTTTTTTCTACTTTTATCTCTATGTTCTTCTTGGAAAGAAAATATTCACATACTTCTATACTTATAACATTTTTAAGAATACAATTAGAAAAATGTATATCGATCATCTTTGGCCAAATGTTTTAGAAACGCCCTGTATAATAAAAGTTTAACGTAATGCAACGCCGAGAAAGTTTCACGAAGATATTCAACGATATTGACAGATCTCGCGTAAAGAGAAGCTGTTTTAATTTTAAAATAAGCATCTTGAGGTCTGTGACTTTTCCAATGACATTAAAAAGACGATCACGGCTCTCAGTATATTTAAAAGTAAATTATTTTTGCAAACTTTTTATAACGCTTTACTTGTAGAAAATTTTCTCTCGCGTGTGTTTGAAATGGCAATTTTGTTGATTATTTAATTACAATTTAACAAACTTTTATACATATGTATTTACGTAACGGTGCTACGTGAATAAATAAATCAACTTAAAAACTTAAAGGAAGAAAAATTATTTATATTTCGTTGTTTATTTGCCGGAATAGTCTGCGTTTCGAACACGATTTATTAAAAATTGCACCCGTCTTTCAGTAGGCTAATATATTTTTCACAATATTTGTATATTTTCGCTCGGTTTGTATATTTTACGTACCAGAATCACAGTGATTAACTACTGTGGCACCAGCGAGCACGACGAGTGCCGCGAAAACGAGAACCGTTTTCCTCAGCATCCCGGTGAAAGTGTTTCCGTTTTTCCGTTCAAGAAACCTCGTCAGAATGCTGTGGGTCCGATCAGACCCAACTCCGGCTCTCGACTGACGACAGTGACGACTGCAGCTCGAACGCGGTCACAGGTACCTAACGGCGCGCCGTTCGTCAAACTCCTACTTAAGTATACCTCACCAAGGAAGGGGATAATATAAACAAAGAATCGAAGTCCGCATGAAATAACTCGCATGTTGATTTCAAAAATACTCGCACGTTCTCCAAGTCTCTCTGCGAAAGATAATTTACATCTGATAAAATGTCCACGTAGTATAATAACCAAGAAACCGATCAGAAAAATATATGGAAATAGACATGGAAATAAGAGTGGAAAGTAGTTAAGATTAAATCTAAAGTAGTAGGTGTAATCCCACGATAAACAGGGCTTAGTGAGGGAACTTAGCAAGAAAACATAAAAATAATAGATATGTGTTTTCGAAATTTCATTAGCAAAGACAACACGTGTATTAATATAAAAATCTCAAAATGCTGTTAATTTTTACGTATTAATTATTATTACTGTTATTAAGTGTTAAATGTTAATTTTGTTTAAGTTTCTCTATTTGATTATTTAAATTACTACTTATATGTTTTCTTATTTATTTTTATTTTAACATATATTATATATGTATATACATACATATATATGTATAATAGATTCATCACATTTAAATTAACCGACTAAAGTAACAAAAAATTTCAAAGTAAGATTAATATTAATATGCGAGGTCTCTGTCTGTTTAAAAAATTTTTGAACTTTTGTCTTCATAATTTTTGGGAGTTTACTTACAACTTATTCAGTCTTGTCTCCTTCGAAATATGTTTCTTCTCGGTTGATACACCACTCCCAACGCCGTTTCCACTTCTAGAAGCAGTCCTGGTACACGTTTTTCGACACTTGAAAACATTAAAGAAAATTCGCAGACAGACTTACGCGATCCCAAAAAACGCGTACCAGGACTGCCTTCAGAAGTGGAAGTGGCGTTGGAAGTGATGTATCAACCTATCTAGAAACATATTTCGAAGGAAACAAGACTGAATAAGTTATAAGTAAGTTCTCAAAATTATAAAGACAAAGTTCGGGAACTTTTTGAACAGACTCCGTATGTATTACATTGCGTACATAATTTTTGCCTGCTTATATTTGTATATTTTCCATAACTGGAACATTTTCTTAAATCAAGTATAATTTATCTTTATAATATCTTTGGAATAATTTTAATGCTGTTAAAATTAAATTGCATCTTAAAAGTAACGACATGGTTATATTTGCTTTTAAAAAGCCTTTTTATTATTCTTTGTTTTTTAGAAAACCAAAGTAATAGTTTCGCACATTATTAGTATTAATATTTAGATATTATGATTAATACTCTTGGATTAATCGTCGATCTTTGCGATTAAATACGTGTAATAAATAACTCGACAATCATAAGTACACGCGAAAGTTCCACGCTTTAGTCGTAACTCGCAGCGGTCGCTCTTCATAATGTTTGATTCCTCCTTTTTTTCTGACTTCGTTTCGTTTACCTCAGCACAACGAAACGGAAATGAAACGGACCACTATGGTCACAAGAACAAAGCACCGGAAATTAAGAATCTCTGTCCACTATCTCGTCCCTTTCCTTCTCCGTTTCTCTCTTCTCCTCTCTTTCTCTTTCTATATGGCTAGATGTATCTCCTTATTTTCAATGGCAAACTGAGAGATCTCGGTTAACTCTCGTAAACCGTATACTCTTGAAATTATTGCCACGTCGACATCATATCGAGCAATGTATCTCGACGTATTTCACGCGAACGATCTCGCATACGCTTCATCTACATATCGTACATTTAATAATCGGACAATAACGCCGCTTCTCTTTTTCTCTCTTTTTCTCTCTTTTTCTTTGTGAGTGTGATATCGACGATATAATGAAAATAATCGTAATCATAATCAAGATTTCCAGACGCGGTCAAGAATCCGTCGGATTGCTCGATTTATGTTCGTAACATTACCATATCAAAGTAGACATTGACTTTATAATGTCTCCATTCTTGGAAAATTGCGCTGCACGAGAAACAATAACATCGAATATGCAAATCCAAGCCCCCGGATGCGGTTTGGTGACTAATGAAAAGCTTTCAAAACAGTAAAATGGCTCTCTTACACGTCAGACAGTCTAATAAAACACCGCCATGATCCGCAATATTATTTTGTATAATACGTACATATGTTTCGCGAGATGGGAGTAACATTGGTTGATGCGCTACCGTGAATTATCTTGTCAAGCCAACAGAATGAGTCAGAACAGTTATGAAACTTTTCTGAAATTGTTTCTGCGTGACGATAAACGTTTAATTTTGTCTCTTCTACAGTTGATCAAAGGTTATTAAATGTGCGGTATTAAATCCACTTTCTACCTAATCTTCAACTGTAATGTGCTTAGTTATTTCGAAAGAAAAATGTATCGCTGAAAGATAAACGATTTAAAAAGAGAGGATTTTCAAAGGACAAATTTTATAAGACGGATATAAAAGGACAATTGCAATGATCTGCTGAGTGCATTACATGGAAATAATGACGATAGCCCCGTTGCAAATAAAAAACCTCGGTCTGTTTAAAATTTATCCCGATGATATGAATGCGGAAATATATATATATTCTAGTATTAATACGGATGTTATCAACGAAGGTCATGTGCTAACGGAAGAAATTACGTATTCTGTATTCGAGACGTATAGCGAGTGCATTGGTTAAAAGGTAGAAACCCAAAAGGAATACTAATTACTATATAGCGGCAGCAACCTTGAAGAAAGAGTTCCTAAAGATTCTCTCGATTTAAATTGCGGATTGACACAATTTTTTTCAAATTTACCAAATACTTTATTCAGAGATATTATAAATGCTATAATTTCTTATTTTTTATCGCTAATTCATCGCTTATTCTTATTTTTTATTTCTAAAAGAAATCAGTTAGAATTAATATTAAATTGAATTCTCAATACAAACTCATCAAGACGATAATCAAATTTTTATCCAAAAATGTCAAATACTTATAGATTGTTTATCCCGACAAACGAGAGTATATCGCATGCATGTAATTTCATTTGTTTACTTCAATATTAAATTATCTGGCTGTTGACTTTAAGAATACCATTTTGTAAATACACTATCAGGAATATATGTATAATTCTGCTGAGTGTCAGTTAGTTATTTTTATTAACTCCCCAAAGGGGCGTACACAATTACTTTCGTTTCTATACATTAAATATTATGTATATATTGTATATATACACATATACACAAAAAAATAACATATGATAAATATCTATTTTACGTTATAAACTTACCAATTAATGTCATATTTATGTTACATTTTATTTTTTGTCTTATTCTTTTATATTATAATAATAATTGACCATCTTCTTACTTTTCCTCCTTCGCTCTATTTTCTCTTTCTCTCCTACTTTCTCTCCTCTTTCTACCTCCTTCCACCTTCTCATCCAGTTTTCCTACTACCCCTTCTCTCCTATAATATCTCTATGACTTTCTCTTAAGTTCCCATATCGTCCTCTGTCCATTCGCTACATTCCTCCAGTGCATGCTCTCACGTCTCGACCCTTTAACCAAATAGCTTGCATTTCTTTTTTCCCGATATCTTGAGTCTTTGACTCTATTCCTCAGCCTGAACCTTGCTATTCTTTCCTCCTTTTATCAGATATTTTGGTAATTCCGTTGTCCATATCTCTTTGTGCCATTTGTCGTACTTCGACTCCCTTATCCTCCACTCTCTTTCTTTTATTTGTATTTCCTTTTCTTTCTCTTTTATCTCCGTTCATTGCTCCTTAATGCATTTCTGTGATTCTTTCCCTATCCCTCCACCCTTCTCTCCCTCATCATTTTAATTCTGTTTTTTCCCACTTCGACAAAGTTCTTCGCTCTCTTATATTAACTTTCTCCTTTATCTCCTGCAGTCCTGCCAACATGCCTTCGCTAGTTCATTCCCTTAATTACCTTCTTCTAATTTCTCTTCGTATCTCTAGCTTTTCAAATCTCGTATAGTCTTAAATCTTATCTCTTAAATTCTTCCTTTTTTCTTCCAATCAGCTCCTACTAACCACTTTAAAAATCTTTCTTGCATACTTTCCATTTTCTCCTATTTGTCTCCATATCTCATTACTGACCAAATCAGAATGTCGAACATCCATATCACCAAATTCAAGTTCACCGAATCGAAAGAGCAGTCCTTAATTCAATGAAGAAAGCATCATTCTGTTGAGTAATTAATTACTGCAAATATTAAATTGCTGATTTGCTAATTCAAAAAGCAAAAATTTTGACTCATTACATTAGAAAATCTGTTTTGATTGCAGGATAATTATTATCTTGTCAATGCAAAATTTCAAGGTTAACACATGTACGTGCAACAAAGCATGATTACATGGAAATGCAGATTGTTGGAAAACGTAGCCTGAATAACTTGTTTATGAAATCAGTATTTATCACACGATGATTTTTACTTCGAGGAATAATTATGACTAAAAAGTAGTAGCATGAAATAAATTCAAGGTTTTGTAAATTATATTAACTTACGTAAGATAAATTTACATTAATAAATAACAACGCAGTTAAAAATAAAAAATAATATTTTCAACGTAGTGTTTTTCTTAATGGTATTTTAATAATCTCCAGTTTTGTAACATGGTTTAAATCTGATAATGAGAAGAAATAGGTCATTATTTGCCTAGACATGCACCGTAATTGATTTTCTATTTTAATAAAACATTTTATCGAAATATTATTTCATATGGAATTCTATACATGATTCGTACATTGTATGAACAGCAGAATTATCGTACCGCCTACATTATCAAGAATAGAATCCTATGTTGTCAGTTACGGGTATGTTATCTTTTGTTTAAACAATAAAAAGAAACATATAACTTATAATGACATATATTATAACATCCAGAAATTAATTTCATTGGTACTAAACATAAAAGTATAGACATTTCCATTTTTGTATATTTAAAAATTTAAATCATGTATGAAATATTATGGAATATATATATACAGAGATGCGGTGATCAATGAATCATAATGAAATAAATATTATTAATACACGAAATAACAATTTTTAAGTATTTACAGCCGATTAAATAGGATATTATACTGATTCGGTCACCAGAGTATATTTACCTACATTTTGAGTCAGTAATATATATATATTATGCAAACGATTTCATTTTTAAATATATAAATTATCTTGTTAAATTATAATATTAAAAGAATTTGGTATTTTCATAAAAACTATCTAATCACAATCATTCGTATGCAGACGACTTGTAACTTTAAGAATCACTTTGCACTGCTGTATTTTTTAAAATACGATGTGATAAACACATTTCATGCTGTGTAGAGAACAATATTTAGTAACTATGTGCCGTGATAATTACTATCGTTATTACAGTTTAAAAGAAACTACGATATAGCGCAAAGAGGAATTACATTCTTATATTACAAGGTCATCCATTTGGATTTTATACTTTTATTCTATAATTTTTACACTCCTGCTGCTGTTCCTTGTCGGCGATAGTCTGAGTTCGCTGTTATAAGTCCGTTTTCCTTGGATACAGCCGTAATCGCGCTTCCAATTCCGCTAAAAGTGGTGACGTTGTGCCCGATTTTATTCAAGTAATCTAACGTGACTTGGCAAAAATCTTTCTCGTTCTGGATATTCATCGGCAGCAGCTGCAATTTTTTAATATAGCTTCCTCAACAAGGCTATTTATATAATTACAATAACTAGAGACAGTGTTTTCACTTAAAGGTTTACTATAGCATTCGATAAATGAAGCGATTATCTTATTAATATTCCTTACGTGCGTAATATGAGAACTGAGGAATATAATTCCTCCTATAATTTCCTTTTTTCTCTAAGAAAAATTATATAATGGAAGTATAAATAGTTTCTGGGTTAGGAATAATTATATAAGAAAAGATTTCAGCAAATGCAGATTAAGAAATTATTTAAATTCTCAATCTTGTCGAATTTTATTAAATAATACTTTTAAGAATATATTTTAATAACAACTTCTCTCTCTCTAAAACTATTATCTATTAATATAATTTTTTTAAATCTTTTCAATTTTTCTATTTTAAATATTTTTAATGTAAAATTTAATAATTTGTTCAACTTTTATTAAAAATAATATTTTTTGAGATAAATTTTAATAACAATTTCTTAAACTGCTATTACGAAATTAAAAGTCGGTTTGATTGTAATGGCACAATGCGAACTTCGTACCCGATTAGAATTACTTTCTTAAATTCAAATACTTATATCACTCGAACTCACTTGATGATGAAGTCTGCGCGCATCAATCGCTTCCTTTATGTCGTAACCGAACCAGAGATTGAAGAGCATCCCAATCGCCACGCCGCTCGTGATCTTCGAACCACCGGCTGCACCAATCACTAATCTCACATCATCCTTGTGATCAACCTAAGAGAGATCGCACGATTGAATCAAATGAATTTAAATTAGCGGTCCAGGATTCGCCACGGACATCTCACTCCATTCCCTCTTCTATAAAATTATTTTAAAGAAAACCTTTAAATTTCAGATTTCTACATAGATCTAGCCCATCGAATTGCACGAGAAACATTGACGAGATTTTACGTGGCGGTAGCGCGGGGAATCGCTTCGTACGATCGCGTGACGATTGCGAATTGCAATTACATCATTGAGTCGAACGATTCCCGGAATCGATGGTTATCATGACGATGGTTAATTGCAAACACATTGTAGTCATTTTATTAGACGCGTTTCGCAACGTTCACTAGACGCTCAACTGTTTTGTTCACCGAACACGCGACTGTTTTGTTACACATTATTTCCAGAGTTTCGAGTTCCCGGCGAATTTATCGATGGTCACATTCGCGGTAAAATGGCTTACCACTATTGTCGGGCTCATCGAACTCAACGGCCGTTTGCCAGGCCGAATAAAGTTCGCCGGTGACGGCGGCAGCCCGAAGCCGTTGGTGATGTTGGGTGAGCTAAAGTCGTCCATCTCGTCGTTAAATATTATACCAGTGGACTCAGAACGTATCATCGCGCCAAACCTGTTAAATAAAGATGTCTACAAAGAGCACGAAAAATCCTGCGCATTATACATCGCAGGATTTTACCGTAGACCGCGTTCGCTGAATCGTTCCATTTTTAAGGATAGATATAAACCGTGCTTTCAAGAAGGAGCATATCAAACCTACCTATTTTGGAAGTGAAGTGATTCAACTGATTTTCTTTTTCTCGTTTTTAAACGGGTCGATACACAAGGAGAGTATTATAGGAAAAGTTATACAATGAAGTTTCTGTTCGCCTGAAACGCGTGCCGATATTGCCATGTGAAATGAAAATTCTGATATTTTTTTTCAAACATATTATAAACGTTTTATACTTTATAAATCATTGTAATTATTTGAATATTTATAATGTACAATTTAAATTAAATAATTAAATTCCATGAAAGTGAAGAAATCTCGCCTGAGAACGCAGTTAATTTTATACATTTTTATAAATTGTTTCGCTATTTAAGCATTTGATTAGAGTATTTCATCACCTGCGACTTTACTTACACCTGATTGATAGTCGATGTAACGGAAACGGCGGAACCATCGGGAGCGAGAACGGAAACGTGCGCGGTCCCCGCATCCTCAATTGTTGCGGTGACGGCTCCGTATTCCGTCGGATCTTGACTCGTCCAATCGTCCTTAATCCTCCCCTTTATCATTTCCGCGTAATCGTCGGACGTTAAATTGGTGAGCAGCGCGTCTATACAAAGAAATAATTTCGTTAAACAGTTTCATTAAACGCTTCGTGATTGGCAAGACGATTCGAAGAATGTATTCGAAAAAATTGCGCTGAAACACAAATACCGAGCCTCAAACAAGTTTCGTCAGATGTGTTTACGTTTACGTGACGATATACGGATTAACGCTTATTAGGAAACATATTTGACGCAACGATTCCCGCGGAAGAAAACGCGCTGTATTGCGATATTAAATAAAAATAATATACATGCTTAAAGTAACGCAAACGTGTAAGAAACTCTGTTTCCTTCTTTCTTGATTAATTATTCTTCTAACGCAATAACGCATATTAATGTCAGTATGAGAAAAATTATCTTTATTTATGGAAAGTATCTTTAACGCATTAATAATCAGGATGTTTTAACTTTTAAATGAGCGCGTAACATTTTCTATAATTAATATGTTATATGCATGATTATCATTCCCCTATCGATCTCGTAAAGTGATTACTGAACAAATCGTTTTTCATTCAGGTTTAGGAACTTTTCGGATTGTCGCCCGACTACGTTCCTTTTTATAATTTTAATGACGTTATTTATAATATATACATAATATATATATGGATGTATAATTTTTTAAGATATATTATTGAGGAATCGCGTTAAAAAATGTTACACATTGCCCGTTCACGGTCTCACCTATGCCCTCGACAAAATCAGGATCCGCCAGCTCTGTCCTTCTTGCGTAAGCCCACTTGAAGGTCTCCACTATACGTTGCCACATTACATTCTCGTTTACCGGTAGCAAACGACGAAGGACGTTCATTATGAACATCAGAATTGCGCCCGAACCCGGAGGCGGGGCACTGTAAATTGTCAGGTTTCCCATTTTCAATGCGACCGGCTTTCTCCATATGGCTCTGCAAAGTAGTCTTGCATGATCAATATGCTACTGTGACTTTCGCACCTGTCTTCTAGAAGTTTTTCTCGTTGCTCCAGTTCGATACTATCATCATTTATCGTCATCAAGTTCACAATCAATACAATCATCAATAACTTGTGAGAATCAGGGAAAGCAATTAACGAAAGAGCAGCTTAATATTTACTTAATATTTATTTTTATGTAAGTATTTTTGTTGTGAGCCATTACGAAATCAACGGTATCTAATCGAACCTTATATTTTTATCAATTTTAAATCGATCACGGTTGTATAGACATAATGACATTTGATATTATTTTAATCAGTAATCTGATTCAGTAATCAGTAATCTGATATTTAATTAAATGTGTTTTATTTTAATACTAATTGTAAGATACAACGACAGTAAAAACTGTCATTTTCAGTCATGATATCCTGAATTAATTCTCTTTATATAATATAATTTAAAAGTTTTTAAATATTATCGTTACAACAGATCATCAGCATCGTTTTTATCTACTGCACAGTGACATTTCTTTTTTATGCTCTCTTGTAAAATTTTAATTGCGTAAGAGATATAAGTTTATTTGCCTTTGGTCTATCTACAATTTAGCACAATTTGGTCTATCTATATATAGCAGGCTTCACATATATTTTACGATCATCCATAATATTGAAAAACTCAGAAATAGAAAAACGTACTGCACACCTGTATTCTTGAAAATCCCGTTTCGTGATTATTCCTTTAAACTTTGTTATCTCGTCGACCAATTTGTCTGTAATATTGCCATTGTAAAATACGTTGGGACCCTCTTGCGCTATCAGCTTCAACGTTCTCGCCAGTTTCGGTCTCTTTATTCGGTCTCCCGCCTGTAAGTATTCCCCTATTTATTTCATAGTTCTGTCGTTTCACGAGATGTTCGCCAGACAAAGCGAGAGTTTTAAAAATGATAAGAGGACTCTGGAAGCGAAAATCGAGGTATTATACTCACGATCCACGTTTTATTGGTGTCGGGATTTATGAGTATTGCAACCAAACTACTCTCGTTCTTTATCATAGGCTCCTTCTCAGCCAGATACGCGGCGAGATAATCATTGACGCGCGATCCAGTTTCGCACAGTTTAATGGCAGGCTCGAATAACTCGGGCCACGGCAATCTGCCGTATTTTTTATACGCTTCCCAATAGCCCATAAGCTCACCGGGAACAGCAACTGCCAGGCCACCTGTTCGACAACACATAGATCTCGCTTGTTTACATCGGCTCGGAAGACCATTGTTACGCGCAAGCGAAGGTAGTGAAACACATTTTATAATTAATCGTTACGTTACATCCGGCAGTAACTATGACAGCTTTTAAGCGAATCTGACGTAAATGTCAGTAAGCTTTACTGCGAAAAAATCCTACCATACATGGCTAAATGAGCATTGCCATCGAACATGTCCTCTGTCGCGGCCATCGGGGCAGTCTCCCTCGCGTCCAGATAATCCGCCGTTTTACTCTTTGCGTCCCATATCGTCATAAGAAATCCGCCGCCCAGTCCCATGCTTTAAATCGAATGTAGAAATATTTCGTTTACTGTATAGATATTTTGCTCGCAAATTTACATCAAATTAATCGAATCTTATCGAGTCGAGAAGCGTTCTCGATCTGTACGAAAAAAGAAAAGAAAATAAAATATAGAAAATTGCAATACCTACCTGTGCAAGGATGCGACGCCTTCACAAAGAAGTGCTGCTATCGCCGCATCCACTGCCGAACCGTTTCTAGATAAGATATTGGCACCAATTGTTGAACATTCCTGACCGTTTGTCGTTACGGCGCCCTGTTTATGAATATTTCAATAATCGTGAGAAAAACCTTTGAAATATACTATATTCTATATTTTACATCATACTGTGTCACACTATATTTCTTTTTTTTATATATAAAACAAAACGAATGTTTGTGAGAAAATAGAAAATGAAATAAAGCAGCTATTGAAATAACAATTCCAGTGAAAATATTGTATATTTTCGAAGCAAATACATACACGCATATAGCATTACTTTTATTATTTACTGTTATTTAATATTAAATTAAATCCTGTATTAATTAATTTTCTGCTATTGTTAGCACTAGAGGTATTACGAATTTGGAAATAATCATCTTTTTTCCGGAACGCCATATTTTAATTAAATAAATAGTTTTGAGAATACGCTTTTGTTTTATACATGTATAAGTTAAAAGTGGATATATCTTTGTTATGTTGTAATTAAATCAGTCTTTGTTTTTTATACTCCTTGATTAATAGGTATTACCTTCGCATACCGACCCAGTTTAGAAGAACTGACGAACTTTGAACCACATTTAATGTCTGAATTGAGCGTGAGGACTACAATTAATACCACGAAAACGGCCACAAGTACGACCGCCGTCACGCCGAATACAACCAGCTTTTTTCGCACTCTGCGCAAAACATGTAAAAATAACTATTAAAAATCAGATTTTTACGATTTGTCCTTTGACGATATAATTGAGTGTTTGTTTCATGAAAATTTGTAATTAAATATTAAATGAAAGCTGCAATATAATGGCTGCAAGGCCATAACATAATCTCTAACTTTAAACATTGCAAACTTTTAATCCGCATAACATTCCATACATATACATGATTTTTATTTGAAATCTGCGTTTAAAATGCAAAGAAATTTTTATTTTTTATCGCATTGATTTTATGATATGCGTAAATTAAAATCTGGTTATGTAATGCAAAATTAATCGAAAAGTTTTAATAAATCGAGTTATTACAATATACGTATGTGCATATATTCATTTTTTCAATAGGAAGTCGATGATTACGATGTATGTTAAATTACTATGTGATTGATGAAAGAAGCCGCACAATAGTGACCATAACATAAAAGTCAGTAACGCTTAGAGCTTCTGCCGGTTACAATCTCGTGGTCGCTCTACGCTCTAATGGTTTACCATGACCGCATTTGTACCTGTTGTAAAGGCCTATCAGTGGCAGTAAAATACAATTATAACAGCACGATTACATTATGCAGCGTGAAATAATTTTACGTCATCTAAAATAGCCATATTATTTATATTTACAATGTGCAATAATCCTATGTAACAATATACAATTTATAAATAAATATGGAAGAGATATGTTTATAAGTAATTAAAATTCCAATGATGCCCGTTTGTATAAATTGAGGTATCGTGCTACAAAGTTAGTAATCTGCACAGTTAAAGATGTAATAACCGTTCGTGAAGATAAAGTTTCTAAAATGCCTTTATAAACACTCCGCAATTAATTTATGATAAGATTAGCGATCTAAAAGTTTATATAAATAAATGCAGATATGTATCGCTCGAGAGATATCAACGCGCTGTGTATTGTCACCTTTATTGCCGAGACGTTGATTCAAGAACGTGGTCAGTTATCATCGTGCAATCACCGATTTGCACACGTACAGAAGACATTTACTTTGCAATTCGCTGAGATTACGTAACGCGTGTATACATCATTTAATACATTCACGCACCGTACGGACTTAGCGTCGAGCCATTACGAACTATATCTTTATCCTTGACAATTTCAAGGTACGACTCGAAATATGGCTGTAAAAATTGTAAGAGACAGGAAAGATCCATTTTCGCAACTGACTAATTATTCATACTTACAATTAAACATGTTTATAGATCAGTAAATATTTAATTATCGCGCACTTTATCGGTCTATCACAATTCCTTTATAAACGTACAATAAAGATATAACTTGAAGGGATTAATGTAGTAAGTACGACTCGTGATAAAGCGAGAAAATAACTTTTTTTTACTTTATCAATTAGGAGATTTACTTTATCAATCAAGGGATCAGACATTAAATGAAATAAATAACAAAAAAATATATAGATAAATGACTTCTTTTGTCAATGTTATCGAATGACACGAACCTGCTCAGGTGGTACAGTAGCATTTATCACAATGTTAATAGGTTTTTACACTTAAAAAACATACTGTGTGTTTTCACAACTCAAACATTTTTATTACGTTTTTGTTACTTTAAATTAAATAATGCTTGCTTAATTACAGGTGCGTTTAAGTAATTGCAGGTGTACCTATTTAATTAATTAATTACAAGTGTAAAACTTTAAATTGCACAACATAGCGTAATTTACAAACATATTTCATTTTACATACTTTAGATAAAAAGATATGTTAATAAATAATGATTTTTTTACTCTTAATTGTAAATTTTTAGCCGAACTTGCAAAAAACATAATATCTTGCATTTAATAAAAATGTGTTGTATAGGTATACATTTATAAATTAACTTAAACAATGCAATATAAATTAATTTTATAATAATCAGAGTATCCATAAATAAAATTTATCATTTTTACATAGCAAAAAAAACATATTTTTGTAAAAGATATTCTTTAAAAATATTAATAATACTTGAATAAAAATGGTTTTAAAAACACACCTATATACGTGTTTTTTTAAATTTGATTTGTAGCCAGAAAAGATTATGAAAATGTTGCAAAAAAATCGCCGATAGTTCTCTTTTAATGATAAATTAGTGACAAGACTAAGAAATTTTTTTAAATGCTTTGAAACCTATTCTTGTATTTGTTCGTGGTACAAAGATGTGCACTATCTACGCAAAAATACATGCATACATATTACATTGTAGATGCGACTTTATCTATAGCTAGTCGCTAAGTTAATTGCTTTCGCAATTGTAGTAGAAGTATCATGTACACAGTTAACAGCGATTGTTGCACAGTAAGCGTAAAATTTTGTTAGGAATGTAAAAAGTAAAATTTTCGCTTTATCAAAATATTTATATTTTGTTAATTTCTGACACTTTCTAGACATTTTATAACGACTTCTCGTTACAAGAAAAACAAATTAAGATTGAATTGTTCTTTCCGCTATTATATATACATAATATACATACATTTACCACAAACGATATAAACACAAAATAAACTACAAAAGTTTCAAACTACATGTTTGATTTTGTAAAATTTGATATTCATTAAACATTATGAATTTTCTAAATAATATTTGCAAGAAAATTTATATTTAAGTCTTTAAATTTAATAAATGTTAGTAAAAATCGAAATATTCCTAAAGTACGATATCGTAATTAGCGTTAATTATATTGTTGTCATTTTATTTATTCCACGAATATTTGGTCTTGAATATTTTATTTATTTCTTTATTTCTAATGTATTAATTTGCATATGAAATATAATGACTCGGCAAATAAATATAGCACAAAAATGCTCAAATGGATTACGTTAAAAAATTGCACTCAACGAGCACATTCTCACAAATCACAAGTTTATGTTGCAATTTACGTTTGCACTGCTTTAACCACAAATTTTGCAAGCTACGGAAAAAAATGTGTATCATGTCAGTGTCAATTCAATTGTCGCGTACAAAGACGGTCGCGTAACTTTCACTCATGCGTTGCACGTTGAATTTACATTGATTTTTAACACGTCGATTTAGAGAGACCGTCATTTCGGTAGAAAAAAATATTGTGCAAAAATCGTGGTGTCAACACAGACATTTTTATTACTACTTGCACACCTTTGCGGATCGATAAAAAAAAGTATACCGACCCGATCATGTTGCACAGGCGAACGTAACGCAGCAAGCATGACAGAGCGACCAGCCTTGACTAAACGTTTCTCTAAGCCGATCGTTTCTCTTATAAGAGCAACGATACCGTTTCTATCTACTCGTATTCATCCCCACTCACTTGTGCGAATTTCCGGAAGCCAAATTAAACGAACGCGCGTCTGATATTTATATCGGTTTTTTTATTTCAAGTACACGTTTTTTATTCTTATCTTGAGAGTTTCGGAATTATCGCAGCAATATTATTCAAACCTGATAATTTTATTAAAAATGAATGTGGTTAACTTAAAATGAAGCAAAATGAAGCGTTTGCAGTTACGCATTTGTGATGAATCTTGAGAAGATATACATGCCAAACGCAATTTTTCCATTTCTATACTATTTATTTTATTGATAAAATAAATAATATAATAAATAATGTTTATAAATAATAAATGAATTATATAATAATATAATATTATGTATGTACATCGTATATGTAATATTATAGGTGTCTTCAATCCTATATCACTTACTTTTCTAACATTAAGCACATTAATTATTTTACTGGAATAAAAGTTATAATACAATATATAATATAATATATAAATAAATGTTAGGACCATTAAAATCTCTACTTAACATTCAGTATGCGGCGGATTACGAATCAAAATTTTCCGGAGTTTCTATTAGAATTAGTTTAATAATAGCGAAATATATTTTATAAGAGGATATTTGCTTAAAATTGGTATTTCCCCGCAATGGATTTTGCTCCGGTTGGAAGAATATCCAGAGATTATATCACAGTAAAAAATTAAACTCAGGGAAGTACAGAAACGCTTGCTAATTATTCAGAGTATTTTAATATAGCAATCTTTCTAAAAACAAGTTTTCCTGTCTTTTTGTATTGCATAATCAAAATTTCCACGATTACGAATAACGAATATCATACAATATTACAATATTACCTATTCTAAAAGTAGTACACACGTCATACATCAATGATAAATGATGCGCGTCTAATAAATTACGCCTACGCTATGGATACAAAATAAAAATGCCAAAGTAAAAAGAAAACAATGTTACAGCATCATTGCTGTGAAAAGCATAAGAATAAATACAAAAATTAAAACAATGGCGCATGTATTCAAATATACTGAGCTATCGTACGTTGAGGTCGATTCTTCCACCGTACGTATTTAACGCTAAACGTAGCTATATCTTCACTATATATATGCATATTAGCGTAGCGTATTCATACATATGTACAAAACACATGTTACATATGTAATAAGCGTTTCATAAATAAGTTATCGCATCTCTCTTTATTTTTGCGCGACGGCGTCGAGTATATAAAGGAGAATTTCGTTAGAGAGAATTTTCATAAAACGAATATTCACACAGCTCGATCTTATATTTTAGATCTTATAGATGGGATTTAGTCCAAATTTTAAATATCTAAAATATAAACTTAAATTTAAAAAATTTAATTTTTTATTAAAAAATGTTTTAAGTGCATTCTTAAAGATCTCATTTACTAGAAATTATTTCATTAGCTGGATGGAATCTTAAATACAAAATCGGACTATAAATACTTCTCTTACTCCGATCTTAAGATCTTAAGATATATATATTCAGTTTATTAAACTATATACCTGTAATCGTACAGCATCTCAAGTTTATACCTAACAATGAGATAATCTTAAATATCAAAAAATCTGATTTTGTGTATTTGAAATTATCTGAAGTACGCTCTTAAAATGAATCTACTAAAATCATTTCACTGCAGGCTGGATGGAATAATATTGAACTACCAAAGATCTAAACCGATCTTAAACACAAGATTGGAGCATAAATGCTTCCCTACTCTGATCTTGGATTAAACTCAGCTAATAATTAAAATGCATGATATTTTTATACAGCATCTCAAGTTTGGAGTTAAGATATGATCTTATAAAGTATAAACTATAAGATCGAATTTTAAAATATTAAATTTAAAATAAATAAATTTTATAATAAATTTATTAATTTTATAATAAATAAAATAATATGCCGCCTATTGATCGAGCCTCGGATAAGACCAGGAGCAGCGATCAATGATTATCACGATATCGTTTCATAGGGATCTGTTCATCGAGTCTTGGGTTGGGAGTGTTGGGACACTGCTGAGATATAACAGTGGGTTGGGATAAACGCACGGTGTGTTTCTAGGGAAATGCGTTGTCATGTTCGCGTAGTGTTGGTCGGAACGAGACAGTAAATTGCTGAGTGCTGACACTGCTGAGTGCTGACCACTGCTGACTGCTTGGAAAACGGCGGAGTCATTTCAAGTTTCCTGCAGGACGGTGAATATCTCGAACAGCCGAGACGATGTCGGCGAGATACGACAGAGCGATCACGGTTTTCTCGCCGGACGGCCATCTGCTCCAGGTGGAATATGCCCAGGAAGCTGTCAAGAAAGGCTCGACGGCGGTACGTTGAACAGTGTAACCTAACCTCCCTTCCTCCTGAGTTGAAGAGTCGCTTTCGAGTATTTCACCGGGTCCTCTCGTCTGTCCGCCGATCTGCGATCTGTTTGTTGTCATGCACGGGATGTTAGTTGTAAACTGAATGACTTTATTCATCTACTTTGCGTTATGACTCTGCGAAACCTTTATAGGTTAGGTTAGGTTAATAGTTTTGCAGTTGGACATGTCATTATTATCACTCTTGTTTCTGTCATGTCACATTGTGGCATTCTATTCTTAGAAATAAAACATCATAAGTGACACAAATTTAGCTGAAATTCGTAACAAAATTGATATTGTTTATTTTTGGCTTGTTAAAATGCAGGTTGGCGTACGCGGTGCAGATGTAGTAGTCTTGGGTGTTGAGAAGAAGTCTGTCGCTAAGTTGCAAGAGGAACGTACAGTGCGCAAGATATGTCTCCTGGACGATCATGTAATTATGGCTTTTGCAGGTACAATATTTGACTTGAGGATAAATATTTATTTTGTACGTCGCAAAGGGAATAATTATTTTTAATCTTTTTAACAGGTTTGACCGCTGACGCAAGGGTACTGATCAACCGTGCGCAAGTTGAATGCCAGAGTCACAAATTAACTGTAGAAGATCCTGTTACCTTGGAATATATTACAAGGTATATTGCAGGTACGACTAGAAAATTTACAGATTCTTCTGCTCAATAGAAAACTAGGATCTTATCTAGCATATGTACATGAGACGATGTTTGAGATCAAACTTGGGAGTCAACCGCTTTTATATGGAGCCATAAATCTAACAGAAAACTAAAATGTTTATTATTTGCAGGCTTAAAACAAAAATATACACAGAGTAATGGCCGTAGACCTTTTGGAATATCCTGTCTCTTAGCTGGATTTGATTACGATGGTGTCCCACATCTTTATCAAACAGAACCATCAGGGATATATTACGAATGGAAGGTGCGTGAGTTAAATTTCCTAAATCTTTTACTGAATAATTGAATATAATTATTTAATAGCTAAATATATTTACATAATCTCTTCCACAAAGGCAAACGCAACAGGTCGCAGCGCTAAGACTGTACACGAATTCTTGGAAAAATATTACACCCCGGAAGAGGTATCGACGGAAAAGGGTTGTATAAAATTAGCTATCAGAGCGCTACTTGAAGTAGTTCAGTCTGGGCAAAAGAATCTGGAAATAGCGGTAATGCGACGCGGGCAGCCATTACAGGTATATTTGCAATTTGTATCATTGTATCCAGCTGCACAAACTAATCTCACATTTTGACCGAAGATATTTATATTTTTAAATCATAAATTTATAATAATAATGCATATAATATTTTAGATGTTGGATATAGACACTATAGGCGAATACGTAACGGAAATCGAAAAGGAGAAAGAAGCAGAGGCGGAAAAGAAGAAACAGAAAAAGTGATGCCTTGTGCTCTAGTATGCACTTGACTATACCATTATTAATTTTTCTTATAAAATAAACATATTGCAACAAAAATAGAGGAAGGAAAGAATATAAATAAAACGCGATGAAATTTGTGATTTTTTTATTCATACTGTCTACTGTCACAGAACTGTGTAAAATGTGTATACAAAACCGTTCACCGCATATTTTAAGTTTTAAGATTTAGATTAATATTACGAGGACAAAGATCCTAATCTGCTAAGTTCTTTTCCAGCAATAAATAATTAAATTTCATATCTATGTGATACATCAAGTTATCGTTCGCTTTATATACATATATATCTTGCCTTCTTAAAAATGATATATTTTTAATTTTAATATATTATTAATAAATCACATTAATTAAATTGATACCACTTGAAATTTCAATAGATCTTTACTGTTCTAAATGTGATTTAACAAACAAGATAAATAGTTTTGATATCATTTTTACCAATGATCCGATATCAAAATATACCGTTTTATTCTTGGATATATTCTGGGGACAGAGATCTTCCACGATGATTAAACACTTGAAAGGATGGTAGATTCCGCAACGTCTCCCAAGATTTATTCTCCAAATCAACAACCGCCCGAATCTCTTTGAAATCGCCAGCGATGTACATAACGCCGTACATGACAACAAATAAACTGGCTATACCTTGGATTAAAATCTATAATAAATAGTAAAACATTCAAACATTAGCTTCGTTGAACTTATGGACTATCTGATGCAGAAGACATAACTTTTGGCTTTTTATATAGAAAGCAAACAGCCGCTATCAGCTATCATGAACCCATAACTTACATCGATTGGCAAAGTGGTAAACTCCTGTTCGGTGATTCGCAAGTAGGAACGATCTATAAACAAAAAAGTAATAAAACCTCGTAACTTTTTATTCCTTTTAACTGCAATTCGTTCGCCTTTCACTTCGGAAATTTTACCATGCACGTACTTATTTTACTTTAAATACACAAAATGCTAAAGCAGGGAAAATGCTAACCTAGGAAAGTGATAAACTTAGGGAATAAAGCGAATACTCACGCTGTGCCGCCGAATAGGCTGCATGTAATATAGACATAAATCCTACGAAAGTTATAAATTTATGTATAGCCGTAGCAGACATGACGAGCGTACAATATCACAGATGAGGCATTGAAATTCTGATTGAAATTCGACAGTGCAACAACGACGCAACGAGAACGATCATCGATTACCTCACGGCTGCAATGCTCCTAAGTCCTACTAACGCCTCTACGCGCACAAAATATGTGTCGAACTACTATAACGTAGCTGGATATTTCCAGCGGGTAATACCAGAGAGAAACCTGAGAGCGGCCATCCCTTTACCGGAAATAAGTTGGCGCTGGAAGTTCATATTTTTTAATGAACTATAGCTCAAACGATTGCTCCTTGATTGCTCCCTCAGAATCAACAATTGCTCCCCTTTTAAAATGATTATTTTTTAAGATATTTACAAAAAACTAAAATTTTCTAATTTTCACTCAAAAACATATTTCTAATAACTCTATGCAATTAAAACCGATGTAGAACGATTGCTCCTTAATTGCTCCTTATTGCTCCATCATTATTTTAATGATTTATTGCATATTTTATTGAAAAATTAATAAATTAATCATTTCACAAGTGACGCCGCCGCCACCTATCGGCCGCCTATTGTAACTACATGGTTCGGCAGCCAAAGGCGGAATATTCAAACGTAATATAAGAGCTCTATCGTTTATAACTATATCTCAAAGAGTTTAGTCAACATTTTCTATTGATTTTTGCTAGAACAACTGTTTCTCGCTTGCTCTATTTTGAGATATTCAATTGCTCCATTCGTATAATTAATTTTTAATAACATCTTAGCAAAAAACCACTTATTTTTTTGGAATAACGTATTTCCTATAGTTCTCTGCAAGTATATCTAACATACAACGATCGCTTCTTAATTGCTCCATTATCCGTAGATTACAAACTCGATTGAAATTAATCAATTATCTTAAGCGTATGCTTTACGTCCTTAAAGGCCATTGCACGTAACAAAGTTTTAGTTTTAATCGTAAGGCCGTAAGAAAATCGAATTAGACGCGCGTAAGAATTATTTTTTGAAACGTTGATCATTTTCAGCGTCTCTATAATTTGAATCTTTCATTTTTGTGTTACGAAATTATCACGTGATTCCGTATATTCCGTATACGGAATAACTCCGCCCGTTGCGCATTGGCCGGTGAATGACGAATTATTTTTTTTATTATAGGGTAACGAATCTGTGAATATTAGATTGTATATATTTATGTATTATTCCTATCTAATAATATTATCAGATAAATGCCACTTGTCACAGATTCGTTGTCCTAAAATGGATAGACTAAATCAGACTGGGCTGAAAATAATTAATCCTGGATCTCCATTATTTATCAATTTGTTGTGCTTACGGGAGATTGCTCTCGCGTTAGCACGCATCGAGTTTACAATAGAACTCGTTATGTCGGCATTATTTATTTCATGCTGTTTAAAATATACCGCGAATGGACGCGCGACGCGAGGAGACACCGTGTATAATCGAGCGCGATCAATTTATTGATTTTCCGAAGACGCGCGAGGAGAGCCGACCTTTGTTTACGGCGCGCCGTTCGGCTGCGTGCACGATGCGGCGACGGCGGACTGACTTCTTGTCGCGAACTCGAGCCGAGCACACGTTCTAGCGTGAGCGGTCACGCTTCCTTACGGGTGTTACTACGTAACACCGTTGTGCAAAACTCGTGCTGAAATCGGGATTACATCGAGTTGTAGCCGCTCATATCACTTGCTATCTTGCTGCCTGTGCCACGTTTCACCCTCCTATCGAGCTGCCTAGCAACTACGAGAGAATCTGTGTCGTCACGACGAGAGAACGATGACAGATGCGCTCCACAGCATTCAACAACCGAACGAGAGCTTATACGAGCTTTTCTTCCTACAAGTGTTGTATCAGTTATAACGATTGCTTATTAAAGTGAATAAAGACTGTTTACGATATCTATATAGATATATATAAAATTACTCTGTCACGCGACAAAGTATTTTATAGATATATAGAAATATCTCAAAGTTGATACATATTTTATATGTCATATTAAACAAAATTTTAATAACGTTTGGCAGAAAAATAACGGGACGTTTATATATGAATATACATATAATATACCTGAAAATTTACAAAGAGAAGTGTCACATTCGCAAGAATACGATAAATTCATTATATTGATTACGACACTTATTGCGTGAATATATTTGCTTCGGAAATTCTTGTCTCTTTCGGATCTCACGTCATTCATTCTGTATATCTCGACACTCGTTCGTATTATAAGTACTATAGGGGTTCACGCGCGGAAAGAAGTACACCGCGGTATGGCTCCGAAGGCCGATACTCATTCGTATTATAAATATTATAGGAGTTTACGCGCGGGGAGAAGAACATGGTGGTTTTGTGCATCAAATATTTTTAACCACACCAGGTATACTGTAAAAGTATTCCTGACAGTCCGCAGTCTGTAAGTGGGACGGAAAAAATTTGATGCACCTTTTTCATTTTAAATAATGTTACTTGTCTGAAAAGCGACACCGCGCCTGTAAAAGACGAGCGTGTATCCGCAGGGGGAATTGATCCGCGCAATTCCTTGGGCTTAACGCACCCACGGACCCGAGTTTCCGACGCGGACATTAAGCCCCAGATACAATACCAGGTAATAGGCAATAGGAATAAGAATAACATATAGAGTGGCATCATTTTTCAATACATTATGTTGCCTGGCATTGTGTCTGGGGCTTTAGGGTCTTAATAGATAATAGTCTATTTTGTAGGACTCTAGCGGACATAAATAATTAGCGGCTCGTTTGCTACCTTATATGCGTATATGTGTGAGAGAGAGAGAGACTTTAGCGGCTCGTTCGCTAACTTATATGCGTATGTGTGAGAGGGAGAGACTTTAGCGGCTCGTTCGCTACTTATATGCGTATATGTGTGAGAGAGAGAGAGACTTTAGCGGCTCGTTCGCTAACTTATACTTAATTTATACTTTAATATTACGCCAAACATTCTTTGTATATTTATGTAGTGTGGATGGATGGATGTGCATGATGCATGGTGGTTTTGTGCATCAAATATTTTTAACCACACCAGGTATACTGTAATAGTATTCCTGACAGTCCGCAGTCTGTAAGTGACGGAAAAAATTTGATGCACCTTTTTTATTATAAATAATGTTACTTGTCTGAAAAGCGACACCGCGCCTGTAAAAGATGAGCGTGTACCCGCAGGGGGAATTGATCCGCGCAATTCCTTGGGCTTAACGCACCCACGTACCCGAGTTCGAAAGAATGTATGTGAGGTATACTCACTGTCCCGCTGATTCAAGCGACGGTGATTATAAATCACGTACGACGGAAGACGTGGAGCGTATCGTGAGATATACTCACTGTCCCGCTGATTCAAGCGACGGTGATTATACATCACGTACGACGGAAGACGTGGAGCGTATCGTGAGATATACTCACTGTCCCGCTGACTCAAGCGACGGTGATTATAAATCACGTACGACGGAAGACGTGGAGCGTATCGTGAGATATACTCACTGTCCCGCTGACTCAAGCGACGGTGATTATAAATCACGTACGACGGAAGACGTGGAGCGTATCGTGAGATATACTCACTGTCCCGCTGACTCAAGCGACGGTGATTATAAATCACGTACGACGGAAGACGTGGAGCGTATCGTGAGATATACTCACTGTCCCGCTGACTCAAGCGACGGTGATTATAAATCACGTACGACGGAAGACGTGGAGCGTATCGTGAGATATACTCACTGTCCCGCTGACTCAAGCGACGGTGATTATAAATCACGTACGACGGAAGACGTGGAGCGTATCGTGAGATATACTCACTGTCCCGCTGACTCAAGCGACGGTGATTATAAATCACGTACGACGGAAGACGTGGAGCGTATCGTGAGATATACTCACTGTCCCGCTGACTCAAGCGACGGTGATTATAAATCACGTACGACGGAAGACGTGGAGCGTATCGTGAGATATACTCACTGTCCCGCTGACTCAAGCGACGGTGATTATAAATCACGTACGACGGAAGACGTGGAGCGTATCGTGAGATATACTCACTGTCCCGCTGACTCAAGCGACGGTGATTATAAATCACGTACGACGGAAGACGTGGAGCGTATCGTGAGATATACTCACTGTCCCGCTGACTCAAGCGACGGTGATTATAAATCACGTACGACGGAAGACGTGGAGCGTATCGTGAGATATACTCACTGTCCCGCTGACTCAAGCGACGGTGATTATAAATCACGTACGACGGAAGACGTGGAGCGTATCGTGAGATATACTCACTGTCCCGCTGACTCAAGCGACGGTGATTATAAATCACGTACGACGGAAGACGTGGAGCGTATCGTGAGATATACTCACTGTCCCGCTGACTCAAGCGACGGTGATTATAAATCACGTACGACGGAAGACGTGGAGCGTATCGTGAGATATACTCACTGTCCCGCTGACTCAAGCGACGGTGATTATAAATCACGTACGACGGAAGACGTGGAGCGTATCGTGAGATATACTCACTGTCCCGCTGACTCAAGCGACGGTGATTATAAATCACGTACGACGGAAGACGTGGAGCGTATCGTGAGATATACTCACTGTCCCGCTGACTCAAGCGACGGTGATTATAAATCACGTACGACGGAAGACGTGGAGCGTATCGTGAGATATACTCACTGTCCCGCTGACTCAAGCGACGGTGATTATAAATCACGTACGACGGAAGACGTGGAGCGTATCGTGAGATATACTCACTGTCCCGCTGACTCAAGCGACGGTGATTATAAATCACGTACGACGGAAGACGTGGAGCGTATCGTGAGATATACTCACTGTCCCGCTGACTCAAGCGACGGTGATTATAAATCACGTACGACGGAAGACGTGGAGCGTATCGTGAGATATACTCACTGTCCCGCTGACTCAAGCGACGGTGATTATAAATCACGTACGACGGAAGACGTGGAGCGTATCGTGAGATATACTCACTGTCCCGCTGACTCAAGCGACGGTGATTATAAATCACGTACGACGGAAGACGTGGAGCGTATCGTGAGATATACTCACTGTCCCGCTGACTCAAGCGACGGTGATTATAAATCACGTACGACGGAAGACGTGGAGCGTATCGTGAGATATACTCACTGTCCCGCTGACTCAAGCGACGGTGATTATAAATCACGTACGACGGAAGACGTGGAGCGTATCGTGAGATATACTCACTGTCCCGCTGACTCAAGCGACGGTGATTATAAATCACGTACGACGGAAGACGTGGAGCGTATCGTGAGATATACTCACTGTCCCGCTGACTCAAGCGACGGTGATTATAAATCACGTACGACGGAAGACGTGGAGCGTATCGTGAGATATACTCACTGTCCCGCTGACTCAAGCGACGGTGATTATAAATCACGTACGACGGAAGACGTGGAGCGTATCGTGAGATATACTCACTGTCCCGCTGACTCAAGCGACGGTGATTATAAATCACGTACGACGGAAGACGTGGAGCGTATCGTGAGATATACTCACTGTCCCGCTGACTCAAGCGACGGTGATTATAAATCACGTACGACGGAAGACGTGGAGCGTATCGTGAGATATACTCACTGTCCCGCTGACTCAAGCGACGGTGATTATAAATCACGTACGACGGAAGACGTGGAGCGTATCGTGAGATATACTCACTGTCCCGCTGACTCAAGCGACGGTGATTATAAATCACGTACGACGGAAGACGTGGAGCGTATCGTGAGATATACTCACTGTCCCGCTGACTCAAGCGACGGTGATTATAAATCACGTACGACGGAAGACGTGGAGCGTATCGTGAGATATACTCACTGTCCCGCTGACTCAAGCGACGGTGATTATAAATCACGTACGACGGAAGACGTGGAGCGTATCGTGAGATATACTCACTGTCCCGCTGACTCAAGCGACGGTGATTATAAATCACGTACGACGGAAGACGTGGAGCGTATCGTGAGATATACTCACTGTCCCGCTGACTCAAGCGACGGTGATTATAAATCACGTACGACGGAAGACGTGGAGCGTATCGTGAGATATACTCACTGTCCCGCTGACTCAAGCGACGGTGATTATAAATCACGTACGACGGAAGACGTGGAGCGTATCGTGAGATATACTCACTGTCCCGCTGACTCAAGCGACGGTGATTATAAATCACGTACGACGGAAGACGTGGAGCGTATCGTGAGATATACTCACTGTCCCGCTGACTCAAGCGACGGTGATTATAAATCACGTACGACGGAAGACGTGGAGCGTATCGTGAGATATACTCACTGTCCCGCTGACTCAAGCGACGGTGATTATAAATCACGTACGACGGAAGACGTGGAGCGTATCGTGAGATATACTCACTGTCCCGCTGACTCAAGCGACGGTGATTATAAATCACGTACGACGGAAGACGTGGAGCGTATCGTGAGATATACTCACTGTCCCGCTGACTCAAGCGACGGTGATTATAAATCACGTACGACGGAAGACGTGGAGCGTATCGTGAGATATACTCACTGTCCCGCTGACTCAAGCGACGGTGATTATAAATCACGTACGACGGAAGACGTGGAGCGTATCGTGAGATATACTCACTGTCCCGCTGACTCAAGCGACGGTGATTATAAATCACGTACGACGGAAGACGTGGAGCGTATCGTGAGATATACTCACTGTCCCGCTGACTCAAGCGACGGTGATTATAAATCACGTACGACGGAAGACGTGGAGCGTATCGTGAGATATACTCACTGTCCCGCTGACTCAAGCGACGGTGATTATAAATCACGTACGACGGAAGACGTGGAGCGTATCGTGAGATATACTCACTGTCCCGCTGACTCAAGCGACGGTGATTATAAATCACGTACGACGGAAGACGTGGAGCGTATCGTGAGATATACTCACTGTCCCGCTGACTCAAGCGACGGTGATTATAAATCACGTACGACGGAAGACGTGGAGCGTATCGTGAGATATACTCACTGTCCCGCTGACTCAAGCGACGGTGATTATAAATCACGTACGACGGAAGACGTGGAGCGTATCGTGAGATATACTCACTGTCCCGCTGACTCAAGCGACGGTGATTATAAATCACGTACGACGGAAGACGTGGAGCGTATCGTGAGATATACTCACTGTCCCGCTGACTCAAGCGACGGTGATTATAAATCACGTACGACGGAAGACGTGGAGCGTATCGTGAGATATACTCACTGTCCCGCTGACTCAAGCGACGGTGATTATAAATCACGTACGACGGAAGACGTGGAGCGTATCGTGAGATATACTCACTGTCCCGCTGACTCAAGCGACGGTGATTATAAATCACGTACGACGGAAGACGTGGAGCGTATCGTGAGATATACTCACTGTCCCGCTGACTCAAGCGACGGTGATTATAAATCACGTACGACGGAAGACGTGGAGCGTATCGTGAGATATACTCACTGTCCCGCTGACTCAAGCGACGGTGATTATAAATCACGTACGACGGAAGACGTGGAGCGTATCGTGAGATATACTCACTGTCCCGCTGACTCAAGCGACGGTGATTATAAATCACGTACGACGGAAGACGTGGAGCGTATCGTGAGATATACTCACTGTCCCGCTGACTCAAGCGACGGTGATTATAAATCACGTACGACGGAAGACGTGGAGCGTATCGTGAGATATACTCACTGTCCCGCTGACTCAAGCGACGGTGATTATAAATCACGTACGACGGAAGACGTGGAGCGTATCGTGAGATATACTCACTGTCCCGCTGACTCAAGCGACGGTGATTATAAATCACGTACGACGGAAGACGTGGAGCGTATCGTGAGATATACTCACTGTCCCGCTGACTCAAGCGACGGTGATTATAAATCACGTACGACGGAAGACGTGGAGCGTATCGTGAGATATACTCACTGTCCCGCTGACTCAAGCGACGGTGATTATAAATCACGTACGACGGAAGACGTGGAGCGTATCGTGAGATATACTCACTGTCCCGCTGACTCAAGCGACGGTGATTATAAATCACGTACGACGGAAGACGTGGAGCGTATCGTGAGATATACTCACTGTCCCGCTGACTCAAGCGACGGTGATTATAAATCACGTACGACGGAAGACGTGGAGCGTATCGTGAGATATACTCACTGTCCCGCTGACTCAAGCGACGGTGATTATAAATCACGTACGACGGAAGACGTGGAGCGTATCGTGAGATATACTCACTGTCCCGCTGACTCAAGCGACGGTGATTATAAATCACGTACGACGGAAGACGTGGAGCGTATCGTGAGATATACTCACTGTCCCGCTGACTCAAGCGACGGTGATTATAAATCACGTACGACGGAAGACGTGGAGCGTATCGTGAGATATACTCACTGTCCCGCTGACTCAAGCGACGGTGATTATAAATCACGTACGACGGAAGACGTGGAGCGTATCGTGAGATATACTCACTGTCCCGCTGACTCAAGCGACGGTGATTATAAATCACGTACGACGGAAGACGTGGAGCGTATCGTGAGATATACTCACTGTCCCGCTGACTCAAGCGACGGTGATTATAAATCACGTACGACGGAAGACGTGGAGCGTATCGTGAGATATACTCACTGTCCCGCTGACTCAAGCGACGGTGATTATAAATCACGTACGACGGAAGACGTGGAGCGTATCGTGAGATATACTCACTGTCCCGCTGACTCAAGCGACGGTGATTATAAATCACGTACGACGGAAGACGTGGAGCGTATCGTGAGATATACTCACTGTCCCGCTGATTCAAGCGACGGTGATTATAAATCACGTACGACGGAAGACGCGGAGCGTATCGTGAGGTATACTCACTTACCCGCTTGATCCAAGCGACGGTGATTATAAATCACGTACGACAGACGTGTTGTTGGTTGGATGTGCATGATGCATGGTGGTTTTGTGCATCAAATATTTTTAACCACACCAGGTATACTGTAAAAGTATTCTTGACAGTCCGCAGTCTGTAAGTGGGACGGGAAAAATTTGATGCACCTTTTTTATTATAAATAATGGTTCTTGTCTATTAATGATACTGTAATATATTTACTTCAAAATATTTTTTGTACATAATATGTATAAATAAAGAATACTTAGATATAAGAAATTGTACAACTAATTTTATTATTTGTACTATTATTATTATAATTATATTATTGATATTAATGTCTTCCTTAACACACACACACACGTCCATATACATATATATATAGTTTTGTAGTAAATAATTTCAATTTTTTCAGGTTTAGTGAAATGATTAACATCGTTATCATTTCATGAAATGATAACGATGTATGTAAATAATAAATGATAATAATAAAATAGGTAAATTGTATTTTTTTTGTTTTACGTTATATAATTAAACAATAGATTAAATTTAATTATGCGTCTGTGGAGATGCACGAAAGAGCAGAAAAATTATTAAAAGTGCATAGTACATCCCGTGTCAAGAGATCCCACATCCCATGTCCCGCGGTTTAGATCTTTTGAAGTATGCAAAGCGCACGTAAAGGTGCGCCTACATCTGTCGTAACGCTGCGATTGTGGTCGTAAGCAAAAAAGCTTTCGTAAACAATATATCTATGTTAATATATTTTATCCAAAAAAATATGAAGGCGTAACAATAAATCTAACAATAAATATATCTAACAATAAATATATGTCAAATATTTATTTCTTCGCAACAAATAATACATATTACATATACACATAAAATATGTTTAAAAAATTACACATAAAGATGTAAAAAAAAAAATTCGGCAGTGCAGGGTTTTGAACCCGTGATCTCATCAATACTAGTCCTGCGCTTACTCACTGCGCTGTTCGGCACTAATCTATAGCACTTCTTTCTTTCTACCTTATAAAGTACTCTACCGATCGCTCGAATTTTTTAGAATAACAAACTTTTCTTACAAGGCGCATTCGATGAAAAGCTCTTGCAGACCTTAACTGTAGCCCATATAGATTCACCACAAAAAAAGCGATCAAAATCGGTGAAGAGTCAGATGCGACCTCTCCTTGTGAGCGAGACGGGTAAAAAGAAATTTCGGCTTCGCCGCTGCTAGCTAGCTTACCGTAACGTGATACGTGAGACAAGGACGGTGAGATTGTTGTCGGTCCTTGTCTGACTCATTCACCTTATCGATTTTCAGTAGTTTGGACACCAACCATAGTACGGACACGCACCCATGTACCGTTACCGACCGTGACGAGCGTAGTTTGGTTCCACTTCTTCAGGCGGCGCGTCGGAAAATGCATCCACCGCAAGAACAAAGGGATGGCCGCTCTCAGGTTTCTCTCTGGTAATACGTATTCTGTTCCGCGCGCTATGTCCATAATATGCCTAACAATGCCTTACAAAAATGATAATTAAAAATTGGCCCATTTTAAAAACATAAAAAGTAAATAAAATTATAATTAAAATCCTATACTTGAAATGTTTATTTGAAAATTCTTTTAAACAAAACGCTTACCGGCCGCGCGGGCATGGATCTCTAGAGGAACTTTAGATAAATATAACATGAAATAAATGAAATTGTTCGAATACCTATACTTTCAAATTTGTTATATTTAGTCAATATTATACATATAAGAAAACATTATTTAATTATGATCCAAATGCATCCGAGTATAAGCGAGCAAAATTATTTTATTTATTTATTTTATCATATACATATGTATAGGTTTTCTTACAATTATGAAATTTCAATTGCAAATTTTACAGTCTTGAGTTTTATTACATTAAGGTCTATATTATACTTTTAAAAAATTCTTATAACGTTATTTTAAAAAAGTGAAAGCTGGAACACTTATTAACATAATGTATATGTATGTAAAATTTATGTTAAGTACATAATATATATTGTATATTATGTAAGTATACATAATTATTTATAAATGCCTGAGACACAAAGATTAATTATTTGTAGGCACATTAATTGATGCACATTCGTATTTCGTATTGTATATGTGATATTCATGATCGTTATTATTTATAGTTATTACTTATTTTAATAATTTGACTAATAATAATAGTAATTAAAAGATAAATACTAAAAATAAAAAAATTTCTCAGAATAATATTAAAATCTAGAAATATTATAGTTACAAGAAACATACGTTTACAATATATAATTTAACGATAAGACAATAATAATAATAATAGTTAATTGTCGTTTTTATTACTCTAAAATCTGAAATGCTCCACAATTAATGTGCAGTGTGCATGCAGAAATACATATACAATATATTGTACAATTCCATTGCCCGTACAACCCAAAATATTTTTTTAAATGGTTTACAAAAATATTTTTAAAATATGTTTTTATATCCGCCAGATCATGTCTAAAAATATTTTCAAAAATGTTTTTAAAAGATTGCATACAAATATATTCAATAATATTTGCAAAATCTTTTAGAAATATTGCTTTAAAAAATAAAATATGTTTAAAATAATAAACATATTTTATTTTAACATGAAAAGACAATTTAGTATTAAAAGTATTATTTTTCTATTTTAATGTATAACCAGAATCGTCAGTTTGTTTTATTTTTATAATCTATTTTCGTGTATTTTCGTAATTTCATATAATTATCAAAAGAAAGAGAAAGAGAGAGAGAGAGAGTTTAAGAACTATAATATGTATAATTGAAGAGTACAGACATTATCGACCGTCGACATAAATACCTAACAATTTTCTATCTCAGCATTCTCAGCTGATATATATGAAAACGCACGTGGATGCATTTCGTTTACATTATATTTGGTTTGACTTAGGAACTGTATGATACTCTATTCTTTTTAGTGTGTGATTTTATAAAGTTAAACTTAAGCTGAAAACAATAGTTCAGCTGAGTTATACACTATAAATATGGGGGTGAGTTAAAAAATATTTAATATATGTTATTTTAATGGGTATAATTCGTGTCTAACCTCTTAGAAATTTTTGTCTAATATATATATAGAGATATACACATCATAATATATTTATTTAACGTTTAATTTTTAATCTAGAAAGAGCATATTTTTTATAAATTTTAATTTTTAATTTAATGAGAAATTATAGGGTTTTACTTAAAATAAGTACTTTATGCAATTACTTATTTTATAGAAATTAAGAAAGCCAAAAATCAGTAAAATTAAGAGAAATAATCAGACGAAGACAAAGCTTTCAAAGCAAGGAAAGCTTAAAACTCGACGACATAAATCACCAAAGAAACAACCTCAGAAATCAGCACCACCTCGTCCAGAAATAGTAGAAGAGGAAGAAGAGAGCGATCATGGAAGAGATTTGATGGACATGGTTGATGAGGATGATTTAAATTTTCTAAATAACGCTATATCCAACAAATCTTACAATTTGTTGAAACAGATTCGATTAAACGAGTACGGTTGTAATTTGTAATTTGTAATAGGATCTACTATAAATCGTATATGTATATATATATTTATCATTTTTGGCTTTAGAACAGACAAGGGCTTGAGCGAGAGAAAAAGAAAAAATATTGGAAATGATCAACCGTTAGAAGAACTATACGAGAATAATGTTGCAAAAATTGTGGAAGAGACAGGAGGGAAGTCAATTCGCATGTTACTTCCCATAAAAACACAAAATGGCTTTATAGAGAAACGTATTATCGAAGAAGATAGTAAAATTTCAAACGAAGAAGAGAATGAAGATACAGATAATAAGAGCCAGGAAGAAAGCAAGGAGGATAATCAGCAAGAGGGAAATAGTGATACGGAAATGGATATGGATACACATGTAAGACTTAAGTTATATATTTCATTATTTCAGAAATCTAATATAAAGTATGTTATCTATTGGAAACTTTCAGAATAACTTGCAAGTAACTGATAAGCCAGTATCTACCATCGAACTTCTGGCATGTCGCGAGGAAATACTGAGATCCAAGCGTTTTAAGATAGGCATACTTTCGAGCGGCATATTAGAAAACCCAGAACTGAAATCCGGGAATTTCAAGATATTGCTAGACATGATGGATGAAAGAGCTTCAGAAGTTTACATAACAATCAGGAAACTGGCAATGGTGTCCCTTTTAGAGATCTTTAAAGACTTGCTACCATCTTATAGTATTCTGCAAATTTCTCAGGAAGGAATAAAGTGTATGTATACATGTATACTTATATGTGTATGTATAATATGTAAAGCTTACAAAAAGATTGCATAATATATGTATACATTATTAATAGATTCTAATCAATTTTATCTGTGACTTTAGTGAAGAAAGATACTCTCGCGCTGCAGAATTATGAAGCTACCTTATTGAGGAGTTACAAAAGCTATTTGCAGAAGCTCGAAAAGATATCTAAGATTTTGAGAAGAAAGAAAGGCAACACGCAATCAGTAAACGAGCGAGAAATGCAATTGGGCGAGACAGCTGTATCGTGCATGTGCGATCTTCTCACCGTTCATCCGTATTTTAATTTCTCCGTTAATATAGCTAATTACCTCCTTCCCTTATTGGATAATAAACGGAACAGTGTAAGAGAACAAGTTGCACGATGTATTTCTCAAATATTCAAAGAAGACAAACGTGGTCAGCTATCTCTCACAGTAAGTTACAACAGAAACTTTATTTCTGTTATACTTTATATTTTGATATAAAATAATATAATTAGGAAGTTATCATAACATATTTATTGCACTAATAAAATTCCAGATAGTTCGAAAATTAAATCAGTACATCAAGTCGAGGAAACACTCTGTATATCCTGAGGTTATAGCAGTGTTACTGGCCCTTCGCATCAAAGATGTCAATCTGGACAAGGAAAAGGAGGACGAAACGAAGCAGAAAAAGCTCATATCTCATAAACAAAGGATACTCTCATTAAGCAGACGAGAGAAGAAGAAGAACAAGAAACTAGAGCAAGTAGAGAAAGAAATGCTCGAGACGAAGGCCGAAGAAAATAAGCAGTCGAAACATAAGATTCTCACGGAAATAACAAGCATAGTATTTACTATATACTTCAGAATTCTGAAACAAGCCCCCAATAGTAAAGTATTATCCGTGTGTCTGGAAGGATTGGCCAAGTAATGCAATTTGTATACCTATTTCTTGTATCTCTTTATATGTTTGCTATTTATATTTTACTCGAATATCATATTTATACATTCCAGATTTGCGCACTGTATCAATATAAATTTTTACCAAGATTTAGTAAGCGCCATAGATAGATTAATAGAGGAAGGTAATTTAGGATTGAGGGAACAACTGCACTGTGTTCAATGTATATTTACAATATTATCTGGACAAGCTGCAGCATTGAATATCGATCCGTACAGGTTTGTATATCATAATTTCCCTCTTTCCCTTGCGTTGTACGTTTTATACGATAAATTATATACTGCTACGCATATATCTCATAAATATACAGGAGAAATCATATTACTGATATATCTCTTTCTTGTATAGATTTTATGTGCATTTGTATAAAAATATATTGAAAGTCCACTGCGGGAGGACGCACGCGGAAACTGAGATCGTGTTGCAGACGTTGCTGCAGATTCTCATTCATCAGCGAAAGAGGATCACGCAGACACGTATGATAGCCTTTGTAAAGAGAATAAGCACCCTGGCCTTACAGTCGCAGCATAACGCGACGCTGGGAACTCTCGGTATTATCAAACAAGTGATGCAGCTTGGGAAAGCGGCTCACGTTTTATTGGACACCGACTGCACCGGCGACGGTCATTACCAGGTTGAAATTGAGGAACCTGATTATTGTAACGCTCACTGCACCGCGTTGTACGAGCTCGTTGCTTTACAGGTATTATCTTTAATGCGATACTTCTTTTGCTTGGAAACAACTACGAAAACGAACTACGGATAACATACTAATTGTTCTTACAGCGTCACTATCACAGTGTAGTACGGCAACTCGCTAAAAATATAGCGTACACCACACCTACGAGCGGTGAGGGCAGCTTGGCTACCGAAATTGCGAAGCTGTAAGTACCAATTTCGCTTAACAATTATGATAAACTATTGTCGTGTCTGTTTATCGTACGCGTAGTTATTAAATATAGATAGTTATGTTAGATCTTTTTACATTGTTCGTTTTATTAATTTTAGATCGCCAGAGGAGCTCTACACGGAATATGATCCTGCGGGTGTAACGTTTAAGCCTGCTGTGCCTATTCCAAAGAAGATTACCGTTAAAAAATCACCGGTGAATTACAGCATGAGTCCTAAACTCGAGGAATATGTTAATACTGTTGACGTCGGCAATTTATTTGCGGACGGGCATGTGGACTTTTATAAAGCCTGTAAAAGTAATTTGTAACATGTAATAAAAGATGGAATATATATAAAAAAAGTTCGATCCTTTGATCGATCAATTTCGCAACAATATTCAAAATGACTTCTTTATTTAGAAACTTTAGGATGAATGATGATTGTTTCAGTCAGCAGAGTCGTTCAATTCTACACAGCAAAATCTTGAGCTGCATAATTTATCGTTTCTCTAAGTAATTTAATCTTTCCGCATATTAAACGAATTAATATATAATTAATAATCTATATTAATAAAGTAGCAAAGGTAATACTCGATGTCGATAAGTTAATCGGAGCTAATTGTTGTCGTCCTAAATCCGGACTGAGATCGAAGTATCGAACGCGAACGAACAAGCTATTCGTTCGTGCTCGTTCGCTTGACGTAACATGACATGAAACATGACCACGACCCACGACGATTGCCGAACGTCTCCGATTCCTACCACTTGTTCGGCTTGTTCCTAGTGTTCCTACCCGCGGTCCCGCGCACGTCCGAGGTCCGAGTTGCGGCTATGTCAGCTATGTGTTTTGACACGCTTTGACGTTGTCCAGAAACCAGGAGCACGTCGTAATATTTCACCCAGGATGATGTCCGAAAGGGATTACGCGCCCCTAAGCGCGGCATGCGTACGATCCCTCAATGACAAGTTGTACGAGAAACGGAAGCCAGCTGCCGTGGAGATAGAGAAGTAAGGTTATCCTGTACTGTGTATGTTGCACAATTGCATCGCTGCGCGTTTCACGGGTCACGGGTCCTTTCCTCTTCTTTTCCCCAGGTTCCCCTCGATCTCCCGAGTCGCAGTTCGGCAGCCCTTAAATGGATTGTAGATTATTACTGTGCAAGAAACCTCTCCAATTCTTCATTCCTCTTTCCGTTTAATGATTAATTTATTAATCCGACAGGATGGTGAAGGAGTTTGCCGCTCACAACAACACCGTGCAGATCAAGAGACTGCTGAAGGTTCTCGGGCAGGACTTCGCCACCTCGCAGAATCCGCATACGCGCAAGGGTGGTTTGATAGGCCTTGCAGCGATCGCGGTCGGTCTCGGAAAGGATACCGGTCAATATATAGAGGACCTGATTCATCCGATCCTAGCATGTTTCTGCGACGCCGATCTGAGAGTCAGATACTATGCTTGCGAGAGTCTGTACAATGTAGTTAAAGTAGCAAGAGGCGCGGTACTGCCTCAGTTTACAGACATTTTCGCCGCTCTCAGCAAACTGGCTTGCGACTCTGAGCAAAGTATAAAAAACGCCACCGAGTTACTTGACAGACTGATGAAGGTAGCTGGGGAATACTTAAAAAAATTCTTAAAGATGCGATTTTTCCTCTTTTTATAACTCACGCTCGATATCCTGTTTCAGGACATCGTAACGGAAAGCGGCCTCTTTGATTTAGTCGGATTCATGCCTCTGTTACGCGAGCGTATCTATACAAAGAACCCATTTGGCAGACAGTTTGTAATATCATGGGTATCCGTGCTGGACGCGGTGCCTAATATGGACTTCATAATATTTCTACCTGAGATACTCGACGGATTGTTCAGGATATTGGAGGACCCGACGCCGGAGATCAAGAAGGTCACGGATACGGTTCTTGGTGAATTTTTACGTAGCATAAAGTCCAATCCCGCGAGAGTGGATTTTCCAGCCATGATAAACATACTGATTACACACGCTCAGAGTAGCGACGAGCTGCTCCAGTTGACCGCCATCACGTGGATCAAGGAGTTCGTACATCTGTCCGGGCCTCTTATGCTGCCGTATATGTCCGGAATTCTCGTGGCCGTTTTGCCATGCTTGGCCTACGACGGTGACACACGTAAGAGTATTAAAGAAACGGCGACGCAAGTAAACGCGAATTTAATGAAATTAATAATCGTCAAAAGTACAGAGGTTGCAAACAAGGATCAAGAAAGTAAGGTACATTCTACAAGAAAAAATGACGGTAAGCAGCGATTTACTTGCATTAGCGATGAGTTGAACGGCATTTTGAATAACACAATACGAGTATTTCGAATTACTGCAAAGATCGTTTGAGTTCAGACGCGATTTAAAATTCTAAGATTATTTCTGTGATTAAATTACTTGAAAGTTTGCAAGAGAGAATTAAATGTTAATTTTTATATCATTTAGAAAACATTGTACAATGTACATATGATAATGTGATAATGAAATTTCCTTTTCTTTCACTTTCAGATGTAACACAAGATCATTCCCTGGCTGAAAACTTAGATCTCGCTAGCGTAGTGGAGGTACTTACGAAACACTTACTGTATCTGTCAGTCCAAACTAAAGTCGCAGTTTTAAAATGGATACACCACTTGTTCATAAACATTCCGCAAAACATGTTTAATCACATCGAGGACTTATTTCCGATATTAATGAAATCCTTGAGTGACGCTTCCGACGAGGTGGTGCAACAGACTTTAGTGGTAATGGCTGAGATTATCAGCTCGAAATCTCCGGAGGCGGTAGCGACCGATCCCGACGCAAAGATGCAGAACAAGTATTTTACGAAGTTTATAATAAATTTATTAAGGCTCTTCTCGACCGACAGACATTTGCTGGAAGAACGGGGCGCTTTCATTATAAGAGAGCTGTGCGTGCTTTTGAGCGCGGAGGATATATACAAAACTCTGGCGAAGATACTGCTGGAAGAACAAAATTTAAGCTTCGCATGTACAATGATACAAACCTTGAACGTTATTCTGTTAACCAGTTCCGAGTTGTTTGATTTGCGAAACAAACTTAGGCATTTGGACTCTCCAGTAAGTTTGCCGTGTATTCAGCTTTCTCGTAAAATTTTATAAAGTAGCCGAACGTGATATCGTCGATTTTGTTACAAAAATCAGCTATTTATATAGAACAATAATATTCATGACTGTGGAATTTTTTAGGATAGTTGCGCGTTATTCGAGTGCCTGTATGTGTCTTGGTGTCACAATCCAGTCGCAACAGTAGCCCTGTGTCTCCTGTCTCAACATTACCGACATGCGTGCAACATCATTCGCTCTTTGTATCCTTTATTCTATTCTTTCTCATTTTCTCTACTTCCATTATTTCAACAAATGTTTTTAAGACCTTAACGCAACGTCTGTATCAGCGAAAACATAGAGGTCACAGTGGAGTTCCTAACGGAGATAGATAAATTGGTACAATTAATAGAATCACCGATATTTACTTGTAAGTATACGGCATCGCGTTGCTAATAAAAATATTAAAGCGCGTTACATTTCTTTTTTTTGTTCAAGATCTGAGATTGCAGCTTTTGGAATGGGAGAAGAATGATGCTTTGATATACGCGTTATACGGTTTGCTCATGATCCTGCCGCAGAGTGATGCTTATGCTACTTTGCAACGTCGTTTAGCGGCGATACCTCCAGCTACGAAGCCGATACCTAAAAGTGACCACTCGCAAGAGAAAACAGATGCTGATTGTCCGTTCGATTTCAGCAAACTGTTAAAACATTTCCATGCAGTACAAGAGCACCACAGGGAACAGAAGCGCAAACAAAGACTGAATTCCTTAGTCGAGAGGAATACTAGTCATGTAGATGTATGAATCAAGCGTTCCTTTTTTCACGCGCGAAAATTCGTACGAATTTTACGCATATAAGAGAAAAGAGATACGCCTGATTTGCTAATTTTTTACTACATAATTTTACTGCATAATGTAAAATTTATGTTTAGCTTTGTTATATAAAAATATAATTATTATTTATTGAAACGCTATCGTTAGACTCGTTGGAAATAAACGGTCGTGTCGTTGATCTTAAAGTAAAATCTTCAGTCATTTAGCGAGGAAATAGAAGTACGAATTTCTTTAACATTTACATTGATAGTTTATACACTAACAAATCGTACAGACATATCGGACTTCTAATATATACATTCTAAGTTTCAGTCTTTATCTCGTAATTATTGTCGGATTGATAGAGAAATGATAGTGTTAAAATTCGTGACGTGTTAAAATTCATACCCCGCATCAGCCATGTCTTCCATCCTCTCAATAGTCTCAGTCGTTGACAATTCAAGTTCGTCTATAAGTAGACCGTTTTCACAAAGAAGCACCGCGATTTGCTCTTGTGTATCGCAGATGTTGCGCCGCCATTTCTTCGTGCTCTCCTGCACTGGCACACTCGTTTTTTCGATCGTTTTCGATTTGCTGGGGAGCCTGTCCAACGAATGCAAAAGATTCTCGTTGCGCTCTTTGCTCTCCTGCGACAAACGATAGGAGAACGATTCCAGCACGCGTTCGTAACTGTCTATGTCCTTGTCTAATATCTGAGTCTGCAGGAACACCGTTTGTGCCATTTTGTACCAGTCGGCGACGCACTCGGATCGCTGCGTCATTGCCGGTGTACACTCCGACTCCAGAAGCGCTTTCAATCGACGTCCCGTTTCCGTGACCTGTTTAACAAAGGAGATTATATTTCAATGAATCTCGCGAAAAATTATTCGTGCGAGTTTTCTGATTTCTGTCTTGATTTGCAATAACGGATTAGAAAACTAGATACGTAAATTTATGTACCTTTATGCGTTCAAGAACGTGGAATTGCTCGTCGTTGTAAGTGAGACTACGGGTGGCCCTGTCCCTCAGCAAATGTTGCCACCCATCCCTCAAGCGATCGACTAACGTCGCTGCCCTTTGGCTCGCTTTCGTAGCCCACGGGCACCACAAACCGCGAGTACTGTTGTCCCATTCTCCACGTAAGCTGCCCTCTTTTACATATCTGTAATAATATTTACGCTAATTAAATTTCTTTAAGCTTTAAGATTGCTGACGGAGACCGATTAGATTTTTTTTGCGTCTTTTGAGCCAATTTACCTCTGATGAAGTTGCACTATTGCTGGAGTCAGTTCGCTCGTAAGTTCCTTGCTCTTCACGTCTAATTCTTTCCGCCAGCTTTTAACCTCCACCGCGGTTTGACTGCCGAACTTTCGGAACACGTGCCTGGCAAAGGTCTCGCTCCTCTCTACCGCTAATACGGTATCCTCCACCGCTTTCGTAAATTCTTTCGAATGCTGACACTTCTCCAACACTCGAGTAAGCTCCGTAGATAGAAGACCGCTGAACGCGTCTATGGCATCCCGCGACAATTTGCTGCACAAGGCCAGTTTGTCGATTCTACGTTTACAAACGTGTCCTACGGAGCACGCGACCTTAGCTTGGCTCGCGTCGTTCTCTACGGAAACGAGATTCGCGAAGACGGGAAATTTGGGCAATTCGGTCTCCGTCGGCAACACAACGTTGTTGTTCTCTCGCGAAAATAGCATCAATGGTTTGTCGTTGTTAGTATTGGGATATCCCTTCCCTGGCGTAGACTCCTCGACGAGATTCGTGAGGGGAACCTCCCCGAGAAGAAGAATCTGCGCGTGAGGCATGATTTCGGTCTGGTCCTGAATGTGTATTTGTAAAGCGACTAGCTTCTCTTCTGGATGTAGGAAGACCTTAATCAAGCTGGCTCTATGAATGTTAAATATGTGAACGGGTTTTCTGCAAAGCGTGTCCGTGACCTCGCTAAAGAATCGCTCGAAGCTCCAGATTCTTTGCGGATCCACCTCAAGTAAGCCGGCCAATAGCGGAGTCACTATCTTCTTCAGACCCGTGCTCAGCTGGCAAGTCTGTGGCAACTCCCTGCTCCATTCGATCGGTCCGTTCTCCGAAGTCTGCAGCCCAGATATCACGCCTGACGCTTTCTTCGTGGTGATGTAGAACATGGTCTCCTTATTCCTTCGCCCGCCGAACGGCCTGAACGGCAGATTACCCGTCGCGACGTGGTAGAGAGTCACACCTATCGACCATAAATCAACAGTCGCGCCGAAGGTCTTGCCGACGGGTTTCCTCAGGACCGCACGTTCGTACATATCCGGATGCAGGTACTCCTCGGTGCCGTACAGTGAAACGAACTGCTGATCCTCCTGCAATTCCCGAGCGGCCCCGAAATCAGTAAGCTTGTATATCGTACTGCCGTCGTCAGCGATGAATTTCATTATATTACCTGCGCGAGAAGAAACAGAGGATGACCAAGAAACTCCGAATAGTCCGAATGCAAAACATGTATGTATAAAGTGCTGAAAATATAAGCGAACAAAAGCGCACGATATCGGTTCTGAATAAAACCAAATGGAAAATTGTTTTGTAACAAGAAAAACAAGTATAACAGAGCGTTACTTTAGCTTCAAAGGCTTTCCGATTGTATTACTCTGTACGTCACGTGTCTCCTAGGTCTCTTACCTGGCTTCAAGTCACGGTGAACCAAATTGTTATCGCGCAAGTGCTTCATGCCGGCTGACAGGTGTTCCAGCACCAGGAGGAACTCGCTCTCCGCGAGGCCGTAGGTGTTCTCCGGGTCGTCCAGGATGTTGAAGAGGCTGCCGCCGGTGCAGAGCTCCATGACTATCACCTTCCCCCTACCATCCTGCTCCTCCTCGATCGCCAGCAACTTGACGATGTTCTCGTGCTTGACCTTCTTCAGGACCTCGAACTCCCGCACCTGCACGTCGTGCGGCCGCATGTGGCTCAGCTGATTGAAGGTCTTCACCGCGACCGGTTCCCCGTTGTTCTTGTTGACGCCCTGGAACACCGCACCGGTCGCCCCCTTGCCGAGCACGCTGGTGGTGCACCAGACGTAGTTGGCGGATCCACGTAGGAACGACATGTCGTTCGCGCGAAGCTTCTCCTCGGACAAACGGTTGTCGCCAGCTTCCTCGACGTCTCCTCGCTCACGGTCCTCACGGTACGCGCTCCTCTCGTGACGTCACACCTCCTGCGTTTTTCCGTGTCGTGTCGATGGACGCACGTCGTCGTCGACGCGTCTCCGTTGGAAAGTCGTCGATCTCCAAGAAGCATTCTCGGCCGAGCCGGAGTACCAGGGGCAGCGTGTTCCCGAATAGGGCGAATGAGTTAGGCTGATTTGACGATTAAAAGCCAACGTTGGGATAAGTAACACATGGTCACGAATGTCACGATCCGCGGCGCGGACAACCTAACCTACACGCTACACGGAGAATTTCTTTCTCTCGACACTCTCGACATTGGCAGCCCTGGATCTCCAGGAGCTTCGCGCTTTCACCGCGCGAGGCCTTCGGGACAGTTCGGGTCGTTCGGGAGCGATCCGGATTCCGGAGTTTGGCTCGTCACTCCGACTTCCGACTCCCGTTCACAGTCCACTCCCGTCGAAGAGGACAGGGGAGGTAGACGCTGGTAGAGAGATAGAGAGGAGGAGAGGAGGAAGAAGAAATTCGGCCGCCGCGAAACAAACCCGGCAAATTGCCTCTTTCGCCATGGAGCTGACGGAGTTAACGAAACACCTGGATAAGATCAATGTCCCGCGTGCCGGCGACAGGATATACAAGGACGAGTGCGTTTACTCCTTCGACACGCCAGTAAGATTATCCCTCGTCCTTTGTTCCCCCTTTGCCAACGACACCCCCTACGAGATTGTCGGGCGCGATCGTTATCGTATTATTGAAAAATATTTTCTCTGTCCAAGGACACGACTACCGGCCTCTACGTCAGTCTCACCACCTTCCTGGGCCTCGGACGGGAGCACGTCACCCGGTATTATCAGAACACCGGCAATGCCGTGTATCTTCATATTAAGCGTATTAAGAAGGAGGTAATTTCAGTTCGCAGAGACTGACAATTTTGTTGAAGAATTGTTTCAACTTCTGTCTCTTTGAGAACTCATATAATATATTATAATTAATATAAACAGGACGTCCCATATATTCAGAAATATCTGTAAAATTTTTTATAGATTCCATCTGAGGAACAGGGAGATGGGCCTGAGAAAAAAATCACACGGTTGGCCATAGGGACAGCCGGTGGATTCATGCCAGATCAGCAGAAGTATATCTATGAGGAGACCTACCAGATAGTCATTCTGCCTGATTTCCTTACTATCGCTTATCCCACGAGCGATCTGCCTGAAAAGGTAGGACTTATCTGTGAGATTATATATAGTCGATAATATTTAAAATACACAATACTATCGGCAGGTGGAACAGGCAGTTAAGACTGTATTACAAATGGAAGGTGCATGGGCGGTGGCACAGGTAGAAGCTGTAGCCAACATGTGGGATGGAGAAGTCAGAGCGGAGTCAAAGTGAGTCCCTCAAAAAGTTTACCGTGGAATTTATTAATTGGATAATCTCGATTAATTGCGTGTATCTATTAAATTATACGTTTGAATACTATAATAGAGTATTGCTAAATATTATTGCAAATGTGCTTTAAAATATGCTGAACGCTTTTATGTTGCTTTTAAGTTGTCACTCAGAATTTACAAGCATTCAAATTTCATTCAGAAAATATGGAACGTTCCTTTGAACTTTTCTTTTGATCGCTGGAATAACGTTTGGTTATCTTAATAGAAATCTTTATTTTGAGCAAGAATGTGAAGTTTATGGACTTTTTAGATACGCCGCGACTCTGAAGCAGCTGGACAATGGCAAGAGGATCCCACCAAGTGGTTGGAAGTGCGAAAAATGCGATCTCACGCAGAATCTCTGGCTTAATCTGACCGATGGCAGCGTGCTCTGCGGTCGCAAGTTCTACGACGGAAGTGGCGGCAACGGTCATGCCGAGGAACACTACCGCGCAACCCGTTATCCCTTGGCCGTGAAACTGGGCACGATCACGAAGGGCGGTAAGGCCGACGTGTTCTCGTACGACGAGGACGACATGGTAGATGATCCGAATTTAGCAGCGCATCTGTCGCACTGGGGCATCAACATCTCACAGATGGAGAAAACGGACAAGTCGATGATTGAACTAGAATTAGATCTGAATCAAAAATTTGGCGAATGGGTCTCCCTTCAGGAAGCGGCCAGCAAATTGACACCGTTGTACGGTCCCGGCTATACCGGGATGACCAATCTGGGAAATTCCTGTTACCTGAACAGCGTCATGCAAATGCTGTTCATTATTCCTGATTTTGTTAAGAGGTACGTAAAATTCTCGATGGTGCATTTCCATTTTCCGCAAATGATTTTTGCTTCGACCGTACATAGGACCGTACATAAAGTCTGTCTGACAAAAGGAACATTATAGGATTGATATTCAGTAATTGTCGGTAAATTTCAGATATGTGGAGAAAGCGCCAAGAATATTCGCTAATAATTACAACGACCCGGCGTCCGACATTAATGTTCAAATGTAAGTTACGGTAATACTTGGTAAGGTAGTGTTTAACAATCGTCTAAAACTCCGAAGTATAATCCAACAAATTTCAATTTCTTTAGGGCGAAATTGGGTATCGGCTTACTCTCTGGCAAATACTCGGATCAGCCGAACAAATCCGGCACGGACGACGAGTCGCGGCAGGGTATTCCGCCGCGAATGTTTAAGGTCCTGATTGGTCGCGGACACCCTGGTTTCTTCTCGAATCGACAACAAGATGCTCAGGAATACCTCCTTTACCTGATTAATCTACTCAATGTAATATAATTTTATTTTTGGTAGTAATCGAGTTCTTCGTGTACTGTCAAATCTATCAAGCTAACAGTAAGCCGAAGATTTTAATCGGGAAATTGATTGAATAGCGCAACAATCGACATGAGGTGTGCCCCACGGAATGTTTCAAATTCAAAGTAGAGGAGAGATACCAGTGTGGCAAATCCAACAAAGTCAAATATACCGATCGGCCGGAATACATCCTGCCACTGCCAATACCGTTGGACGCGGCAGTGAATAAGGTGTGTATATTCGAAAGTATTTGATAAATTTTTCGAAGAGAATGATGTTCTTTACCAAAACTAATCGAGCGACGTATTAAGGACGAGGTAGCTGCATATGAGGCTCAGAAGAAAGAAGCCGAGGCGAAAGACCAAAAGCTAGATTCCAATACTCTTGCGAGACCCCGTATAAAATTGTCGTCGTGCCTCGAAAGTTTCAGTCGCACGGAAATTGTGGAACAGTTTTACAGTTCGGCATTGAACGAGAAGACGATAGCACACAAGTAAATATCATAGTTACTGATGGAATAAACGTTGTAACCATTCACTTAATAATTTTATATTCAAACATCTTGACTCCGTTCAGTAATCAACAATATTATAATCCTTTATATATCTCTTGAGTATTCTATTTTATTTACATAATCGTTAAAAATCGACTAGATTCTGTTTTTCCCCAGCAACCAGATCTGATTTTTCATAGCAAATTCTTTTGGCGTTATTATTTCTTTAGAACCACCAGACTGGCCAGCTTCCCGGATTACTTGCTGATCCACTTAAAGAAGTTCACCATGAAGGAGGACTGGACGCCCATCAAGCTAGACGTGGCGGTGGAGATGCCAGACACAGTGGACTTGAGTTTCCTGCGCGGAAACGGTTTGCAGCCCGGCGAGGAACTGTTGCCGGACGGTGTGACACCGCCGCCGCCTGTCTACGACGCGGTTCTCCTGAAAGAATTGATGGATATAGGCTTCTCGCCAAACGCATGCAAACGAGCCCTGTACTTCACAGAGAACCACAGCCTCGAAGCCGCGACCAATTGGGTGATGGAACACATGGCGGATTCCGATCTTGACGAACTGTTTGTGCCACCGGGAGTCGACGTTAAGCCTGGTAAATCGACACGCTTCTGCGTCGAATCGTAGCCGATCAATCGATTTTTTTTCACCTGATTACTGATTACTGATTTCAGGCGAGGGAAAGTTTGTGGCAGATCAAGCTGCTTTGGAGATGGTAATGAGCATGGGCTTCACGCGGGAGCAAGCGACGAAGGCGCTCAAGGCGACCAACAACAATCTGGAGCGCGCGGCTGATTGGATTTTCAGTCACCAAGCCGAGCTCGACGCTCCGGAAACGGACGGTACCGCGGCGCCAACGAAGGAGTCGTTCAGAGACGGAAGCAGTCGTGAGTTACAAAACTGTGTATCTTTCAAACTTCGAATTGTCGTCGTAATATCAATAATTCGAGAGAAAATATACGGTTTCTTATAAACAATACGGGCGCGTTGAGAGGAATTGAATATTGAATTGAACTTTTTCGGTTGTTTCCGTGTTTTAGGATACAAATTAGTGGGCTTTATATCGCATATGGGCACATCGACGATGGTAGGCCATTACGTTTGTCACTTGCTGAAGGAAGACCGATGGGTGATATTTAATGACGAAAAGGTACGACAGTTATTTCTAGATAATCTTTATGTTTATGAGAGTGTCATATTTTGTAAAAACTTTGATATTTCCTTTCTTACACAAATTTATTATTGCAGGTCGCTTTATCAGAAAACCCGCCGAAAGAGTTAGGATACATCTACATGTATCAACGAATTGATTAGTGTAACTGCTGTTTTGTATAATAAAGATGTTGCTTTCAACAATAAAAAAATGATACAAACGGTTTTTCATATTGTGTATATTGAAAGTATGTCAAAGCGATAATATGTCAACTAATCCGATCAGTTTTCACGACGCTAGAAATGTTGAAATGTATAAGGAAAAATAAGGGAACAAGAAGTACAAGATGAAAATTTCACTTTATTTTCTAACAATGGCACATTTCTAACTTGGCAATTACAATTGCCAATGGAAATGAAGTAAACTCTGTTCTGCTCTGTTCTGCGAATATATATGAATTCAAAAAGAAAAGCGAACTATCTCGTTTTTAATTAATGCTTCATAAATGCGTAAGTACCGGATTAATGGATTCTATGGCAATGTATAACAAGTTCTTTCGCGTGTTAATCGAATGAACGTTGAAATAATCGTAAAATAATATATGTATTTTGATTACGAGCTTGATCGTATGTATATATTCCTATACAGTCTCTAAATCTAAGTACATGGAAAGATCTCCAAAACTTCCTTTGGAAAAGGACGCGTTTAACTTTCGTTACATTTTATATCGAGTTAGCAGGCACTACTGGTGTACGGTATTATATACATTTAGCTTATATATATTTATTATCATACTGTGCTTTTTGTATTTAACTGTTTATGTAAAAAATCTTTAAAAAATATTTCAATCTGGTAGTAAGTAAAAGGCCTCAAGCTTACAGCACATTGTTATGAGAAACGTTCTGTATAATCACCGTAACACGTTGGTAGTACTTTCCTCTGAGAAAAGGATAACTCGATGACTTTCCATGAATAACGTTTAAGTTATCTCGTATATAAATTACGCATTGACTGTTATACCCCCCGGTGAACTCACTTTCGTGGATTTCACGTCTCGTCCTCTCTCACGCCGCACATTACAAGCTAATAATATTTATAATATATTATAGAGTATTTACAGAGAAATGCGTCGTGGGCGCTATACCCGATGGAATATATCAACGTACGGAAAGAATTTATCAAGTTTCTCGTATGCTTTACGCCACGCAAGTGACTCGCATATGTCACATACCTATATGCAATTAACTTGTAATGCAACATCTTTTCTTTTTACATAATCTTGACATAAGTATATCTATTATGCAGGCACCACAGTTGACGAGATTTCCAACTTTTTACTTTTTAGCGTCTACTAAGAAATACTAAAAAAATTCTCACTTAAATCGTTGAAACGTAGAACAAATACGAAAATAAAAATAACTTCAGAAGCTATAATGAGAAATTAGAAGTTATAATGCTGCATGACATTATAACGTTTGTTGAAGGAAAATCAATGTTTTTAAAACGTGATTATAACGTCTTTGTCAACATTCTTTTTACAGAAAGAAACTTGCGCTTGAATTTCTGGTCATACGTCTGCAATAATATATAATATATACTTATAATAATATATATGCATAATATATTATACGTAACGAGAACTTGGACATCACATTTAATTTGAACGTTTGATTGTGCAACAGATATAGACATTGATCGAACTTTCGTCATAGTAAAATTCGCATTGCATTGACATTCGTCATAACGTGATTAATATTGCATGAAAAATATGCAAAAATTGATTCAACTGGAAAAAACTTTCAAATGCGAACTCTGAGTGCTGACTATTTGTCTCATGAAATCGCTGAATGTAGAACAACCGCACGGCGGAACACGTTTGACAAAAAATATTATTATTAAAAAATGGATATTTTTTATGATACAGTCTCGAATAAGTCGTCAGACTTTATAAATGATCAATGCGGATATTGTCTTGTATTAATACCACCGTCGATGATGCCCACCGACGGTGGAATGGCATAAATGATTTGATTACCGTCCTTCTTGAACGTGGGCTCGATCAAGTCGGGCATCACTTCAATGTGCAACAATCTGCTCTTATTACCAAGCATGCATTTAAACCTCACATCCACTGTGACGTGCAGGTCGGCACCACGCAGCCTATCCAAGGAAAAAAAAAACTTTATTGCCAGATTCTTTCAAATAAGATTGCAATTAAATAAAAAATGTACACCCCACAATTCGCTTGAAACTTTCATCAAAATTTTCAGAAACCACGAACATTTTGGGGCAAACATAATATATTTTTACATAATACAGTATGTGTATCTAGAAAACACATTCGTATATTAGATATTATTGAGCTTTCAAAATATTTTCGAGGCGACTTACTGGTAGTATCGGTTGCTCAGCACGCCAACCAGCTCTCCAATTCTGTCATCTTTAGCGATGATCGATAGAACGAAATCGTTTCCACGATTCGAGTGAATTGTGATAAGCTGATCCCTTCCAGGTGAAACGCTTAGACCGGTGATTTCCGCTATCGGCATGCCTTTCTTCATGTTCTTGAACTTGACGCCGTCGAGTTTATACACAGTATGTTCCGTCACCACCAAAACGCGATCCGCCGGCTTGTTGAACCTGCGCGTTATTTCGGATTATTATATTATTTATCACAAGATTGACGAGATTATTGTCAAAATGAAAAACCTGTTAGTCTTCCTAATAAATGCGCTGAACAAGATGGTCTTGAAGTGGTCGGTGTTTCGTAAATTGTTTATCGACGAGTTGAAAACGTCGCTTTGAGGATTCTCATCTGGCTTGGACAGATAGTTTCCCTCCCAGCGACGATCTTGACCCCAGTAAGATCGCTTCGAACGCAATACAGCGCCCGCGGCCATCTGTAAATCAAATTCATGGCATGATCGGTACAATTAGCGGATCGCGCATTGAGCTATTGATAATCTATTTTAACTGGCAAAAAGAACTGGCTTTATTAGCTCTCTGATCTTTGACCTTTATTAGCTCTCTCACATTGCAGTAATAAAGATAAAATAAACGGTGAAAATTACCATACCTTTAGTCGAAGTTGCGGCCAATCCTCCCGAGGAATTGCTCTGAGTACCATCCACGCCCACCACCTCGCGTACATATTCCTCAAAGCGGGCACCACGTGTCTCACGGCGAAATTTTCGCGTGGCCACGATAAAGTCTTGCCGTAATTTCGCAGGTTCTTAACGCCTTTGAATGTCCGCTCGAGTTGCTTGATATACACGCGTCGTTTGTATCTTCTGTAATGCTCCATCAGCACTAATGCGGCCTTCATTTTCTTGTACTTTTGACGACAGAGGTATCCTCGCCATTGCTTTTGTAGGAGAATCACGACACCCGGTATTAAGTCGCTGCGCATCTGCAAACGAAATAATAAATCAATATTCACTATGACTGCAAATATTATCGCGATATATAAAATTCAGATTAGGCAAATTAACCTTTTCTAACGCAAATAAAGTCTGCGGCGAGCGAATAAATATCTTCGTATGACCGTACTTAACATCGTCCGAGAAACCTTTCTCATCCATCAATGTACGTACGCCTTCCTTATCACTGTCGCCTCGAAAGTTTGGCCATGTGTATTGTGATATCATTTTGTACCTAACACCAAAAAATTAAATTTTTGTTATTTCCATAACTTTGCATTTAAAACACTTATAACTTAATCGTTCAATAGTTAAAAAAAATAATTCATAAATCGTAAAGTTTCAACGTCCACATAATTCTCATTGCTTATCTCTTTTCTAGACGTTACTTTGTTTAAAAAAATTTTTTTTATTCTTATTTGTTCCTCTTTTATTCTTATTCAATAATTATCAATTAATTGATTATACCAATTCGAATAAGCTGTGTTATTTAATTCTACTGCGTTCTAACGGATTCAATACCTTTTTAGAAATCTGTCGTATCGTTGTCTGTACACAAAACCAGCTCGTCTCACTAATATGTTCTCCACAAGTCCCAAGTATCTTACTTGATGGTTTACTCTCTCGTCATCAAACACGACTGGAGACTTTACTTCGTTGGGTTTTATGCATCTAACATAAAAAGGTTCCTTACTCGCTAGATTCTTCACCAGTGCAATCATAGAGTTGCGGAACAACGTGCCAGCAGTTAAAGGCCTCTTTGTCGTCTAAAAGAAATAATACATAAATTCAGTTAGACAATCTTCTTCAGATAAATGAAATCGTGTATCTACATTAAGCATTAAAAACACCAATTGTAATATGGCTCAACATATATATGAGACCATCTTTGTACCTTCAAAATATTCTGGGCACCCTCAGGCCACATTTTGCTAATTACGGTATTTTTGCTTTGATAGAGAAGACGTTTGAAGTCTTGGAAAAGTGTGTCTTTGTTCTTGTCGAGGAAGCCATTGATGTTGTAAATCACATCGCCCGCATAATGTTTAATCTTAAATTGCGTTCTGTGTTCCAATTCTTTGTCCATCGGTTTTAATTGTCGAGAGCTATAGTGTTTATGGTTTACTAATTTCTTATCCATTGCGTTGAGAAGAATCTAGAAAAAGGCATATATTTTATTTTTTACAAGAGAATCTTCCGTTTAATGAAACTTTAGATCTTCCAACTACCTCATCGGTGACCTTCCCGACGTTAAGGCAAGCTTCATCCATGATTGCTATAATTCCCTTGTGAGCTTGTTCGACCAAATCACAAATTATCTGATTGTTAAAGTATTCAATGTTTTGCCAAGCTATCCCTTCTTTCTGGTACTCTTCTTGCTCTTGTTTCAGAACCAATTCTGCGAAATGTTCATAATTACAATTGTGAATCTTATGTCTCTCAATTCAAAGTGTTTCCGCGTATATTAAGCATTATACTCACCGATAAAAAGCTGTTGCAGCTTTTCGTTGCAATAATTGATACAAAACTGCTCGAAGCTATTTATGTCAAAGATTTCAAAGCCGTAGATATCGAGCACGCCGATCAGCGTTCCGTATCTCTTCATATCGTCACTGTTATTTACGTTAATGGATCCATTGACGCGCGACACTATCCACGTGAACAATCGCTCGTATATAGCCTGAAAGATTCATAAAAATCTTTGTCATCTCACTACATTTTGATTAAAATATTAAATCATAGGAAACTATAAGAAAATGGACAACTTGAATGCACCTTCGCTAATGCATCTCGGCCGTATTCGGCTTCTATCAAAGTGTGAGTCTTCTGCATAACTTCTCCACCCGCCGCTATGACTCTCTGCGAGAGAGTAGTGCTCAGGTCTTTCGAGTTGATGGAGAATAAGTTAGCCGTGTCATTTAAAGCACTGTTATTGTCGATTATAAGTTTGTCATCATCCAGTCTACAGGTGATGTTACCCTGAAAAGTAGCAAAGAATTAAATCACGTGGAATCACGCATGTAACTATTAAAGAGACAAATAAAGCGTTAGCGCTGAGAAAAGCGTCTACTTTGATGTCAATTACCTACCAAATGTAAGATACCAGCGACAATATTCCATATGGTCTGTGTCTCGGTCGTGGAGAACCCGAGGGTAGACATGGCGGTGCAAACAGTTTTGTAGTCGCTTCTGTCAGAAGTAATTGTCTTGTTATTGCTTCCATTGCCGATAAAGTAGTAAGCGGCTGGGTCGCGGACTAAACGTAGTTTGTTCAATTCGGCCTCGCTGCAGCCGTTTAGTAACTAAAAAAATTAACATATTTTTGCCATGGCATATTTGCAAGTGATTTATATTCCAATCTCGCGCGACGAGAAGTTTCAGGCGTGAAATTAGTGAGTGCAAGCAAACGGAACCTGATAGAAGCAGTGAAAGTTGCGTTCTTCCTTCTGCTGATAGACCACCCGCGATTTCTCGAGAAGGTAATTGGTCACATGGCCGCCGATGGGATCTCCCTTGAAATCGAAATTGATGTCCATGTACTTTCCGAAACGCGACGAGTTGTCATTTCTAGTTGTCTTGGCGTTACCAAACGCCTCTAATATTGAGTTCGACTGAATGAGAATGTTCTTCACCCTGAAAAGATGCGCAATCGTTTTTATCGCGTTTAGCCGCGTTATGGAATGAAAATATCTCTAGTATTATCTCGATGGAATCTTGTATTTTACGTTAAGCGCTGCGCGATTGAGTAATATACGATCGTTTCCAAAAAATGCAGTGAATTTAATCTTATCGCTTATATTCGCACTAGACAGATTAGATAGCAAAAGCTGATACTAATTGTCATCCCAAATGACAACTCGTACCTCTCGATCTCCTGCTGGCCACTGAGATTGGTCACGGCGGCAATATACTTCATTATGATTTTGCTAGCTTCTGTTTTCCCAGAGCCCGACTCGCCGCTTATGACTATACAAGTGTCCCTGCCCTGTTGCTTCATCTCCTTATGCACCGAATCCGCGATCGCGAAAATGTGCGGTGGATTCTCGAACAGTTCTCTTCCTGGAAATGATTTTGAAGATAAGAAGAGCATCGAAAATTATTAAAATAGCTAAACGTGTACATTTTATTCGTTTCGATACCAGACAAATATTCATCTCGAGGCGAAAATTATTAGTATTTTTTCGAACTCAATCGTACCTTTATACTTATTAATCTGGTCTGCATCGTAAATATTGGTGCTTCTGTAAGGGTTCACGCTCACGCAGACTTCGCCGATGTATGTGTAAATCTTTCCCCCGTTAAATCTGCAACAAAATACAATAGAAATGTCAAGAGTGATATATTAAGAAAAGATGGAAGATATAAAAAGTATAGAATTAACTAACAATAAGAATCAAAGTTAGGATTTTCTAAGCAAATTCATAAGTATTATTAAAATAAAATCTTGATAAAAATATTCTTCAGGAAACAAAGACAACGTAAGCAGTCTTATACTTTATGTATGCAAGCCGCACAATTCGATAAAGTAATCACAGTCAGTTTCCTTAAAAAAGAATTATTCGTTAGTTCATAATAAATAGTTCTGTAGAAATTATAGATATTCGATATCCACGAAAATAAAAGATAAGTGCTATCGGCCGTACAAGAGATCGACTTCGAGATTATCGAAGCATAATGAGTCACTTGTCCTTACTTCGACGACAATTGCGCGCTCGCCAGTGCAAATAATTATTCTTTTACACGTGGCGAGAATTTTAAAACGATATATTTGACGTATATACGAAAACGTTTTAAAACGTTCTTTCTGATCTTTATATCTGATTTGAAAAGAAAGGCTGTAGTAGTCTGACAAATAAAAGAAATACAAATCGAGATAAAAACGTGCAGTCAAATCAATCAGCCTATTTATTATTTATTTTATATGGCATTAATTATAAATACTCTATAATTTATAATATTAATTATAGGGTAGTATTCCGCAGAAAAACCTAAATTAACGCAAAGAGTAATTCTATTTCTTGAGCGCACAAGATTTTGAGATCATAAATCATAATCTCTTCAGCTACCCTCGCTCGCATTTATTCCTCTTTATAATAAGTAATTGTTATCTCACATTATTCATATCATTGACGATTACGAGACTGAATTTCATGGAAATGACGCAAGCGCAATTCGGAAACTATGCAACGACTCGAGGATGATGATGATTCATCGCTGGCACGAACCCCGATAAGGATTACACGAGACGCATATATTCGTCGCGTGTATCCGAAGATACGCGTCTTCGAACGCTTATTTTCTCGTCGCGCATTTACCGCTAAACGAGCTTGCCTTGTCCTCGTGTGCAACTCTTTTCACGTCGGCGTCGTGGTCCGTGGATGACATGAGTCGTCGTCTGAAATGACGACATAAATTGGTAAAAATAAAATGCTAGCCCATGTATCAGCTTAATCGTGGGTAATCAGTCCGTATTGTATTTAATTTTAAAGAGTAGACTGAAGGTTTGAATTGTTCAAAATATTAAATTAATAGAAACCTTACAGCAAGCAAACGTTAAAGAATAAGCCGAGACTCTTTCTTTAATTGTTATATATCTTTTCTGGATTGTAATGCAACTACCAATTATTTGGTATCACGATATAATCATTTGAGACCTCAAAATTCCGTATCTTTCTCTTGGTGAAACCGTTAAAACTGCCAGGAGAAAATAATCACGTTTTTCATTAAAAATAATTTCATAGATGCTGCTCCTGAAAAAAAAGAGATTTTTTTATCACGAGCATGATTCAGACAGTCACGCTTAACGTTAAATAAAAGTAAGAACTTCACGTACGTTTTCCCGATATAAGTACGTTCTTTTGCTTCTTTCTCGTGAAAGTTGCAGTTTAGCGAACGGTCGGAGTGTCAATGATTTTGTCGAAGCGTGGAGGAAAAAAATAACAGGCAAACCCGTTTTCTAGTGAAGTGAGTTAATACGATACAAAGTATCAGAATCGTTCGAAAAGATATGAGCTTAGTCTACGGTTGCGGCACAAAATGAAGCTGATATGACAGTTCCGCCAGAAAATATTTTCTGATCAGATTACTCGATAATGTAACGTTACGATAAACAAGATAATCCTTAGTAATTTACTTGCATTATAACAATTAAAAAAAAGTCTTATTTTGCTCTTTATAAATTTATATAAATCAGATACTTCGAGCCGTAATTAAAGTTTCCAATCTATTCTTTAAAAATAAATTCTATTCTTTAAAATTAAGTATTTCATATTACATATTTTTAATATAATTTAGACGTTTTTATATAATTATTTGATTTTTTAAATCTATATCTGATCGGATATGTTCATCTAATTGTGATTGATTCGATCATAATTGAGCACTTGTCCAACTTATTCAATAGATATTTTTAATTAAACATGTTTAATTTGATTTAATCCAACGTGCAGATTTATTCAAGATTTCACGTAATATGTCTTATAGAGATCCCATAGTGTACGATGAATCAGAGCGCGTAATTCATTTTCACTCATGAATATACGCCTTCTAAGAAATATGCGTCACGCATTGTGTATTATTGACCTTCGGGTGCTATGAGCGAATGACATCGAATCTCAATCTAGCGTAGATACCTATTTTACAGGTAAAAATATGCAACTTCTATTCAGCGTTCCGTAAAACCGGCTTGCACGAGAGACGCGACATTTTTATAAATATCAAACAAATATATTCGAAATATTTACAGATATCGGAAACATTGTACGGATTTTTAGTGTCTTAATATTTTTTTGGTATACTACAAAGCTGTACAGACTTTGTCATTAGAATGTTAGAAAGTCGTTTTTCATTTTAAAACTTCTCTTTTTTTTAATTTCTTACAATTATGAGGTCCTAAACTGCTGACTTGCTATAACTGCAGCGAGAATATACGGATTAATGACTGCTTTATCTTAAATTGTGTTACTTGTCTCTGGTCTCTGTGCGTGCGATTTCGTGGCGGATGTACGCAACGCGTATAATTGCGTGAGTCTTTATCCGCAAAACGATACACCCGCGCGTAACCGCGCAACAGGTATAATATCGTCGCTTCCGTCAGTTGCTCACAATGTGATATTCAATTCCGTGCTCCCCGCGATATAAACGATACCGCCAAGTGAATCGGAGTGGTTTCCCTGACGTGTTCCTTTTTGCGACACGAAGCGACGATTTTCTTCGTGACATCTTTAGAAACCATTCAAATAATTTAACAATCGCAAAATAAAATAAAAATCCCGTTTATGAAAAGATAATCGACTGAATTGCCATTTATCTTTGGAAACAATTCGGGCAACTTGACACAAAATAGAATAAAAATTAAAAATCAAAAAAGACGATCAACTCTACTTGAATATAATTTAGCCATTATAGAGATTCTTAGGGCTTGTAGCGAAATACGCTCCTGGATATTAAATATCTTTACAATCAAGCGTTAAATTTTCGTTGAATAAGAAGTTAATAACTGAAATTTCAGCTCTGCGAAAGAGAAAATGAGTTTATAACTGTCTACGACAGGCTGGATTGCAACAACATCGGTTAACTAATTGTAAGTTAATCTGCTAATCGCCGTTTTTAATTCAATATTACAGCTCCGTCTGCGAAGACACGAAGAAGAATTAACTGTGATTAACGTCGATTAACGGCCGATCGCACCTTATTGCTGTCATCTATCGTAGAATCCGACTGCAGCCGTGGTCTGCTGCAACCCAACTCGTTATTCGCCGTCTATTTACAGCCTCGCTTGTAATACACGCGGAAAAGTAACATCCAGTTAAGTTATAATTAGTGTCGATGTAACCGTCCTGGGAAAAGTTGTCACTGGAACTGTGACATGAAAACGAAAGTATGAAACATGATACTGTTGGAAAATATTAAAGACAGTAAGGAGTAAATTATAGTTTCAGGATTTAGCTTTCCGATATGCGTACACGTGTGTACATATATCGTGATTATATCGCTCAAATTGCAAAAATGTGTATCCTCCTAATGAATCTGACGATTTTTCAAAGAAAAACACATGTTTTATTGTACTTAAAAATGTCATTCGAAGTAAGAGAAGATATGCTCAAAGTACCTGATTACCACATAAAAATCATAATGTGTAGATACTAGTAAACATCAAGTTGCATAAAAAATATCCGGATTTCTTTTTCTAGGATTTCCTTCGATTCATTTCTTATTCGGGAAATAAAAAACCCAAATAATCTATTACGTCCATTTTTTTGTTTCAAATTCTAGACTCAGCTTCTAAAGTACCAATATGTGAGCAAGAATCGCTTTGTGTATTAATGATATCCTTATTTTCGATTCTCCAAGGAATAAAATACGTATATATGAATAAGATGCAGAAATTATTTGCATCTGCTAATCTTCGCATTTTCTTCGTCGCGCTTTTTGTCGTGACGACTAAAAGGAACCTTGTGGCGCCCGATCGACCCTCGCAAAAACGCAGACTATCGTCGGCCAAAATTAACTGGTCAAGGCTGTCCGGTGGAAACAACCTCGGAGTCTCAGACATCTTCCCGGACACGTTGTCGTCTCTGATGTTAGCGGGTCAAGTTCAAGATACATTAGGAGCTTAATATTTGAGGTACATCGGTACATGAAAGATAAGAGAGAAAGAGAGAGAGAGAAACGGGAGAGAGCAAGAGATACCTATATTATGTTACTCCATTCTCTTTTCTTACATCTATATGAAGTCATTCTATTGCTTCACGCGCGCATCTTCATTTTCATTATAACAATTAATAGATAAGATAATATTGATCAGAGCTTACAGCTTCCATTTATCGAAAGAGAAACAAAAAATCGATAAGATTTTATACATATATTGATATCTAGTATGTACAATTCTCCAGAACGGTTTTCTCTTCGGTTTAAACTTTAAAGTTAGGAGAATGCAAAAAAATGAACGTAAAACGTAACCCCTTTACTATCCAGGGCTGCGTTCGGAAACATCACCCGAGTGTCCCCGGGTATCATTTTATCCTTGTTTAACATTCGGTGAACAACAAGGATAAAATGATACCCGGGGGCACTCGGATAATGTTTCCAAACGCGGTCCAGGTGACCACTGACCTGACTGACCACGCGGGACGCGGGTCGCGGACCACCTGCCGACGCGCAGGCCACACCCTCTCGCGGACGCAGCGGCGAACCGAGCGGAGATCGCACGCGCGCGTCGCGCGCGCGGGCCGCGGGGCGCTCCCCGCCGTCCACCTGTCACGAATCGCGTCTGCGATTCGGCGAATTTCGGAATAATTCGGAATACCGAGCTACAGACTACAGAGTCGGCCGGTACTCCGAATCTCCGAAAGGTAAATGGTACGCACCTGATCTTGAGGTTCTCCACCACGCGCTCCACTGTGATTTCGTCTAGCAGAACGAAGTCGCCGATGCCGACATCGTGGCTCGCCATCTCTGTCTTGCTCCCTCGTTTGCACGGCACGGCACGGCACGACACGCGCGACGCTCACGATCGTAATAACCGCACTTGTCAACTATCAACCACCCACGTACTACCACCGCACGCAACCGATCCGCGCGCACTGACGCCACTGACGCCACTGACGCGACATCGCGAGTCGCGAATCGCGACGCCCGACGGTTGGCTCGCACGGTCCTGCGCGCGTCCCACCGTCCCAATGACGCCCCGGGCGTGATCGCTCGTCGAGTCAATCGCCATTTAGTTAATCAGAATCTAGTTATCTAGTCAAAGTCATCCCGATAGCTTTCGCGGACACGAGAGACGAGTTTAATTAGCTACCGTGTTTTTCCTCTTTCATTCACCCACGACTTTCGCGGCGCGATACGTAGAGGAACTCTAGCGATACGCGATACGTTCCTGACACGCGCACACGCGGAAGAGATGGACGGCGCGTGCGCACTCGCTCACGTCCGCGCTCACGCGCTGTCTCACCTTTATTTTTGGAAGCGACTCGACGCCCTCGACGGCTCGACGTGACGTGACGGCGCGGCGTCGCGGCGGCTGTCACAAAGTTGGACGCGCTCTGACGTGCGTGTGTAATCGCGCGTGCCCGACCGATTACAAGCGATGTGGACGCGAACGACAATGACGACGACGACGTTCGAGCCGACGATCGGCTCGTCGTTGCTGACGAATGGCAACGGCAGCCTCGCAGAGACCAAGAAAGCCGCACCGGCCGCGACGAGACTCTGGGCGAAGATACGCATCGACGAGTGGACGTTCAGCCTGTCGCTATTCGCGTTCTCGCTCGCCGTCGTCCTGGGCAAGCTGTACGTGAATTATGGTAAGGTAAACACAACAGGCGAGTCGCCTCCTCCCCTCCGGCGTCTCGTTCTCCCGATTTCCATATTTCCTCCACCTCCCGAGACTCGGACGATCGCAAGCCTCCGCGTTCGCGCGTCCGCGTCCGCGTACACCTCTCAGTTGAGGTTAGACGCCCATTTATTTAAACACAAATCGCATTCTGTTTTGATTCTGTTGAAAGGGACGTTCCCGGCGATCTGAATCGCCCCCACGACGAGAATCGTTGTCGCGCGAACTGACGGTAGACCGGTGTCGCCGGTAGAACGGTAGGCGCCGTTCCGGGCCCGGGCCGATCTCTCAAGACACGCAAGTTTTTGTTTTGGTAACGGAAGCCGGGATTGCCGACGATGCGAATCCGTCTCGAGGAAGCCTACGCCGACACGTTAGATTTTTATTTTCTTTGTCTTCTGTTTATGCGAGGAGGAGTGCGCGACGAGCTCCGATGGAAAGATTAGTGCCTGCCGTTCTTTAATTATATTTTTTGTATACTACCTTCTACCTGCGTTATTAGATGTGTTCTTCTCAGATACGCTTTCTACGTTCGCCTTCCTCTTTCCCTGGCTTTCGCAACATGAGCATTGAGCATATACTTAATTGATTTCGTAGGAAAGGAGAAGTAGAAACGCATGGCTGAAAAAAACAGATCTAACGTATTTCGATGATAATTTATCCAGGCGGTCTCATTTAAGTGATTTAAGTTGTTTTGCGTTCTAATTCTTATTTATTATCAACGAATCTGTACTTCATGAATTATTGGTTGTAATATTAATCGCGCTGATGCTTTCTGATTTATGTAATACCGCCATAAGGCAGGAACGTAACAATCGCTTGCTTATTTATGTTAATTTTACAAATTGTATCGCTACGAATCAGCGTTCCGTCCCCTTCCTAGGATAGGATCCTGAAAATTGGACGATCCCCGTCGCTATTCTGGTTTTAATAAACGAATTAATCTCCTCGCAAAAATTAACAATTTTGTGAGCTTTGTTCCTGAGAGTTGGAAACGCGTAGGTGAAATAGAGACATGTAATATATATATACGTAGCTAGGTAGTAATTTATCCAGGCAGTCGTTCGTCAAGTTCGCTCTGCGTTCTAATCATTATTTGTTATCGACAAATTTGTATTTATTGAATTATTTATGTAATATAATAACCGCCTGTGCTTTTTGTAAAGCGAGAATCTAACGCGGTCCGAATTATGTCGCCTACCTATTTGTTTATATTTATTTTACACATTTGTACCGTTACGAATCAATGTTCCATCACATTCTTATTAGGATGCCTGATAAGCCGGACGATTCTCGTCGCTATTCTGACTTAAATAAATAAATTATTCCTTCTCGCAAAAATTCACGAGATTCCGTGAGCTTATTCCTCTTAGAAAATATATTAATATCGTGCGCTGTGTGTGAGATGAAGATGGAGAGATAACCGACGATGACTTGCGTCTGCAAGGACTTTGGAATTTAAATGCGCGATACGCGAACTCGCGTTAAAATGCACACGTCGCGCACATGCGGCCTGCATTCTTCGGTTATATTTTTAACGGCGCGTGGCCCATTTCTATTACGAGATACCTACATCTTTCCGCGGGCGACGCGAGTCCTTCGAATCCTCGCTCCAGCCTCCTCGCGAGCGCGCGTTTATTACGCGAGATCTCTGCATCGCCCATGACCGAATTTGTCAAGGCCGCGTCGTCGTTCGAAAACGAAAAGTATAATACATGCCTGACTAGTCGCAAAAAAGAAACTGGAGATAGCTAGAGAAAAACAACAGGAAAGAGAGAACTTCTTTTTTTATTTATCTTATCTTTCGTCTTATCATTTAATTAAATCAATTACTTTCACGTAAGATAAACTTGGAAGATTACACGCGTTAAGGCATAATATGAGCATGATATAATATAGTCTTAATGTAACATATGTATAATATCATCTTGATATTTAAAATAATAATTCTATTTTATTTAAAATAGATGTTTTCTCTTTCTCTCCTTACAAATTACTAATTAGTATATTTGATCAATGTTGCAACTTTGAAGAGAGTTGAATGGCTCGTTTAGAACAAGGCAGAAGATTATTTATTAGCGTATAAGAGCATTCTAACATTTAGAATAATAATTTTGTTCAAAATAAATATTTTCTTTGCCCCACGAGTGAATGTAATCTATAAAAGCTCTACAACTCTCTTTCTTTTTAGAGATTTATGTAGCTGATATGAGTTTCTCATGCTCTGCCCTTAGGAAAGCCTTTGTCATGGCAAATCGGTGATCGATACTCGTTGCCGTCGGTGGCAACGTTTACTCAAATGTACGAAACGATACCGAGTATGTCCATTTTACCGAAACTTGACGTGAAACAATTGGATAGCGAGAGACTCTTGAATGCCAATAATCAGTACACGGAAGCAGCCACTCATGTGCTGATCACATTTTATGGAAAATACGGGTGGCTGTTGAAAGCGACGATGAGCGGACTTGTGATAACAGGTTTCACTTGGTTCATCCTTTACAAGGATAGCAGTATACCCGGTGTCAACCCACCATCTCCCTTCAGTCCTTCCAGACAGAGGTACAGTCTTGGTTTCTATTTAATTACAGTATTTATCTGTCCTATTTAACTATAGTTCCATACAAGTATCACGTACGCTTTAGAAAGTAAAATATTCACAAATGGAATGCATTTTTTATTGTACAATGTGTAATTGATAAGGATGTGAGAAAGTCTAATAAAATTATACTTTCCATTGCTTATTGTAGATCTATTAGGACATCTGATATTTATGTTGCTTGAAAAATGATTGCGGATATATCGCATATTATTTACATCTCTTAATGTCGCTTATTGCACATATGTATTTCAGGATACATGGAAGCTCGAGGATACAGATGAATTATTTAGTCGGTGTGCTAAATGGGATATTATGTTTCGTCTACATGTGTCTTTAACTCGACGGAGACGTCGTTGGTTTTCGAAAGATGGTTCTATTTTTCTTTCGTCTATTTATATACTATTATTTATTTCACTTATTTATGTTGTCGTCGGTAGCAATGTGTTTATTTACGAGTGATCTTGGTGTTTTGTAGCTCTTTGTTGTGATTAACATTATGATATTATGTAACGTTTTCGTAAGTAGCTGTAATTTATGAGTAAATCAAACGAGAGAACGCATAGGAATACGTTTCCCAAAATGCAGAGGTGCTTCAAACGATGCGACCTGCTCTAGCACGCAAAGAACTCGGTCTACTTCTATGGGTACTAGTAGTCGTTACCGCTAACGGTACAATGTGCAGAAAGTATTGAAACCAAGTACGGTTGCGTGGCACGCAACAACCAAAAACGTCAAAGTACAAAAGAGACCATGTTGTTCCATACTCTCTTCTTCAAATTTTACATAGTTATCTAATAACTAATATTTAAGACTGATCGATTATCTCAAAGGGCATATTTATTGATAGACTAAAGTAAGTGTTACGAGGTACAATTTTACTTTGTACGTAGAATATACATATATATATTTTTTTGCACGCTTATATAAAACTAATTTTAAGTATAACTTGCAGAAGCGTGAGGCTCTATGCGAGTGACATTATATTTAATATTTAACGTGTCGTCCTGAATGTTAAATTATATTTTTGAAAAACGTTCGAAATCTCTCATTAGGCAGCTAACATGTCAAGTATATGTTGCGACGAAAAATGCGCACATGACGTACATTAACGTACATTTATATACTTAAATTGTTTTGACAAACAAAGAGATTAAAAGTGAGTACATTGCGACCCCACTCTCGCAAATATCAAGCCTAAAATTATGACCTTTAATTACAAACGTTTATAAACGTTTATAAAACATTGTAAACATGTTTTCTAAATATTGGGGACCGCGAAAAGTGATAGTTACATTTCAGAGAGATAGAATAAGATAATTCCAGGGAGGTTTATCAAGCGATAAGAGCCTCATCCTCCTCGGTCAACGCAGAATTAATGTAGCAGAGATACGCTATAATATAAGAGAATGTTTTATTTTTTGAACGATTAACATAGGCAGGATTAAAAAAAGAGAATATTCGTAGTGTATAAGCTGCGCTTTATTGTAAATGTTATCGCTGTACATGCACACGTAGCATACGTTCTCCCGCGCGGTATCTCCGCGTTCGCGAGAACGGAACGCCATTCAATAAACGTTCAATCACAGAATCCCGTCGCGTATGCATGAATGCATGTCCCCTTAACCCTTTCGAATATCCCGCTCGACGGTGACGCGTTCGCGAAGGATAGTACACGCGACGCCGACGGGTGACGCAATCGCGAGGGGCTTGCGCAAAACGGCGAAACGGTCAGTACATGTGTTGTGAGTTGTCGCGCGTGTGCTACGGTGAATCTCTTCGTTGGCTCTTTCGTCGATTTTCCGCCGTCCTCCCTCGATCCTTCTCACGATGGCGAACGAGACGCGTCCGACTTGCGAGATCGCGGCCGAGGCCGCGAAAACGGCGGATCACCAGGTCTACAAGATCCACAACCTGGACGACTTCGACCGGATCACCCGGGGGATCAAGGTTGCGCGGTGCATGCAGTCGCCGTCCTCCTACGGTGAGCCCGAATCTCACGAATGTTTAACGAGCCTAGAAGGAGGGATCCTAGTAGTTGACGCGCGTGAGCGACGGCTCGAGGACGCATTTATTTCTTTTCCGAATAGATCTGCTCAGTGCTCCAGTTTTGGAACGGGAGGGACACGGACATTCGGATTGAGTGCAGAAAGGTGTAGCTAGAACAGACAGATATATGTGATGTTTGACAAGGCATTGAGCAGGCGGAGCAGGCTTATATTTTGGAGCAGCATAATTGTTCCTTTTCAAACAATTACGTTTGTCATTTTTAATGCCAAATTTTGACACTTTTGACAAACCGGTTGGTTTAAAAGCATGGACATAAAGGAAATGATGTGCATGTTGGAGCGTATAATTTATTTCTTTAAAATTGTTTAAAATTAAGAATGGCAGTTCTCTTATTATAAGAATTCGTGAATGTTATTTTGGGAATGTTATCGTTTAATGTCAATTAACATGTTGCTATGATATAAGATTATATGCGATATAATGAGGATTAGTTTTTTCCACGTACATTAACATTCTGTATCCCCAGAATTCAGTTATATTAAAAATGCACGTGTAGTACGATATGATAATCGTTGATACAATTAGAGTATTATAAGGATTATCAGGAAAGACTTTGCCTTCATGTCTCTAATACTGCAATCAGTTACATCTGATATCAATCAGGAAATTAATAATATATCGAGCCTTTTTGAACTATAAAGCTTAATATAGGAATTGAAGAAGGTTGAATATTATTTTGTGATGAGATTATTTTAAAAAATCAGCAAGATTGTCATTTACAGTTTTTCAATATCAATGAGAAAAACATAGGAAATACATATCTGTGTTTGACAACATTCCACATGCGGAGTTTCTCTGCTTTGCAGTGCCTGACAGCGAGCAGATATGCCAGCTGGTGGTGTCCGACTCCTTGTGTTGCTCCTGCTGTAATGCCGAGTTTGAGGACAAGGTGCAACAGAGGCTCCACTACAAGCTGGATTGGCATCGTTATAATCTCAAGCAACATCTAAACGGTTTGAAGTCAATTAGCGAGGACGGTTTCAATAGGTTGGCCGGCGAAGGTACAGTCTGAGATGAAGTACACGGCGACGATGCGAGCTTTAAAGCGGTGCAGACAGTTAGGCATGTGGGAATTTTGTAGGCGACATGTCTAGCCTGTCCGGTAGCGAGGTAGAGTCCGAGAACGAGGACGATGCTGGTACTTCGGAGACTGGGACCTCGCCTAACGAGCAAACCAAGAACGAGTCATCAAGTAAGACTGGACTTAGCAGGTCCAGAAAGACGTCAGAAAGACGCGTGAGGGCAATCGAATCGGACATTTCGGACACGGAGTACAACGAGGAAATGTCCAAGGAGCGGAAGCTGCAGGTGGTTGCGAGTCGCCACACCAAGGTGTTTTTCGAGAATGACGACGGCAATATATTCAGCATCTATCGTTGTCTGCTGCATCACAAAAAGGTGTGTTTGTTAACGTTGGCTGGATTACAGTCAATTAGAGAGGTGCCTAGCAAACTTATGCATTACTATCGATATTGTTGCGTACGTACGCTTGTGAAAAGTACACTTGCGCACGAAGTATTATCTTGAAACTTGATCTACTTTGTTAGAGTCACTTGGCGTGCTCTATACTTGCCAGATCGGGAGATATGCAATTACGTTTTAGGACATTCCCGAGAAAGACACCGAGATGATCGCTCAGGCGCTGGACAGCGGCAGAAAGACCAAATGGACGGTTATCATGGTCGGCGGTGGACACTTCGCTGCAGCTGTATTTCAGGGTACGCATCTTAAAAAATCTTAAGAATATTTATTATTTTTCTGATGCGCACAAAATCGTTACATCCACTCGCTTTGATATATATTGCAGATGGTGAGCCTATCGTGCACAAGACCTTCCACTCTTACACTGTGCGGGCAAAGCAAGGCTTCGCTCAGAATTCTCGTACAAATGGCAATCACGCGAAAAGTGCTGGCGCCAGTTTGCGAAGATATAATGAAGCATCGCTTATTCAGGTATATACTTTTGAATATTTTCACAGTTCTATAGAAATTAACGAGTTGTTTAACGACACTAATAATGCGATTGAACTGTCTAGTAAGTTGCAAGCTAACACGACGATTCTTTCAGCATGTGCAAGAGATATTAGAGTCATGGTCGATGCACATCAACAATTCATCGGCTATTTTGTATCGAGCGGTCGGTCCGCACAATCGCACGGTGCTTTTCGGTGGCAAAAATCCTCCCTTAGATAAGAATGATTTTAGAATAAGACCACTGCCATTCCCTACTCGAAGAGCAACTTTTAGGGAAGTCAAGAGGGTATACGACATACTGAGCACCATGGAAATTTACGGTAAACACTTGTTCATCATTTAAATTTTGTCTTCAATCCGCGTCGATCAATTTACTTTATGTAATACCGTACTTTAGGCTCCGCAGCGGATTTCACGGACTGTTTTCCCAATTCTCCGCGACAGCCTATACGTAAGAAGGTCTCGAAACCGGAGATCATGAGCGAGATACCCGAGGGAGAAATTGCTACCGAGTATAATCTTAATGCCGGTAGCAACGGCAATCCGCAAGAGAATGATAAGATTAAGGCACCTGCGCAATCTACACCGGAGAAACAACACCGGAATTCCCGTCCGCATATAGATAGGGCGAAACCGAGGAAAAGTCCGAATCGGCCACTGCCAGGTACATGTCATTGATATAAAAAATGAGGAATTAGTCCTAGGATACTCAATTTTTTTTAATTCCAGATATGCTGTGATTATTGTTGAAAAATAACTTGTATAATTATATTTCTATATATTTGTGTTGGATTATAGAGAGATTTTCTATAATTCTATTTCCATTTTACAGATATTATTGTCAGATTAGCTCAATCGTCCTCCGAGTCCGAAATGGACGCAAATTTGCAATTGGACATCCCTTTGATTGAAGAAGATTTTGAGGTATCGTTTATGGAGAATTTACAAGCGTTTCAAGATACTGTGCCAAGATACATGAAGAACAAGAAGGCTCATCGGCAGAAAAAGAAAGTAAAGAAGGACAGTAAGTCTCTTTTTTTTTAATAGGTAATCTATATCAAAATCTCTTTGCAGTAATTTAAAAACTTGAAAAAATGTTTACCGTTTAAATTATATAGCAAGAAAAGGTTTTTCTATTAAATTAAGGGAAAAGGAAAATGTATCAATACATACTTTATTATTTTATTGTTTAAAAATGTTTTGTTATATTATTTTTAGCTCAGATGAACAATGAAGTACTGTCGGACGCTAAGACTAAATTATGGACTGCCTGTAAGCGAGGCGATAACGATCTGTTAATATCGGTTATCAATAACTTGTTAGCCAAAATTAAGGAGTGCGAAGAGGAGCAGACCAAGAAAGATATCACGGACACTTGTGCCACATCCAACAATACTCTCGTGAACACGGACGACGTGGCGAAATTGGTTAACGATACCAACGAAGACGGCAATACGTTGCTGCATTTGGCGGCACTTGGTGGACACTACGAGCAAGTATGGTGCGTGTGTTACATTTTATTTATTATTGAACAAATTTTATAATTTTGACGAAATCTTAACTTTAACAATGTTTTACGTAATTCGATAGGTGGCTGCTACAAATCGGATCTGATCCTTGCAATAAGAATAAAAAGCTACAGACGCCTTATGCCGCTGCAAACGATAAGAAGACTAGAAATGAATTTAGAAGATTTATGGAAGCTAATCCGGACAAGTTTAATTACCAAAAGGTATTGTTCATAACAGAACATTGCATTGATATATCTACCCGAAAAATAGTTTTATTATCTATAAACTATTTCACATATATTTTAATGTTTGACAGTCTCAAATACCCGGGCCACTCTCCGATGAGATAGAGCAAGCGGAGTCTGAGAAGAAAAAGCAACAGCGGAAGTTGAAGCGTTTCAAAGAGAAAGTTAAGCGGAAGGAATTCGAATTGAAGAAGCAGGAGGAGAACGAAAAGCAAAGGTTCCTTAATCTCAACGACAAAGAAAAGGTTAGACGCGTTATTATATGAAACTTTTATTCGGCGCCGAATCTGATATCTTATTTCTTTCCTTTCGTTTTGCAGAGAGCATTGGTCGCGCAGAACCGGATGTTGAACGAAGGATACACCGTGGTGTCGCGATGCTTCCAGTGCGCCATCGATATGACTGATAAGGTGCCTTTTGAATACAACGCCAATCGTTTCTGCTCAATGCCGTGTCTCAAGGAGCACCGTCTCCACAATAAATATGTTATTTGATGGTGCATCATGTCTAGCTAGGAAAACTTTTATGACAATTCGCAACTACGATCGCGATTGACGAGAGGCTGCATTTACAGACAACTTACTGTACGTGTATAATCATTTATACTGAATTATTCATATGGCTTCTTATGGAATTTGTCTTATAATAATTTAAATGTAGAAAGGAATTTCCACAATGTTATCATGTTTTTCTTTAGAATATTCTTTTATAATAAAGCACGATAATTCTCAGAAAGTGAGGATGAGAAAGTCTTGATTAATTTTAAGAAAGACAAAGATACTGAACCGTAAGAAAATTATATGGCGTATAAAGAATTTCGATAATGTGTACGAAGTTGTAGCAATGTAAAAAGATAAATGATATGCTTGAAGGATTTGAAGAATTCTTTCAGGCTATAACAATGGATTATATATTTCGATCTATATATAATCGGATGTACACAGAGGGCACGTTTTTTACAAGGTATAATGTCATCATTCTATGCATATTTTGACTAATATTTGACATCTTTACTCTATGTATTAAATGCCGTACATATAGTACATGTATATAGGAGTAAAATGACATGCTGCTAAAGGAAATAATAACTACTCAACGTTCACAATTCACATATACATTCGTGTTCGTATCGGAATATCCGCGCATTACGCGTGTATATATACAGGGTGCTTAAGTATAACGTATTTCTAATATTTTTCTTAATAAACAGAGAAAAACAGACATTGATGATCAGGAAAAACTTACTTGAAAATAACATCAAATAAAATTTTAATCAATTATGAGTATATAAATAATATAAATTATTAAGAAAAAAATTGTTTTCTATCAAAATTTCTCTAGCTATTCATAAATGATGTGTGACAGGTAAACGCTTGACTAAAAATAAAAATCAGATTAAATTAGAAACTTTGAGGTATTAATGTTCTTTTATAGATTGCCAAACATTAACATTTTTTAATAATTGATCTAGAAGTAATAAAATCATAACTACTTGGATCAAAAAATCGCAATTACCAAAAGAATGTATACTCTATTCTTCTGTTAATTATTAATTAAATCTTTGCAGAGGCAATTTATCAGAGGCACCCTATATATATCCGATTGCTCGTAAAATCGTGTTAATGACTAGTATCATCAAAAACGAGCATTCGCCCACGCGCGTTTCACATTATCCTGAATAAATTGATTTCGCGATTAACAGTACGATATAATTGCGGAAATTCGGCACGATTTTTGCAAGCAAAAAACATTTTTCCAACGAGAAATGAAAAGTTTGTACGTTCAAGACGATTAAACGATCTCATAAATTCAGTAACGATGCAACGATCGACATCCAGCAGTATATTAACTCTTTCCATCGATGTATGTACAGGGTGACTGTCTTTACACTGTCTTTAGTCCCTACAAGCTTGATAAAAATAGTGCACAAAATACACAATATATGCAGAACGATCGAACGGTCTCACGCGATTGTTTGGAAATTCGATCGGAATGCACGCAAATCGAAGACCTGATGAACGAGATCCAATGATCATCGTGTCGTACGACTTTGACGAGGATCGGAAGAAAAATTTTCGGTATCGCGAGTCTCTTCGATCGCCCTATATACCCTTTCTGGTTTCCGTCTTGGATATTCGAGATATATACAAAGCAGAAATCATTTCGGAATCAAGAAAGTCGGTGAAGCACAAATCTGAGTATTATTTAGGCTGAATGCATGCGAAGTATCGCGTGTATCGTGGTCCTCTCTGTTCGTGCAAAAATAGGTATCCGCATTCGGTTTTCACTTCCGATTCATCCCGCCGAACGAGATGTCGAGTGCAGCGTATTTAAGTACAAAATATTGGAGATTTCTATTCGAGATCTTTTTTTTTTTTTTATTTAGTTTTCCTTGCGTCAATCTTTTTCGTGTCTGCCTTGATTCACTGATTTGAGCTATACGCAGTGTACACGAGTACACGTATTCTCTCTTCAGTCTCTTACGTAATTACTATTAGCTGTGTAAATTTTAACTAAAAGATTCTTGTGCAAATATTTTATACAACGACAATATTCCGCTTCAAAATTTCTTGTTAAAATTTTGCATCCTCATTTATAGACGGAAATTCTCCAAACCAAAAATTCAAGAGACCGTAATACTAATGAAAGTTTTCTTCTAAAATTTTTCACTGAATTTTTGTTGAATAATTAATTATTCGAATCGATATTGATCGAATGCATTACTTGATCATTCCAATTGATATACTTGTGAAAATAGCAATGGTCAGTATATGGATAATTTTATGGTGATCGATACGGATCCGTTCGAAATTTTAAAGACTGAATCATATGGTTTGATGACTCCAATCATTTTCGTTATTAATATAAATTTTTACAATGACGTAAACTATATGATTGAAATTTTTTTAAATAGTTTTCGAAAAAGTCTGCAAGATGACTAGACTGTAATATTTTCTATTACGCTTTTTTTCCGAGATGCATTTGTCAAAATAATTGGTTTCTCTTCGTTTCTTCGAGATTGATCGTGCCTGATCAGTAGTTTAGCGACGGCGGCAATCAGAGCGATCGAGTCCGATGCGGGAATTTCTCTCACGGTGACATGCGAAACCTCCTCTCTTTGTTTAAATCGACGTGGAATCGTCCGTGTCGGTGTCGTCGCCGTAGAGACCCCGACCGTCGGTCTTCGTCCACGAGGACGTGGTGGTCTCCACGCCGACCTCGTATCTATTCTCCTGCTGGGCGTTATTGGACGGCACGATCCTCACGTAGGTCTCCCTCACGCCCTTCTGCTCCGCGATGTCCTTGGCGCTCCTCTCCTCGCAACTGGCGGACTTGGAGCGGGCTTTCTCCTCGGGCTTCTTCGTCATCGCCTCGATCGACTCCAGCGAGCTCTTTCTGCGGCTGCTCCTGCGGCTATTCGACCTAACGATCTGGTCCGTGCCAGTGGCGGAGGTCTTTCTGCCTACCTTTTGACTCTCATCGTTCTCCAGGTACTTCCGGATCCACTTGGGCGTATCGCTCGAGTATGCCTGAGCCTTCTTCGCGTATTTGGCGGGCGTGCTCGGCAAGATCATAGGTATCTCCGTCTCGATCACCGTCGTGATCACTTGCTCGTTTTCATCGAAATTACTCTCGAGGAACTTACGCTTCGGCGTCCCGCCTACGCTCATCCTGCCGAGCGTCGTAGCGCTACCGCTCTCGTCGCTACCGGGCGTCTCGTACGTGTACGAATAGTGCCGCTGGATGTGCTTCGGTTCCTTCTCCTGTTGCTGTTGCTGATCCTGTTCATTGATTTTCCGCCCCTTACTCTCGCTCGTCTCCTGGTTCCGTCGATTCTCCTCCTTTTCGATCAACTTCAGCTTCTCGAGCGCGTCGTCGATCGAGTATCGCGGTGATTTTCTGTTGCCGGTGCTGAATTCTGGCAGCTTCACCGGCGATAGCAACGATTGCCTTAAGTTACCGGCGATGCTATGCCGCTGCCGGGCAGGCGGGTCTAGCAGCCGGCGCAAGCTCGAGTTCCTGATCTCCGGCACCGACATCCTCTCCCGCATCGGAATCGGCGGTGGTTTGCCGGAACGCGCGGCCGTTTTCGCGAACGAGAAGACCTCTGACTTGGGCGGCGATTTCGACGGTGATTTTTTTCTGCCCGCGAACGCGGGGAAGTCCGGCGCGAGGAATCGCCTCTCGCCGGGCGGGAAGATCGGCGACGTGCTCGCGACGATCACGCTCTGCAGACCCTCGCAGGTGGGACTCTTCAATCTGTCAGATGTCAGCCCCATGAGCTCCTCGGTTTTCATCTGCTGATGCTCGAAGATCGGCGAGCTGGCGATCGGTAGCAGCCGCGACTTGCAGCTGTCCTGACTGTCTAGGCTGAAGCGCTGCTTCGCCAGTTGACTGTCCAGGCTGAAGCGCTGCTTGGGCGTGCCGGCGATCAACCGCAGGTCGTTCTGCGTCTCCAGCTCCGGTATCGAGAACCGATCGCGATTGAACTTGACTTGCGCGGCATTGCCGCCGCCTCCCAGGTCCTTGATATTTCGATACTTGGCGCCGATGTCCAGCTGCGAGAGACGGTCGCGCTGGCTCACCTGCAGGACGGCGGGTCCGAATCTCTTGTGCTTGAGAGGGAAGGGTGGCGGCGAGGGTGAATGCATGCCGATCCCGCCGCTGCTGAGGCACGGCTGGGACAGCCGCTGCTGCGTCCGACCGGGATAGTAATCGCCGGTGACGAGAGTGGGCTGCGAAAGTCGCTCGCGCTTATCCTGCCGCAGAATGAATCGGCGCACGTCCGGCTGCGACAGCCGCGACGAGCTCCGCTCCATCGTCAGGCTGCCACGGGGGCTTCCGCTGCCACCCAGGGCGTGCACGTTTGGCGTTGACAGTCTCTCCTCCTCGTTGATGCTGTTGTCGCCCGAGGTGGCACGCAGACTGGTGTAAGACAGACGGCCGCCGCCGCTACCGCGGTGCATGCCGACGAAGTTGAACGAATTTATGCCGCTCAGGCTGGAGTTGAGGGTCGGCTGCGACATGCGGATGCGACGGTCCGGCGAGCCACCCGATCTCCGATCGTATGAGATCAGCAGGGTCGGCAGGTTCGGCTGCGAGTAACGGCTGCGTTGACTCGCGGGCGAGTAACTCGGCGGGCAAGGGGTGGTCGAACGGGTGCATTCGTAGGTGCCCGAATCCTGGGATTCAATGCTCGATTGCGATTGCGGCGTCACCTTGACGGGGGTGATGTGCAAATTCGGATGGGACAGTCGGTTCTTGCGGCCCTGGCCCGGTCGCTTCAGGTGGTCGATCAGATTCGGCTGGGACAGCCGGACGATACACGGGTTCGGGCGCCGGTTCAGGTACCAGAGGTCCCGGCGAGAGTAGGGCTCGCATCAGAGAGTGCCTTCCTCACGCAGGCGCCGCATGAAGACCGGTCGCACGTCCTCGAAGAACGACGGCAGGTCGAGCTCGGCGGCGCGCGCGATACCGCCATCCTTGCATTCCAACCAGTACGTGTCCATGAGGCCCTTACCCTGAAGAAAGCGCAGCCGGAAATGAAACTCGCGCCGGAAGAGCGAGATCATCCAAAATTTATCGATAAAAATGAATCAATTATCCATTAATTAAAATTTTATCTCGACGTTCTTAGGACGATGTATATATGCGATAAAATCGGAAGAGAATCATGTCGATGGAAACTGAAAAAAGATCAGTGTTATAATAATTGATTTATATAAATAATTAAAATACCTTTACGTCAACAAGACCACGGTGCTCAATTTTAAAACCGCCCACCGCGTCGAGTGCTTTCTTCATCTCTAAGCTGATGTGAATTCGCAGAGCTTGGGTAAAATAGCATAGACAATTAATCAGTATATTGAAAAGTTGAAACATAACAGTATAAGTATATATATAAGTGGAATACACTGAGATCGATTTGAAGAAAATGAAAGATGTGAAGAATATTTTCATTAATAGCTCCTGCTTAGTTATTTATACCTTCGCCGGTCGATTCCATGCGACTCGCGGTGTTCACTGTATCGCCGAAGAGACAGTAACGGGGCATCTTGCTGCCGACGATACCGGCCACGACGGGCCCGGTGTGGGCCCCGCTTCGTATCTGCAGTCGTTCGCCGGGACGTTTTGGCACCTGGAACACGGACGAAGCCGCCAGCAGGTCCAACGCCATCGTGGCGATCTCGGACACGTGCTTGTCACCTGAGAGGGACGCGAAATCGCGAGTGAAGAGAGATGTATTAAACGAAGAACGAAATCTCCAAAAGAACACCAAACACTGAAGTTCAAGAATGCAAGAGAACGTTTATGTGTTTATTCGTCCAGGAACTAAAGAATTTATGTGCACGAAGAAAAAGGGAAGTGCCGCACTGTTACGACATCGAGCATGCTTCAAGACAACACTTGGAGCTGGGGGGGAATTTCGTACTTTTACCATTTCTCACGGGCAGACCGGAAGCGACCATGTAGGAGTCCCCGATGGTCTCCACCTTGTAGACGTCGTAGCACTCGATGCGCGCATCGAACAGCTTGTAGATCGAGTTGAGGAACGTCACCACCTGGAAAAAACGTCGGGTAACTTTTGTCACTGCGTTACGCCAATATCCTGGTCGTGAATCATCCATTATATTCCATCGTATTCCGTGCGTAAAATGGGAAATTAAATCTGGCTGGGTGCAATCGCAGATAGAATAGAATTAATAGTGCGAGCAATCAAATAAACGATAAAGAATAACGATAAATAATGAAAACGATAAAATGAGAATGGTATGTATGAAGATGGATGATCAGTTGCCACGCAACCGATTTGAATAGCCCTTGCGTATGTCTCGCGGGAATTCGCATGGTATGCACGCAATTTCATCACCGCGGCAACAACCAAGAGCATCGATGGAACCAAGAGCTCGATGAAACTTTCCCGTAATTTGGAAACTCGCTTCAGGATCAATCGGTAATTTCCCATCAGAACAGAATGGGCAAGGACGCACCTCGAGGGGCGTGTTCTCCGCAGCAATCTCCGTGAAGCCGACTATGTCGCTGAAGTAGACGGTCACCGCCTCGTAATACTCCGCTGGCACCTGATGAACGAAAAAAAAAATTATGAATCCACCGATCGCAGAAGGCGAATAGGTTACAGGTAATGGAAAAAACTTGTTTTCTCGTTATTCTTCACGATCGATCATTTTATAGAAGAAGCGCGAATCAGGGGAAAAGTTCAAATTGAAAGGGCGCTTAATGACATTACGGAGTTTTGAGGGGATCAAAGAATTCCCGACTTCAAAAATTTATTTGCCCGAAGGTTAAGAGATAGCTTCGGGAAATTAAAAAAAAAAGTCTAGATCTGCTGATTTCAGAAATTACAATTGAGATTTGCAGATTGAAACTTATAAGGATGTAAGATTTCTAATAATTGTTCGAGTTCGATCGAGCGTCGAGTATCGCGCAATCACATTCGGATAGAAAACACAAAAGAAACTCATTTTAGATTCTTAAATTTTCGTAAATTATTTATTCGAGATACTTTAAAAATAACTACTCGAAAAGTCGAGACAACTTAGATTGACCTGTTGAGTCTGCTTGAGTTGCTGGGCAACGCTAGGTGGAAGCATTTGGAAGAGCAGGGTGTCGCTCTTCCTCTTCTCGCGTTTGAGTTCCCGGGCCTTCTGAGCCAAATTCGCGGCGTACATCTACAATTAGCAAGTTGAACATGTTATAAGTGGTTAAAAATTCATTGTAGTTAGATTATTCAAAGTCAAATGCGAGAATATTCTCTCTTATGTATAGCTATATGGAAGAGGATTTTTAAAATGTGAGAAAGATAAAGTATTAAAATATATTAAGAACAAAACTTCAAAGGCGAAGCAGCTTGTGTCTAAATTTAAGATGAAAAAAGTGGATTGCTCTAGCATTGTAGAAAGAGATTTGATACTTATAATAAGTGTGCGTTTTTTTCACGAATAAATAATTGATAACAAATAGTGACTGACGTATTAATATCGCTTAATAATTTCCCCTGTAAACAAAACGTTTTTATCGCTCGTAAAGCGATAAAAACGTTTTGTTAGAGGAACGCTGAAACTTCTCTCATCGCGACCTAGACTTCAACAACTGTTTTTCCATTGAGACGTCAGTCACGCGACGCGACGTTTATTCGTCGACGACCTCGTGGCCTCGAGAGCTCGGAATCGAGTTATTAGGACTCGTCGCGATGCGAAGTAATTAACGCACGGTCAGGAAAATTTTCCGTGACCCTTTACATCAATTCTGCATCCGATAAAATGGGCAAACTTAACTTTGATAAGTGACGGTCGGAAACAATCGTGTTGTCGCGAGTTGAAATATAATTTAGGCAAACAATACAAAGAACCATCGAGTTTATTTGTCGAAAATGCTATTGATTTTTCCGTAAATTGAAAAAATATTCTTGTAGGCAACTCTCTGTTTATTTTTCATCTTTGATCATTTGTAACATCACGCAAATTATCGTTCAGTATTTTAGTAAAATGTATACTCCCGAGGTGACGAGTCCAATAAAGGAAAAATCAGGTTCTGAATTTCTGGCAAAATTTCTGCGATGAAAATTGAAGCCTGTGTTACGTCCTGTATATAAATTATTGCGAGTGTCACGTATGAAAGAGAGTCGCATGTAAGCATGAAAGGAAATCAAATCGACGGCTTTGAATCGCCAAGCGCAAACCTGAATGGTGGCGACCGCGTTGCGCATCAGTATGATGATGATGGGGGATACCACCAGGACCAGAACGACGATAGCGATCCCCGCGACTTCCTTGTTGCTCGCGTCTTGTAATGTCGAATTGACGTAATCCCTGGTGTAAGTTGTATAACACGATCAACATACTTTTTAGATAATGTAATATAAAAATTATCATTCAAAATTATGAAACATTATTGACAGTAAATACTGTAAAACATTGTCGTAAATCGCGACGAGTACAATCTATTCGGCATCAAGAGATTAAGCAGATTTACTCAATTTTATTGAGAGAGAAACGAAATGTCAAAAAATTCTGCTTTATTGTTAGGAACGTTAACTGATTTGACATATTGCAATTTATTAAAACTCAAAAGAGATTTAGCGAAATCGCTATATTTTATTGAAGTACGAAATTTATCGGAATTACTAAATTTCACTGAAACAAAAAAAACCATTAAATTGAAAAAATCTGCTTTGTTGTTAGGAATGTCGATTGCAATATTGCAATTTATTACAGCCCAATTAAATAAATTTATTTATTCATATATGACTGAGACTGTAGATCCTCCGTCTTCGAAATAAATTACGTTTAATCGCGTGTTGAGTAATTTCTAAGGAAAGGTTTCTCTCTTGCAAATAATCGTCCTACCCCGCGGAGCAAGAGATCGATACTTTCCCAATTACGGTGTCAAGTGTCAATTATCGAATACCCCATGTACTCGTCTTATGGGAATAAGCTTGGATGGACCTCCCGTTGTTTTATGAGTCTCGAGATGAATTGCAGAGACAATTCCATTATGAAGATTCGCTACCTTATCATGTGACGCAATTCCCGCTGCAGCTTACGCAGCTCGTCGATGTAAGTGGCCATTGAGTCGAAATAAGCGATTGCGTCTTCCACGCTCGATTCCCTCCTCTGATTTCGCAGGATCTCATCCCGTCTAAGGAAGAAATGCAAAACGTTCGTTAGGCGCGTTTTGTCCTGTCTGCCCGCTATCTTATTGCCGTAATCTATCATCGGCCTGTTACGCCGTCGACGCTCATAAAAGCGCCTTCACGAAACACTTTGTCTAAATTATCAAATTGCCCGGGAATCTACACTTTCTCGCTAGAATACGGGGAGAATAATTTACAAGCATCCTCATGTAAAAAGTATGTGTAATTTTTCAAAATTGTAATTAAAGTATAGCAGTGTATCCGTATTTTTTCAATCATTCACTGTTAAATTCGTATTGTCAAATTATACTCAATTAGAGTCATTTTTAACAATTTCTATAAGTCGGTATTGCTCTTGCTCAATATGTCGTTAATTTAATTAAAATAATGTCAATTTTTAACTAATAGAGTTAAAATAATACTGTTTTGTGTTAAAATAATAAATTTTGACACACGTGGTAGTTAAAAATAACAAAATGTTATTTAACTCAAGATGTTGGTTTAAATTTTATTTCTTAATATTTAACAGTGTTTTGCATCGAATAAATGTTACCGAGACTACATAAATTCTATTTTCTCGTTAATAAAGTATATCGCGGGAGAGATGTTCGGACAAATTTTTCTCCCCGTCTAGATATATTACGGAAGATTTATACCGCGCGAGACCAGTAACTTATTTCCAACAAGATTTCTGCGCGATTACGAGACGCGAAAGGGAAGCGCGAGAAACGTTTTACCTTGCCTTGATCTTGTCGTACTCGGGCATGGTACGCGTGAGTTCTTCGTAGAACTTCTTCAGGGAAGGCACGTACGTCAGGGCGGCGTTCAGAAGGTCGCGGCCCAGCGCCTCGTGGCGAACGTAATTGACGTAGTTGTCACCGTAAAGAAGACCGCGGCCGAAGTAATTGATTCCCTCCACGGAGGCGATACCGAGGCTCTCGATGCTCCGCAGGAGATTCTTGAAGGCTATCAGATACCTGAAACGGAAGAGTCCCATTGTATCTCGGATCGCGCGGATTCTCGCGCTTCTCTCCCCCCGCGCGAGATCCTATCTCCGGATTATTGTCTCCATCGTCCTCCTCCCTTCCCCCTGATCTTTCAGAGGACATGAGACATCGATAATGCGCGCGTTACCTCCACACCCCGCTGTTGTCCGTCTCCTTGATCTGATTAGTCAGGTGGTCCAGCATAGCGGCGTTCACGCTCGTGTACCACGCCATCACCTCGGAGATGCTGCTCTCCTCCGAACTTATTTTCTGCCTGCAGGAAACGAACCAAACGAACTTTGCGTTCAACCGCGATGATTGTTGCATGCAGTGATATTTTAAGCGATGTCTTATGCGCTATCTACTTGTCCTACATAAAACGCGATCGATATATACGTCGGGAAGGTAATCTCCGAATCGTGATCTTGTCGTCGAGACAAGTAACAGTCGTACCTAATGTAAAATGCGAATATACTTGTGTCACGCAACGCACGCGGAATAATTTGATTCAGCGATCTTACATAGTTTGCACATAACGCTCGAGATTATCTGTAGGTCGACATTCGTCCTTCCCTCGTGAAATTTCCCTCCGAGAGAGTTCTCATACATTATTGCGAATTATATTAAGAAGTAAAAGGAAGATCCTAGCATCTCCTGGTACATGGAATCATATTTTTTTAACGAACGTCGGGCAGCCTTAACTTATGTCCCGATTTCAATATTCATCCCGACCCTCATCACCTTCGTCTGGAGACGATGTCGCCCCCGTCCGAGAAGCGACGGTCTAAAAAAAGAACGCGCGCGATCCTTCGGACAGGTGTGAGCCGCCTTGGACAATTTGCACGTGGCGGGATGTCGGTCGATAATGACATCGGTGATGTAGACCTTCGCATTTGTTACGAGGGGTTTGATCAGCGCGCAACGTTGAACGTCGACGAAGCGAGATTTAACCAGACGTGGACAGACGACGAAGGGAAGGAAAAGAGAGAGATAAACAAAGTACATGCATATGAGAGAGAGAGAGAGAGAGAGAGAGAGAGAGGCAGAGAAGAAGATATATAAAAAGAGAGAAAGTCGGAGCCAGAAGAGGAGAGAGAGAGAGAGAGAAAGACAAGAGTCTAAAAATACTGTCTATTGCTCCAAATGGGCGCTCGCGCGCTCATGTGTGACGACCTCTTCCATTGCTCATAAAGAGAACGCGAGAGCAAAAGAGTGAAAGAGACAGAGAGACAGAGAGAAAGAGAGGGAGAGGGCGAAAGAGAAGCAAAATGATACGAAGAGAAAGATAGACAACTTTATTGTAAGGACTGATAGACAGCTTTATTGCGTTCTTCTGAGACTGACTACTCTCGTGCGCAAAGAAGGAATAAGATGCATAAGAATAATTGCAGCGCGAGCGTATCGTGACACGGCAGAAGCGAACGCGAGTAATAACGCGGCGAGTAGACGGTAAACAAATTCATTGCCGGTATATTGACGGTACATACAATTGTAAACGAACGCGTTGAGGAGGAGAGAACGCAGAACCGGAAAGGAGCCAAAGAAGTAAGCGGATATTGAACGAAGAGAGGAAGGAAGAGACGGCGGGATAAAAAAAAGCTTTATTGCGCACTTCGGAATAATATCTCCTAAGAGCCCGAGCAAAGAGATGCAAACCACGAATGGCAATAACAAAAGGAAACGTAGACAATCGGTGATACTGGTCCGGCAGCGAATGAGGAGAGAAATATGGAGTAGGTATACGAAATATAAAAAGAAAAAATGACTTTATTTTTATTATATAATTGAATTTCTTAAGAATGAAGATTATGTAAAGTAACACACACAGTTTAATTAATAATGAAGGTGATGTAAATATATATATTAATTATAACGAATAAGGAAATCGATAAATATATGTATCTTTATATCAGAATCAAAGATTTAAGAGAGAGTTAGACACAGAATAGTCGCGTTATATATTGGACGAATAGATGGACGAACAAACGCGTATCTCGGAATTTCAGACGAAGGACTCTCTTAATAACTGTCGTCAGATAAAAATTCCATAAGGAGCGTGAAAATAAGAAGGAAGTCCGCAGGAATTTGCTACGGCTTTCCGCATCGATCAGTTCAGCAAGATTCTCGCCCTTTTCCCGCAGGCTCGAGGAAGTCAGAGGATTGTTAGTGTCTTGTTATATCTATCGGCTGTATCGGGGGATGACATAAATGCCGCCGCGACTGTCTTCCGCGTACGTGGTCGTATGATAACCGCCGCGAGTACTTCCGCCTTATTTCTGTTTCCTCTCCATTCGATCGGCGGAGATACATCTTTCGATATCGAGAATTCCTCTTACGAAGCAGATGCACTGTTTCTTTCTACTTCTCAAAGGCCACGAAACCGTCCTTAGCAAGAATTTGGCTTTTTAATAACGACAGTGTCTAGTCAATTTTTAAACCGGCCGATCTCTATTCTTCTCACAATTTTTCTGTGACTTTAGTTGCGAATAGTAGACCAGTCTGTTTGGCCATTTCATGCCTGCTTTCCCTAAATTATCTACTCGAAAGGAGATGTAAAATGCTAACTCCGGTTATCGCGAGACTGACCGACCGCTGCGTCACGATGCTCTAATTACTTCGAAAAATGTTTTCATCTCCGCATTGTGACCTTTCGCATTTTCGCTGGTAGTCGCGATGCTCGATAACAGCGTATTCATATTTTTAATCGACGCGAAAGAGTGAAAGATATGAAAGTACGGTTGAGGTATTTCGCAATTACGTTGCGTGGATAAAACCGGGCCAAAATTAAAGTTTCCGCCACACAATTTCGAGACACAAGTTACAATCAGCTTGCGTATTGTCATATTGATAGAAAAGGGAGATATACGGAGAGAAAGGGAGAGAGAGAGAGAGAGAGAGAGAGAGAAAGAGAGAGCGCGGGTGGCTGCGTACAAAATATTCTGTCTTCATGCCCGTCAGCAACCGGATGCGCGCAAACAGCCTTTCTATATCGATACTTTATCGTCTCATCGATTTATCGGACGTACGTGCCTGCAGCCTGCATGCCAGGCCGGGGCTCGCGCTCGCCGTTTTCGCTCCGCCGGAATGAAAAACGTGCCTTTTATAAATATTGCCACGAGCGCGACACATGGAAATCGGCTCGATTCCAGCGTGCCCGCGTATGTATGTAATAAAGTGGGACTCATTCAATGGAGCGAGGTGGAGGAACGATCCATCCCACGAAAAGAAAAAGAAAGGAGAATGAAAAGAGACCATTATTTCTCTCGTTTGCGTAACGCGTTTCGTAACTGACCAAGAAGACCTGCAATTATTGCGTAATTAATAAAAGCCAGCGACAGAATCGTGGATTTTTCTTCTCTCGGTCTTGTTTCTTTTTTTTTTCTAGTCTGAGCGACTAGCGGTACTACAAATTGCCATTTCACACGACGTCCGGCAATATTCTCGAAATATTTTGAGAGAGCACCCTCTCGTTCACTTTGGCATTGCAAGTTTTGAAAAGATTGTCGGAGACATTTGTATTCGATTTTGCGAGGTCCGCTCGGCCGCGGAGGCAAGAGGGGATGAGGGTTAAATATTTTTATCGTCGATCGATGCAACAAGTCGAATGCGACACGCCGAGGGACTATTATAAAAGCGTGTGCACGCCGCTCGCTCGTCTCCGCCGCGCCTTTTGACCCTCCGCCACACATATATAATTAGACGACAGGAGAAAAGGATTAATCGAGAGTTGTGTACGAGGGTGTTTCCGATTAAATTGCTCTGTCGCTCAACGTCGTCGACGCCGAAATTACGTTAATTAAATCGCCGAGCGCTTATATCGTTTAAAAGCGACCGTAAAAGTGCGCCAGCTACGCGCGACGGAATTTTTTAATCCTAAATTGAGAAGTCAACGGGCCAAGAAATTTTTTAATTGAGCGAACTTTTGTTCAATTCCTTTGCACAAAAGGCAGAAAAGCGATAAGATTTTTGAAACGCAAAGCCTTTGTGTTTTTAATTGCTAGTGATTTCTGCACGTTTTGAAATTCGAACGAGGAAGATTACTAATTAAACTGCAATTTTCTATTAAAAAGTTGTTTTGTCAAAATTTTTCTATGTTAATGGCGAGATGTATTTAAATCGCGTTTAATGATTTACTATACTCGAGTCCGATTTCAAGACACGGTTTCAAAAATCTGCAAGCGTTTATATCGGCAGATTTATCGTCACTTAAATGTCACCGAAATATTAAACGCAGACGAGGAATTTTTCCGAGAATTTTTTATCGTCAAAAGATCCCTCTTCAAACGTCAAAGCAAAACCTTTTGCAAAACGTAAACCCCAAAAGCTGCAACATTTCGTTTCGTCGATGCAATCGCACGATATTTTCGCGAGGAGATCGCTAGTTGCGCTATCAGGTGAAAATGTGGCGTCGCTTCATTCTAATTAAAGCCCCTAATTAAAAATAATGAATTTTTTTCCCTCACCACAATCTGCCGCTTCGGCAACTTTGCCTCGTTAAAAGCGCATTTCTTCTCTTTTTTCTGTCAACGCAATTCCCTCCCCCTCACCTCAACGAGAAATAAAGAGAAAAAAAAATTATACGTTTTTACGTAAAATATATATTGAAGCAATCTCGCCATTGGCTCAAAAGAACAGATTCGGAGCGCAGCAAGTATAAAAAATTTCGTATTTTCATACGTCGCCGTTTTCTTTTATGGGATCAATAAGAAATTACATCTCGCTCGTTTCTCTTTCTCTCTATCGATACATCGAGGAACGGACGATCAGTTTTCCTTTTTGCACTGTCCTATTTCCACCATGAGAAAATACGACCGCGACGGTCTCGTCGTATCGCGTTATCTTACGTTCGAGATGTACCACTTGATATAGCAACTTTCTTCTCACCGCCCCGCCGCGGCCGTTACGGAGCATGGTCTCTCCCTGTGCGACGCGCGTTCAGCATTAACGATGAAATATCGCTTGCCGATGCGCCGCCTTCCATTATCGAATCGTGCCGCTATCTACGCCCAAGAAATTCCAGTACTTTCCTATGTTTATACATTATACATATAAAAAATAAAGAGACCTAAACAAAAAATTAATGGAGAACCTTCAAGAGCATCGCGGTGAGCTTTCCAACTTGGTACGAAACTGTTACTTAGGTCGAGCTTACTATACAGACTCTACTAGCGTCCGCATAAAAGTTTGCATATTTTGCTTTTTATCTCGGTCTTTCATTAATTTCCAATATCGAAGACTTCTTGCAAATCAATTTTTTACATACACTTTGATTCATTCGCATTTTAAAAATGTTAGCGAAATAAATAATCTTTTTTTCTTTAGAATGTATGTTGTACAACCGATTGAGGTAATAGATAATTAATATTAAAAACGAATAAAACATTATATGTATATATAAAAAAATCTGCTTTTGCTGAGACTTTCGCTCTTGCCATCCGTAGCATTTCTCAAACTTTCAATCAGATATCGGGAGCTCCCACTCGCGGGGGCTCGCTGGACGACTCGATGTCTGGGCGAGTACCTATTTACAGGTGGGACACGGGCCCGCGGGAGAAAGAGAGAGACAGCGAAAGAGAGGAGAATTCCCCAGTCGTAATATACACTGAATGGAAATTCAACAAGTGTCGGGACGAGGACTCGAGGGAACGACTCGGGGCTTCTGCCGTAACTTTCCATACCAGCGAGTGGCTCGTGGTCGTGCCCGCGCACGGAAAAGGGGTAAAAGCCAACACGAGAATTAACCGCCGGTTACCGAGCGCTCAAAGCGATACCACCCGCTTGCGCCGAAGAGCCGCAATTTGTCCTAATAATTACGCCTGCGAAGAACGTCGCGTCGCCGCCTCCCACGCCGCGCCGGGCGGTATAATTATTGCGAGGTGTATATTAGCGCGCGCGGAGCAGCCTCTTAAGTTAATTAGGTAAAGATTGCCCGCGCACGAGGAATACAATTCCCGGGCACGGATATAAGCGACGCGGAATTTTATCCCTGACTTTTCGCTTTTCTTCCACCTGTTTCTTTAGCGGACCACACTGGACGTCTAACAATTAAGTTCCTTCGACGTTAGATGAATTTTTGGATTTGTAACGTTCAATTACCTAAATCAAGCCCAGCGAGAACGCTATGAAACGCCGATCGTTTTAACGAGTAAGAATCGCAAATCGAATGTGAAAAGTTTTCAATTTCAACACAGGCGTCATCGTTCAAATTTTTATTCGTCTTCTCCGCGTGTCTCACCTAACTGCCTGAAACTCACAATCAGTCGAGTGAGTCAGTCGGCCGATCTAACGAGCTAAGGTCAGAATTTTGCGGGCGCGATTTCACGGTTGTTGGCCGCCTTTGTGACGGGCGATTCTCGGAGACGACCTTCGTCGTACGGATCGATTCGATTTACCTGAAGTCCTCCAGGCGTGCCTGGAAGGCCTCCTTGCTCACCACGTCGTATGTCTGCGTCTTGCTTTCGTCCCTGGGCACAGACACCAGCGGCCACGTGCTCATGTTGTGGAGATCCTGGTCGGTTATGGCGAATCTCTGCGTCAGGTTCGACCTAGTTGCCGGGCATAGGGTAAAGTAAATTAGGGAGGAAGATGTAGTTCACTGGGACGGAGTCTCCTAAGCGCATCAGGCAAAATGGCCGTACATTGCGAGCATGTAAAAATAACACACGGCCGAGAAACGAGTACCTATATACACGTTATATTATCATATATAATAATTTAGATAATATAATGACGGGAAGAATTTAAAAAGTATAATGCATCTAAATATAAATCGAAAACTATTAATTATTTTATAATAGAGAGAAAATCATCTTTAGGATGGATTAAAACCGTTAATTGGACTTTCGTTTGCGATTTGAAGCATATAGGCATCTACAAATTTCGAGATAAAAAGTGACGAGAGCCCAGTTCCTGCAGAAGAAAATCTGTCAGGAAATCGGGATGTACATACGTCACGAAAGTATTTAAAATCAAAGCAACATAAGCAAAGTGTACCGAGCAGTTTTATTTTTTATCGATTCGTAGAACTTTCCGAACGACTACTTCAGTATTCTGTGAGGCGTTTGTTTTGCAGAAACGTGTATCCGCGCGTTACATCCCGATTGCGGGACTTGAGAAAGCCATTCGTTCTTATCACGCGAAATGCAATGGAAAGCACTTCCCCGCGCTCGATCGAGGAAGAGATTTCGCATTTCATCGCTGTGGCACGATATATCACGGTGCTGGATCAATGGGACTTTTAAGCGTTCTGATAGAGCGATAATTACACGGGGCTAATCAGGAATGCAAGAAAGCGAAACTAAAAAAGGAAATAATTTGTATTATTATCTAACTGAATGCAGTTGATGTTGGCGAGCGACAAACTCGACAACAAAATACTAGTTGTCGTATCTTGTTTTCAACGAAAATAATACAAGTTGTTTCTCGGGGGAAGCTGGGAAAATAGCTAGTAACGCATACCTCAACGTGTTGCCGTTGGTGTAGATGAAAAAAGCCACTTCGGATCTCTCCAGCTGCATTCTGGTGACCATTTTTCCCAGATCCGTCGCTATCGTCACCTGCAATTGTTATCGAACATGCACCGACCGCTATAAGCAGCGCACCTACCACTGTAGGACCTTAATTAACTTTTACGGAGAAATACTTTGAAAGATAATTCCCTTTAAGAAAACGCAGTTCTGTCAATTCGAATATATATCTCGTAGGTAATTCAAGCTGATCCGATACATCGGATACTTCCTCATGCGAAGGAGACGTTTCAGTTGCCTTCGTCGGGATAATGGTCATCGCGGAACTTCCGTTAGGAGACAGGGCTAATTGTAAGACACGAAAGGACAGACTAAATGGCCTTGAATGACCGAGTATTCGCAGAACATGCATCGAGTGACCACTCCAAGTTCCAAGTGCCAGGAAGATGTCGTTACCACTCTTGGGACTCGCGATCGTCTCGCTTGAACTGACAAAATACATATCTTCTATAACGACACGCTGAAGCTTTTTCTCAGCTCTTATCCGCTGCTCGTGGATTCGCGATTTGAAACAGATCGTCCTATATGCCGTCTCATTTCTTGCATCTTTTGCCGTAGATGGATACTCCATTTCATGAAGATTCGTCGATGTACGAATTTCGCTTTCAAAAGTTTTTTTATAATCCTCGATTCTACAAATCACTGGATTCTCGAGCAGATTTTTCGACTGGAGAGACGACTGAACTCCAGTGTCATAAATCTCTGCCGTCGCGAGGATCCCTTACAAGTTTTCGCCCGTTTGATAGCGCATCCTCAGTCATTAAGGAATCTCATCAGTTTAAGAGCGCGTCCTTGTTTCCATTTCAATCTACTGGCTCGCGGGAACGAGCGATATTGCATTAACGGTGCTGGTGGTAAAACTTTACGATCCTGGATAATTATCATCATGGTTGCAAATTGCACAGCAATCGCAATTAAGTGTCCCACCAAAGTGTCATTGAGGTTCCATCGTCGATCTATCCCGCCCCTTTTCGAACAGGAACTCGCCAGAGAGTCATCATGCGAGCATCTTTCGCTGAAGACATAGCACACCTCCGTAAACTCACGAACTATAATAGAAAGTTCTCCGCCGTACTTGCTCTTTGCCAATAAAGCGCTCGTATACAGCGGAATAATCCGCGGCTCTGTCAGCGTGCCACGAACTTTTAAGCCAGAGCATCACAAGCCGGGTCAGAGGCCGTCCTGCTTATCGTCGCTGCTCCGACGAAGTCTCAGCAAAGTTACCGTAAGGATTAGGGTAAAGCCAGAACGAGCGTGCGTTAAGCAGGAGTTCGTAATATAATACGTTGATTTTAATAATCGCCACGTACACTTAAATTCCCAATTTGTTAATTATAATATCGCATATACAAATCCTCGAAGATTCTTGCAGCTGTTTCTGCTTCCTCAAATTCTCGTCGATTTTATTTATACCTAGATACGTAGAACCCTTTTAGAATAAAATCCTACCTTGATTAATCTCCTCCTTACAGAATTCTAAATTTTTAATTCTTTTCATAAATTTCTTTAGGTTAACGAAAAATACGAGTAAGTATCTATATATGATTCAATAAAGTTTTTTTTCTCTTTCCATAATTTATGGTGCTCGAGATTATTCCGTGAATTTCAACCTCCAGCTTCACATTTTCATTTTCTCTGTACTTCACTCATTCGTTCTGTTTTCATTTAATTTTCCATCACAAAGGTATGTAAAATGATTTACGTAATCTGAATTCTCAACGAATGTTAATTTGAATAATATTCGTTGTAACAAAATTTCATATTACGAATTAACAAATGTTACGAAAATTAAAAAAAGATGTCTAGAAATCTTTTCAAATCTGGTCCGAGTTGAAGGAAGAATTTCCAAGCTTCTCGCGCAGTGTTGAATTTTAGGGGGTGTGTCGCGGAAAGTGGGGTGCGTCGACGGGTATGCGAAACGCTCGTCGATCGTAGAGAAGAGCGAATACGACCGCAAATATACGTATATCTGACATCACCGACAATGGAAACCATTCTTACGACGCTCGTCAAACAAGTAACTCGAGATCGAAGACCGTTGTTCACGCGGCCAACACCCCATCGCGATGAATTTCTATTTGATCCACCCTTCGCTCCCAGGAGGGTCGTGTCTAATATCCTTGTGGACAGGGCGATTAGGCAGAGCAGTGGAAATTTTCTCTCCACAACGACGAGGGAGAGCGGTGCGATAATAATTTACAATTAAGACTATGGTCCGCAATTATGGTCGATCAACATTCACTCTTTACTTAATATACTCTGCTCGAATTAAATTTACATCTATTTAAAATTGACACAGAGAGAAAGCGATTGTAAAATTATTTGGTATCTTATTAACATGTACACATTACGATTGTATAATTACCTAATCATAAATATAAAAATATTCTTTTCACAACACCTGCACGGAAAGTTCGACTTTCCCTCCCTGTAGAGCGGGACGAAAGTGGCCAATTTTACGCAAGCGGGGAGGGAAAGTAAAATAACAGGTCTAACTCTGTTTACGCGCGTCTAGATCCATTCTGTAACTTTAACGATAGTATCGTTATCGTTACAAGGTATATTATCGTTGCGCAGCTTTTTTACCATACAATAAACTTGCCCCGTATGGCGGTATATATAATTTTATTTCATTCAAATTTCGCTCTACAGGCATTAAAAATTCGAACATTTCCGTAAAGGTGTTGTGAAAAATATCGTGTGCACCACGGAAAGAAAGCTTTTTCAACATCGTTTTCTTCCCTAGGTACACAATATACTATTACAAGCAGAATTTATCTCATTTAAAGAGATCGAATAAATTTAACAAGGAACTTGAATTTAATATCTTAAATTAAATAAAACTGACCGTAAGTGGTAAACTGAAGTAATTCGCAAAAATGAAAGGTGGAGAATCTCCTGAGCTACCGCATTCCTATTTTATTAAGGATAGAACAAAATATCTTTTTTCAGTACTTATTAAAGAAAATTTTATAAATTAAAAATTTGCTATTCTCAGTTGTGTTTTCCCTGCGAGGGCAAGCTAAACATCAGTTACGTCACTATCTCCCTGTCCCTCATCTCGTTCTCATCTTATTTTATTTCATTATCCCTTGTAAGCGCTCCTCGCTTCGAAGTAGCAAAAGGGCGATGATGGCGGCGGCGTGTATATGCGAGTCGATAATCCGAACGTGCGTGAGAGAATAAAATAAAAATAGCCGGCTTGTCGCGCGAGAACGGCTGTAACGTAATTTCTTGCGCCATGCCGGACATCGCCGCTCGGATCGGAAATCGAATTGAACGCGATTTCCAACTAGCGCCCGACGTTTTCATTAACAACAGCCCCTGGCCCTGCGGACGCCCCCTCACCCCATAGGAGAAAGAGCGAAATCATTCACCACTGTAGCCATCCGCGTCTCTGTGATAGCCGATGAACACATACCGACACTCTATCACTTGATCGCGAAATTGCGATCGTATGCCGCGATCAAAGCTCGCGCTTCGATCTCGCAAACCAAACGAGTGAAACGCTTATTTACTTCTCGCCGCGAATTAAGTTAGATTTTATCGCGCTTTAGTAGGACATTATTAAAATTTCTTCCCCGTTATCTTTTACACATTATTACCGCGTCCTTGTAATTATAATGTGACAATAAATTCCTCACTTTTTTAGATCTTTCCTTAAAGTTGAAAAAAATAATTAAAAAAATGATTTAAATTATCGCCCTTGTGACTTTAATTAACACCTTGTGTTAATTAAATTTTGCATTCTTATATTAGATTCTATATAGAATAATATATTTTCTTTTTGCTTCTCTAAACTAAAGTAAAGAGGGAATTTATAATCGTGCTCGCAGTTCAGGTAGAAACGCCTCCATTATGTCGCGATGCTATTCGCAGACGTGAAAGCGCGTAGCCGTAGGTGCGGTGTATTTGTTCATCCTCTCGTTACCCTCAAACGAACCGCCGTCGTCGATCGATCACCGGTGAATTATACCAACCCAGCCTAATTGCGCTCTTTACATAATTATCAGGGCGCAACGTAAGCGAGCGCGTGGAGTTTTTCGCCCGCTTTTACTTCAGACAACGCTGAACTAGCAATTTGTAAAACTGGAGTTTCCGCAAAACTCACATAGAATATATATGAGCAAGACGCGGTGGAACTGTCGGCTAAATTGCTTTTAATATGTAGACTCTTTGAGGAACTTCACATCCGATATTTCACCCTCAGATAGTGGAATCACATCGTATGAATGTAAACTGTATTTAAAGTTCTTAAAGGGTAAAAAAATTCAAATGGAAGATAAAGAAGAAATGTATGATTATTTCTACGATTTCAATATAAAAACGTGGAGTCGATTAAATAGTTACTCGGGCGACAAGCAGTAAGGACAATTCGATTCGCTCACCTGCGTCTCTATGTCAGACACTTCCTGGCGGTAGATCAGAATGTCGTGGAGGGTATTGGCGGTCTGCACGATCAGGGCGAGAATCGGTATAAAGGGTAACACCAGCATCTGTAGCAGCTGGATCCGCCGGCCGCGACGGTGAGCCGGATCGGTCGCGCGGGCCCAACACGACTTCTTCCGGTTTGCCTTGGTTCCCGAAACATCGTCCGACGAGAGGCTCCTCACGGAACTCACTTCCGCCACGCAGGAACCGTTGCGCGGCGACATACTGAAAGGACCGCCGTTGAAATTAAATTGTTGGTCGCGGAGCAATTTTTTTTTAAATTTGTGAAGAATTACCCTCAGAAGCAAACATATACAATTAACATGCGTCATGCACGTACGCAAGGGATTTCGAAAATTTATTATCTAAATACAATTGTACAATAATTACAAGCACAATCAGGTAGGATTCGTTACAATAAGGGATGAATAGGGAATCTAGTTGTTTGAGGATGTATATACGAGATCCAAAGTGGAAATCCATTCTATTCAGAAAATTTCTAAAAACTCTTAAAATTCGATGATCTTCAGAAATTTTTAAGACTTTTTGAATGCCAGGATTTAAGATTTTAAAACGAAAGATTCGTACAACTAGTCTAACAATAGTCGAAGAATATTACTCAACAGTCTGTGAAAGCCCAGAGACAGAACGATTTAACAATTCAGATGCGTCAAATGTAATCGTCGCGTAATTGGAATTCAGAAGCCACGAGGAATTCGATTAAAAATCCATTATCAGCTCGATTGTGCGTCGCGGAATTGCTCGATGGAATTGTTCGATGAGAGGCGAGCTTTTATTTCCGATTTGTCGGCGATACGTCGCGCGTCGTCCCGCACGTCCGAACTTTCGCGATCGCGATAATAATGACAAGCTAGTGGATAACAAGCCGTCCGGCGGGTTTCCGTAATTAAACGCGACGCGAGAATAGAGATGCGTCACAGTCGACTACGCCGTGGAAAAAAAGGGAGCTTTCCCGTTCAAAGCTTTACGCAATTGCGAACTTGGGGATGCAATTCGAGCTCGATAACAGAAAGCACCACGCAAATGTCCACGTAATTCCCTTTTCCGTTTTTTCCTCTTTCTTAACAACTAGAGCGTTATTCTCTCTTTGTTCTTGCACCCTATTTTTCTGCGTTCTCAAGTTATGAAGAAGAATAAAACAAGAACAGCAATATCTAACATCTGTGTCGACGTTCACGTTCTGAGAATTATATAAGTCAAGAGATAAGAATTTGTCGCTTGTGAAAAATCAAATCGCGTTTCAGTGGTTTGATTTTTTAAATAAACGCCTCAAATTGATTAATTCACAAAGTCCGCTTTGAAATAACGAGCAAAAGAGATTTCGTCGCTTTATTCACATGAAAGTTCATTTCCAACTCAATTATCTTTCGATGAAACTTCTTGACGAGCGAGTTAAGAGCTGCGCGTTGAAGTAGATCAATTTCATTGCCACGGGTATTCTACTGTTAAATCGAAATGCCTCGTCCTCCCGCGTAATCGTAACGCAGCGGGAATTAGAGAATTCTCATAGCGAGGAAGGTTCCCGGAGGTAAAATAAAGGGACTTGTATTCGCGGTTTGCGTTCCGTTTCATTCCTCGCCTCGTTATCTCTAGAATTCACGGCAGACAGAGGAAGGAAGAGGGAGGGAGGGTTAAGCGATCGCAACGAGTGAATCTCTGACTTCGTTGCGGGTCTTTGATTTCAATCTCGAAGGTGGCAAAGTCAAAAGCTGCTATCGGGAACGGCACTATCTCTCTGAATAGCGTCTGATTTTGTACGCGTGCCTACACATTAAGAAAAAGAAATTACTAACCCGCCGATATTCTTCTCTTCTCGTCAACGAGAGGAAACCACCGTCGTCATATAAAACGGGGGCGAAATACGCCGTGATATTAATATCGCATTGGAACGGAACAAAGGAACCCCAAAGGATAATTTGTATGGTTTTTTAATAGCTCCTTTGTCATACCATTTTTTTAATGAAAAAATAAACATCCCTTCGGACATTCAGATTTTTGGAATTTTAAAAAGTAAAATTTAGAGGAAATTTTACGTGCTTTAAGAACCATTTTACTCTTTATCTCTTAAATATTCGGATTTTTGCGGCTTAGGATTGTACGCCTTTGCAGAACGAATTTCCAGAATAGGTACCGTACACCTTCGGGTTCTTTGAAAATCTCAGGAATCCGCCATGGGTCGAGCCAAAGGGTCGTGATGCGTTGCAAACAATGTATATCCTCGTTCTACCCTTCGCCTTCGTGCATAGTAACACGGTAATAAACTGCACTACAACAACGTTGATGCATAATCTAATAGCGTGTCGTCACCGTTTGCCTTGCCAGTAAGGGCAAGAGAGGGGTAACCACTCCACAGGCATTTAATTGCAGCAGTGCGCCTTCGTCTATTCTCTCTCTCTCTCCTCTCTCTCTCTCTCTCTCTCTCTCTCTCTCTCTCTCTCTCTCTCTCTCTCTCTCTCTGTGTTACATTACGCGGTTATCGATGATGCCAACTCCGTTTGAAGATCGATCTTCTATCGATTTATTCCGAATTGAATCGATCTTGCATCTTGGACCTTCTCCCTGAATTGCAAATTATTTATTGCTGAGAGATTCGTGGAAATAATATTAAAATAAAACATCTGGGTGGAGCAAATTTCTTATAATGGCGGTTTATCTTATAAATTTCTCCTTTACAATTAATGATAGGAGTTCAACTAATGAGAGAATTTCAGAATTTACAGTACCAACGGATCAACATCCGCAAAACTGGGAACCACTGATTGTGAGTTACATTAACGTTAGACTCCATGATGCGTTTAAGGGTGGCGAACACGCGGACACAGCGCACGTGTGAGTGAGTCGCCGCTATTGGCCACTGTGTATATAAGGCTCGATTCCACGGTAAATGTGTTCTCGAGTTTCGCGTCGGCCAACATCCTAGAACATCGTAGAAGCATCCCCGGCGATGCAAGGATCGCATTAGTGCCACTAACGAGTCGAGCAACCGGAAATCCGAGGAAAGAGCCGGGAGGGAGGATTAGAATACCGACGAAACGGGACGAGAACCGAAGGATCTACGCGATATTCTCCATTTTTATCCTTGTTTCCTGGAACACAGTCTCTCTACATCTTCCTGAATTCCCCATTCTTTCGAAAATCCTGAAGATTAAGGCTTACCTTTGATTGAGCCTGATATCCCAGGGTGCGGGAATTCAAGGAAATAAGGATCGTATTCATCTCGTCTGATCGATTGAAGGATAAACTTTAAATTAATTGGATGCGAGTACTAATTTTCAAAATTACTCCCTCTCTCTCTCTCTATCTCTGCGCAACAATCTGGGGCGAACGTCACATGATCGATGGGAATTAAATTTGATGCTAAAGAGAATGTAACGGAGGAATGCGATGCGATTACAAAGCGGGTATTCCTGATAATTTCATAGACTCTTTTGAATTTGCATTCTCATTGCATACCTCTAAGTTAATCAAAACGGCCGTTTGTATGGAGCGCGATTAAAATTAAAGGTCAATTATTGAACAATATAAATGCAATAAAGTAAGTAAAATAAATGCATGACACATGCATTAATTAATACTATTGCAATCGGCGTAAAAATCTAAAAACATGCATGAGGGAGAGAGGGAGGACAATCTGATGCTACTTTAAATAAGCGAGAATATTTACACATATTTTTTCTAGTATCAACAGGATAAAAACGGACATGCGTATAATTTATACATACATTTCGTTAATTTAACTATTGATAAGTGATACTCCTAGAAGCCAAACTTACAAAAAATGAATTCAGTTAGTTGGCTTCTGAAAGGCTTAATTAATATCTACTCCGTTAACATATATGTATAATTGATTAAATTAAAGTTTAGTTTAAAGTAAAGATTATATTCTCTTCTTCGAAATCCCCCTAAAATAGTTTCTTTATTTACGACCGGCACAAGAATTCGACAAACATTATGACAATTGAACCATGTTATTAACGTCATGGCAATCCCCTTTGCATACGGAATTTACCCAAGTAGCAGAGTGATGCCAAATGACGTACGTATATTAATAACGTCTTATAAATGATGTCTCTAACGTCGATAATACGTTTTTAGAAGTAAACCTGCTACCTGGGTACCGACTTGCAAATAACCATGAAATCACTGTAAAGCTGCTCGGAAGTTTTTTCGATATCGAGCTTTGTGATATCAAGCCGGATGAAGCGGCTTCGACATTAGGAAGAAACATACTCTCGGTGCGCGCCGTAAAGCACATTCCCTGTTAGCGACAGAGATCCCGTGCTCGTTTGCTCGTTGTGTCCCGAAGCAAGAGAGAGGGATGCCCTCGTGAGCAGGGAGGATTAACAATCAAGCCTTTCTGCGCAGAATTATTCGCACTATCGGCAAACGTTATTTTATCGAAAACCAAAACGCTATACGGAACTTAATTATCCCGCGTCGTCGTTGTTATGGCTGTTCACTTTACATATGAAGAGGCACAGGTTGAGATCACAATCCGCATTTGTGTACAACAGATGTTCAAAATATTTAGCTTGTACCGCGATTACGATTGCAGAACGGCGAAGCCAAAACTGGCACGAGGCTCGTCGCGAGCGAGAGTGGAGCCTAAAGCTATTTGCAATACAAAGCTGTAGTGAAAAACTGTGATACGCGTGTCCCAGAGAGCCGGCTTTCATCTGTGAGGCCTTTGAGGTAATTTGAAATCGATTCTTCCCCAACGAAAATGTCGAGAGGGCCGCTCGTAGCAAATTGTCAATTTTCCACATTAAATGTCCACGCGACCAATTCTCAAATTATATGTCGGCCAAAGTGGAGCCTCATTCGAGCGAGAAATCAAAGGAAAAATAAAGTTTTATTATCTGAAACTCACTTCCCGGAAGATCTTTCACTTCTATTCTTTCACAACACGACTCCCGTCAAAGGCTTCGTTGGGGAAGAAAATTCGATAAAACTAGTTCAATGTTGCGCTCTGTACAATCGCAGTTTAAAAGCGCATAACGCACGTGCGGCGGCTGTGTGCTTGCGTATGTAGAAGATAAGAGATAACAACGCGTCCGTCCCGCACGAGTCGTGGCGACATGCATGACGCAGTTTCTCAGATACCCTCGAAATGGCATACTCACTCTATGCAGCGAATCAACGTGCAGCCATTAGCAAGCCCGAGGAAGCCCTGGGTCCGCCAGGAAGCAGCGGCGAAGCTTGGCGATCGAAGCCGTGGGCCAGCATCGCGGACGCCGGTCCAGGATGCGCGAAAGCGATCTGGAAAAGCGGGGTGCGGTCGGACGAACGGCGAAACGCTCTCGCGCGGTCCTCCTCTCTCCTCTCTCGCAATCAGTCTCGACTTCCGATCGTGATGCAAATCTTTTCTTCTTTTTTTTTTTCTTTATTGTCCACCGCGTGCGACAAATACACGAGACCTCGGGCCTAGTGACGCGCGCGTTTAATTGCGATAGAGAACAAGCTTATCGCGGCACACGGCAAATTAAAAGGGCGACGTGCGAATTGAACTCTCCAATTGCTGACAGAAGCCTTATCGGCATCGATCCTCTTTCTCGCACGTCACCCCCGCGCGATTCGCTCGTGGACGCGAGCCCGCGGCCGCCGCGCTTCTGGCCGAATTCGATCATCGCGTAACGCGGCTTTCACCGTTCGCCAACGACGAAAGGGTGTCCGATCGCCCATCCCCCGCTTAACCCGCTTTCCCCCCAGGGAGAACGACGGTATCGGTGCGCTTCCGTAAAGCGATGGGTACTCACTCGTTCTGTATGGTGAGCATGACTGCGGCCCGCAGCGGCGATGTCCGCCCTCGCCTCTCGCTTCTCGGTCTCTCTATCGCGATTCGATCCCGAATCGGTTGCCGGGGTTGAGGACTGAATGGCACGGGCACGGCCTCGCGGGCCTATTATCTCACAGAGGAGCCGGCAGTCGGTGCTCGCCCTGTCCATTCAGTCGCGACATAAAGGTGCGCGCGCGTGGTAGGGAGCCACCATAAAAATCTCTCTCAATGGCAACTACTACAAAACGACTACTACAAAATAATGCGACGACGGCCTGCAATCGTCAGCGTCAGCCTGTGAGCGCGACGACGATCAAAGTGACCAGTGGCCACCACTTTCGGCCGTCGCTCTCGCGCGTCGAGTCGTGGACTCGGTTTCTGAAGGGGAAATGCCTTCTGCGGTGCGCCTGTCGCCAATCCGCATCGTTATGACCCGGAAAGACGCTTTTTCGCCGAATAAAGAGTCAAAGGGGGCATCTCGAAAACAAAAGTCTCCGTCTTTACGATTCTAATGGTTGACTCTTCGACGAAGCACAGAAGTCATTCGCCGATCTCGGCAGCATGATTTTCTTATCCACTTTATATCCTATTTTGATTATTATATTTTGACTAATACTGCTGTCCGCTTGTGCCGTGAACTCTGTGTACATCAGAGATAATTGTTTTTACGTGTCATAATTGCCGATTCAAATTATGTTAAGCTTTCTTAAGATTCCTTGCTGATAAAGAGTTAAAAAATTTCGAGAATAAAATCTGCACCCTTAAAAGTTTCTTCACGTTTTAATGGCAGATTTTTGGGCATAAAAAATAATATTTTAAATTATAATTTAAAAAACACTTCTAATTTTGTTGGTTTGATGCGCCAAACAAATTTTTGCTAATTTCGAGTTAAAATTATAAGAAACACGCTAACTACAAGTAGCAATTGTCATTAGAAAAAATTAAAATACTAGGTACAGAGAAAAGTATTTGTGCACTGAAATACGCGGGGCTCGCCTGTAAGTTGTTGTCGAGTGTACCTAAGTGGCTTTTAAATCTAATGTCGTGGTAGAGAGTCAGTGAGGCTTAAAAGCAGAATCCTATTTAAGGCATTTCCGGCGCACAAAAATATCTTTGACCAAAAAAGAATAGTAAAAATTCGTAATAATTAAGCATTTAAGAAACGTGTCTTTAAAAAATTAAGAATAATATGAGGATTAATTTGCTGCAAAAAGTTTAGATATCTTATATAATTAGTAATAGACTGATATACATATATATATGTATATGTACTGCCGAAGCAATGTATATATATGTATACATGTATATTGTTATATTTATTCGTTAATTAATCAGAAGAAGAGAGAGATACAAATCTTAAACAGTGAGATCGTTTTTTTACGTTCGTCTAACTTTGAACGATGGTCGAATTGCAAAACAACAAAATTTTTATTTTTAAATAAATGCGATTAAATAAATGCAATTTAGATTGCTTTATACGCATCATGAAACAAATGTACAAAAAGCTATTAAACTAAATATTTTATTCTGTCCGATATGTTGACAGTAACCCTTTACCAAGTGTTGTATACACACGATACAGAAGCTCAGCGGTGCATATCAATTAATTAATTGCTCGATGAACTGTTCCATTGACAATATCGATACTGCGTATGTTAGGGCTCAATTAGTGATTGGGTTTACAGGTTCAGGGCAAATGTTGACACAATTTATCGAACAATCGGAAACGACAATCAATATATAAACAGTGAAAAAAATGAATTTTGTTGATTTCAGCATCGTAAATTAATATTTCACTAGTCATTAAAAAAATTTATTTATTTAGTATTCATAGCAATATGATTATTTGACAATCTTAATTAAATCGGATTAAATTAGAATTAGATTAAATTTGAGCTCTATAAACCGCGTCAATCGAGAAAATATATTAATTCTAAAAAAGAGTGAAGAGGTTTTCCA